>JASVER010000015.1:2765314-2799865 GCA_030449065.1 Oceanodroma leucorhoa
GCTTTGTCTAATGCCACCCAGGACACCACTGGCCCTCTTTGCCGCCCAGGCACGTTGCTGGCTCATGGTCAACTGGGTGTCCACCAGGACCCCCAGGTCCTTTTCTGCCAAGCAGCTTTCCAGCTGGGTGGCCCCCAGCACATACTGGTGCCTGGGGTTGTTCCTCCCCAGGGGCAGGACTTTGCACTTCTCCTTGTTGAACATCATGAGGTCCCTGTTGGCCCATTTTGTCGAGGTCCCTCTGGATGGCAGCATGACCCTCTGGAGCATCAGCCACTCTTCTCAGTCAGACTCCAGTTTGGTGTCATCAGCAAGCTTGCTGAGGGTGCTCTCTGCCCCATCATCCAGATCATTAATGAAGATGTTAAACAGGACTGGACCCAGTATTGACCCCTGGGGTACATCGCTAGTTACTGGCCTCCCAATAGACTTCGTGCCACTGGTCACCACACTGTGGGCTCAATCATTCAGCCAATTTGCAACCCACCTCACTCTCTGCTCATCCAGTCCATACATCAACAGCTTCTCTACGAGGATCTTATGGGAGACAGGGTCTAAGATCTTACTGAAGTCCAGGTAGACAATATCCATTGCTCTCCCCTCATCTACCAGGCCAGTCATGTCACTGTAGAAATTTCTCAAGTTGGTCAAACAGGACTTCCCCTCGGTGAACCACTCCTGATGATCTTCTCATCCATCAAGTGGCTGGAAATGGTTTCCAGGATAAGCTGCTCCATCTCCTACCTGTACATATAGTTTTGGCTCAAAAAAGCTAGAGAATCTCACATTTATCTACTCAGTCTTCTGSAGGGATACTGCTTGATTATTACAGTGATAGAAATTGCAGGGAAACAGCAGATGCAAGAAAGAAAAATACTTGTAGGTCACTACGAAATCTGATCTCATATACGCAAGCTCATCACCAAAGAGTTTAGTTTAGATGAACAACAAGTAAAAAAGGCACAGAGAGCATCAGCTATATGGATGATAAATATACATCATTTTCTCCAGTAGTGAAGCCTATCCTCACTGCAGGACATTGCCATTTACTTCCAGCACAAATAGATTACTCATGGACAGAGAAGCYGGGGACAAAATTAACTCTTGGAGCCCAGCGTGTCCCAGGAGATCAGATCAAACCCAGCCTGCTCCTTTCCTCCACTGCACACAGAACAGGAACCTGATGGCCTCTTTGATTGCTTCCATCACCACAATAATTATTTTAATTTTTAGCTTCTTGATTTTGGCAGAGACTCTCTTAAAAGCCCAATCAAGAACAATTAAATGCAAGAATTAAGTGAAATAAGGCGCCAACAAGGTTTGGTGTCTGCCCCTGTTCCCTTAAGTGGGATGGAAGATTAAGTGCTCAGCATACAGGCTCCTGAGAAAGCCAACAAGGGGAGGGTCCCTCAGAAGAGATCCAAAAAGCCTTTTTCTTAATAGAAACCATCTAGAACTTGCCAATAAGAAAAGCTAAATCCTGCAAGACCAGTGAGATGGAGCCCTGGCTGCAGCTCCCACTGGGGCTCAGCAGTTCAAATCCACTTCCCATGTGCCAGGGAGAGCAGCCTCGTCAGCCCATGGTCTTTTCYGTCCTTCCCTGATGACGCTACGACGCTAAGCAGCCAAATATGCAAGTCACTACACCAGAAAGTACATAGCATAGGGATTAATGGACTTACCTAGGAGGGAAGTTCTGGCCACTTTCTCAGAACTTTTTAYGTTTTACGTTAGATATTCATTGGACTTGAGAAACCCACAAGCGCTCACACTGCACGCGCTGCWGAGAAGAGGGACCAGGACACAATTCCTTCCCTTTTACGTTCGAGCATTMAATCGTGCGCTCCTCGGCACGGGCGCTCGGCTTTGAGCGGCAAGGAGGGATGTAGCACTTGTGCTTCAACCAGCCAGAGAGTGCTGCAGGATTCTCACCAACGATCAAAGGAACGGGAACCTAAGCATCTCAAGGACTTTCCAGTGTTGGCTGCCCAAAGAGCCCAGGTTCCTGGGATCTCAGCTCTGATCTTACTTTAATTTTTTATTTGTTTGTTTAAGAACATAGGTCTTCAAAAATTGTCTCTTACTCCAAGGCTAACAGCTGTATGACGGTCACATTCAGATTCAAAGTTTTCTACTCATTCATGAATTCCAAAGTAAGGCTAAGCAGATGCACCATTAAGTCCAGTTTCCTTATTTTTGAGAACAAGTATAATTATGCCCAACTTCACAGACACAAGACACTCCTAGAGAAGTGACTTGTCAAACAGTGAGATGACAGAGGCAGCAACAAAAGCCCRCTCACTACCACTGGTCTCATGCCTTGCAAAATAATTACCTTCCCACCCAGAACAAYTACAGTCAGAATGAGTCAAGCCGGAAAGACCTATTTAAAAAAAGGGAAAAAAAATGGAAAAAAGTTTTAATGAAAACATGCAGGYGATTCTAAGACAGAAAAGAAGCCCATTTTTGCCTTGCACCTTGTTGGTTCATGCTTTGTCTCAGTTACCAACCACAAATTAAATACTTCAGTTAAAACTTTGCTCATCTGGTACCTTTAATACTTAGTCACTAGAAACTGAACATCTGTTTTGCTTTGAGGCTTTCAGCAGTGACTCAATGTTATCTGCAGTTTTGGACTGCTGAAGATTAGTATTCCTGAGGTTTTTTTCCCCCCACCCCTAGCAACAGGGCTGCTTGCTTTCAGAAGGAGGAATCAGCCTACAAAACTGTGTTACAAAATCATTAAAGTTTGACACAAGTTGAGGGCAAAACACAGGACCCAGAGAGATTTCATCCTCAAGTGGAAACAAACTGGCTGAGATCTCTATTAGCGCRTACCTGTGCCCCATAGCTCTCTAGGATCGATGTACCCTCGCAGGGTGATGCACGGCTTTCAGGCTCCGGAGAAGCAGCAATCTCCTGCTGTGTTTACAGTAAGCACGATAAACACGCCGCAATTAAAATGACTCCAGTAGCGCTCTCAGCATGTGCATCCCCCCCCTCCCCGAGCCCGAAAGCAATCCCAAAGGTTTATCTGTGATTTAACCTCCGCTGGCTTCAGGCACAGCAGATAGCTCAGCATCACATCTCTTCATCAGCAGTGAAGTACCCGAGGTAGACGCATAGCTTTAGAAAGAGGATGCAGCAGCAGGAAATACCCCTGCACCCAGGGACCCAATTAACTTGCTGATATAAGACACCAGCATCCTATTAACACGGTAGACGCTGTGCACGCACAAAGGCATGCCACGCCTGGGAAAAGGACTGCAAGGATAACATATGCTGCGTGTATGTGCAAGGGAAGAGCCTGGACACGGTCATCATCTGTCCTGCTGTAAGGGAAGGGATCTGYGCAATATCCAAGTCAGCTGACAAACCGATCGTTAACAGCCATTTCCCCCCCATTTGTGCAGGGCCGATCCTGCAGCTTATTCAGGGAATGAGTATTTTCCCTGGAAGAGCATTAGACATAAAGCAAATCCACAGATGTCCCCTTTACCTCGCCAAATGGYGGCTGTAGAACAGACCCACGTACCTGAAAGGCGAATACTCAGGCACAGGTTGGCTTTACGGGTTTTCGCCACCTCCCACATCAGACGTGGGCACACCGCACTTGAAGGGTTTTACAATCCACTTCACCCTTGCATACAGATAAGGGCACTGCCATTGAGGGTGCAGCTATTAACCCGCTGGGGATAGAGGTCCGAAGGGAAATCTGGGGAAACCTCTATTCTCGGCTCCCACCTGAGCATTTTAACCTCCAAAAGGTTCTTCCCTCCTTCAGTAAAATCTTAAAAATTAGTGTGCATAGTTACACCCTGAGACTGTCCAAATGAGCATGACAGACCACATCTAAGATCTGTTTAATTCAATACCTCCAGCAGCAACCGGCAGCAGGTCTAGGAAGCAAGGTCAGGCCCGCACCAGCACGTACCATTTTCTCCCCAGAACACTTCCCAGTCTCCAGCACGGACTGTTTCTGCCCAGGGATCTTTGCACTTTCTTTCCATGAGTTTATCCAGCCACCTTTTCAATCCATGTAAGTTTTTAAGCATTCTACAGCAAGTAGCAGCATAGCTTAACACATGGGTCAGAGCGTCTACAAACAGCGACAGCACAGAGAGGGAGGACATGCTACCAGGAGAGTACCGTCAACTCCAAAAATTWCAATGCTACCGGGACAGTACCACCAACTCCAAAAATTATGATACCCACAGCTCACAAAGCTCCACCTAGTTCTCACCCCAAAGTTTTTACAGCGTTAATATAGACCATGACAAGAAAGCATTGCCATGCAAGTCTTAAAGATTCAACTGCGCTCCTCATTAGTACCTCTGCGGGCAAAAAAGCAGAAGAACTGGTTTGGAAAGAGAAAAGGAAAGAAAATACAGATGACTCCGATAACACGTCTAATTAATAAAGCATAAACTAGACAGGCTGGTTCAGTCTGCGCGTCCCATCTGCTTTGACTTCAGTCGGGATGGTTCCCATCTCCACAAGTGCCAGTTTCCATACAGATCCTCCTGCGTGCTGACAAGCCAAAGACGTGCCTTCAGCACCCGGGCACATATGCTCTTCTCTGGCATTACTGCACATCCTTGCGTTCTTCTCTTAGGAAGGAGGGATGAACAATGAAAAAATATGAGTGCCCAGTATGCAAAGGATGGTCCTGAGACACCAAGGCCGTACCCCAAGGTTTAAACACAAAAATTTGGTGTGAGTATGCCGTAACTTCATAGTCACCAGTCCTCCATGGCCTCTAGATAGGTACTTACCTACCTTTAAAGCCCTAACCCCGTAACAGCTAACATTTTTTATTCTGTTGCACTTTAAGTGACTTTGCAATCAACTTGCATGGAAGTTATACAGTGTAAAAGCTGATTTATAAAGTTTTATTTGTGGACTGASTAGGTATAGCTCCATAAGGTCATCAGTTAGAGTTATGATACTAGAAGTTTAGTTTCAGACAAGGTCTTGATCTCTGCATATTTCTAGTCCTCCTTTTGGAAACAATAAGCAGAGAAGACACATACCATAGAGTCCCAACARTGGGAAACATCCAGATGCCCTCGCAAACATGCACCCTGGCCCTAAAAGCTTCAACAAAAGGAAAAGTAACARAACCAACAGGAGCATCTCCATCGCTCTGCAGGAGGTCAGCGGCAGAGCCAAGGACAAGATGTGGGAGATGGARAAGCACATCAAGTGCCTGTGACACCCCAACAAAGCAGCCTCTGTGACTTAAAATGAAACAGAGAAGAGGTCAGTAGGAAGTGCAGCCAGCGTAACGTAGGGATTTCAGCCAGCGTGCCAYGAAAAATGCACACGAGTTCAGAAAAGTGGCAGGTCTTTACATAAAGAAAGTACCATTCCTGTTCYCCCAGGGAAAGAGAAGGAGGGGGAAGATGGTTGTATCCCATTTCTGCTTTCCAAGAGGATTTCTCCTAAGGTTTTAAATCTACAACAAATTTTATGACTTAGCAGCTGGGGACAGCCAGCAGGAGCATAAGGAGCAGAAAACTTGCCCCTCAAACCGAGGCAACCTCGCAGAGCGCTTTTTTCTCTTTCTCCATAGTTTAACACACTGGAAATACCCACTTCGCAACAGGCAGAAGGACAGAGGCAAGAGCTGCTCCTACAGCCATGCACAGGCCCCCCGAACAACAGGAAAAYGGTGGTCAAGCGGTACCGATAGTCCTGGTGTTTTCACTGCACTGACACTCAATTGAGGACAGGCTGACTCATTCAYCCCAGTTAAAAACCCAACCACCAACACGAGTCAGTCCTCTGGAGCTGGTAGTTCATTTTTTTCAGGTTTCATTGCTACAGGTGGATTTCATGAAAACAGAAACCTTTCAAGGAGGTTAAATCSTTCAGAGGCAGAAAGGAGGCCATAGTCAATTCCAGACAAGCTTCTCTTGTATCACTTCATGCATGCCCGGAGTGGCTGTTGGCACCTACTCCTGAGCAAACCAGCAAGAATCAGACCCTGAAAAGATACTCTATTATATTCTTTATGCAGCACGAGGGAAGAGGAATGGGACTGAATAAGCAACGTCCTATTGGGAAAGTCCGCGCCACACCTACGATTACATACAAGAACAAAATCAAACTAGCGTTCGAGCCAGTCAAACAGGGAATGCCCTTTATTAAAGGGAAACCTCGAGTAACTCAGATGTAAACACACTCACGTCCACCTGGGATGCCAAGTCCCCTTTGCTGCCTTTGTACTAAAGAGCTATAAAGGTCTGAACTGCACGTGGGGCAGGCTAGAGGAAGGACCAGGGAGGATCTGCCATCGCAGAAGCATCCCTAGCCCAAGCCACTGAGCTCCAGCTGTGACTTCCCRCAGCTCTGGGGACATCCGACCCCTGCGGCTCGCTCCAGCCCAGCTCCCGTCTCCAGACCCCTCAAAATTCAACAGCTTTAAACAGGGCAGAGCTTCTGTTTGTAAACCACGGTTGCTACACCGAGGATCGTCGTCATACATCGCAACTGCAATGTCAAAGGAACAACAAAGCGGTGATGGCGAAATCCTACGGCACAGATTTGTTCTCCAGACTTCTCTCTTAAAGCTAAATGCAGACAATGCATGTGGGCGGCTGGAACTTCGCACCAAGAAGGTCAACCAACGCAGGAAGCCTCAGCTGCACTGGAATAGYCAAGATTTCAGGCAAATTAGTTAAATGAAAGCAGAAAGGGACAATAAGTTGCCGGTAGCATCCTGGAAGCCTTTCTTCTCACAAGGAACTGGTTATGTAGGAATGGAGCTAACTCAGGCACATGCACAAAATAAAAGGCAGAAGAGAAGTTTAACTGGAACTTGCTGACTATGCTGAGATGGTTCAGGGGGGCAGGGGAGATCGGGGCAGCAGCCAGTGCTTTGGAACAGGCACAGAAACAAGTTTCCACGGGAGCATGTTTCTTTAAAGTCAGATGTATTAGATCATCTCATCCCCTAGAGTATGTTGTTTCCTAATGTTTTGCCCAGACCAATTTCAAATGTCAAAAGCAATGGTTCGGTTTGTTGGTTTTGTTTTGGTTTTTTTTTTTTTTAACTACCTTGAGTCCCCATGGAGCCAGTCAAGGATGAGAATTTTAGACTCTGTTCTGTCTTTCACATTACAAATGCAATTACCGTTTGCAGCCTGATTACAGCGTCTCCTGTCATACAGATTCTGCAAGAGGCTGAAAGAACAGCTTGCCTTTCAGATAGAGTTAGAAAAATTTGTACAGGTCCTTCAGTGCTCAGTGGTCACGTGCCAATGAAATTTAAGAAAGGCATGTGCCRTCTCGAGGGAAGAGCATCCCTTCGAGAAAGCTATTCATACTGTCTTCARAAAAGGACATGATGAAAAGCTCTTGCAAAGTACTTACTCTGAAATATGGACTACTCTCAAAATAGTCTTATTCCTCTTGCTTTTCAATCCTTTCATCCAGTTAATGAAGAAAAATCTTCACTACAAGGAAGAGATTTTTAGATGCATGTGACAGTTTGGGTAYGGACAGTCTTGCCCTACCTGGATGCAAGAGATGTAGGATCGAGCAAAGTAATGGATCACACRACTAACGTTAAGGTTAGTTTGACTCCTCTTCCCAGACACAAAAGCAGTGAGTGTCTTGGATTTAGCTCTTGGATAACTGTAAGTGGAAATTAGCACTACAAGCTGGAAACATCTGGATATAGATAGTTAAACAAGATAGTATCGTCGGGTCACATCTGTTTTCCACATTTTCATTTCAGCCTACCGAAAGGCGAGAGTCAGGCGGTCAGGGCAACGGATGGAGATGGGAGAAGTTCTGCGGTGGGTTATTCGGGGTCCTCCGAGCCAGATGATCACACAAGGCCACTGCCACCAGGCGAGAGCTCCCTTCTCCTCCACCTCCCCACCCCAGGCATTCCCACAGCCGCCCCAGCCAGGCTCTGCATCAGCCACAGCGRGCCAACTCGCCTTGCTAACCTGCCAAAACGTCAGCCGGGACAGGGTGCCGTGCCGGGGAGAGCAGCTTCACGCCAAGGTAAGCAAGCTGAGCTGCCTTACCCGATCCTCAGATGTGGCCCAACACGTGCAGAAAGGAGGGAACAGCAAAATAAACTCTCCRGCTCTCCTACATCTTACATCAGCTCACCTCTGCCACATAATAACTAATCAACTCTTCACACCTTAATTCCCTTTCGACACTGGGGCGATAGCCCTCCCTGCTCAACCAAGTACTAACTAATGAGCCAACGCTGCTGTGGGGCCTGAGCCCCAGAGAACACCTAAGTTTTATGAGACAGGGCTTAACTCCCAGTTATTAAGCAGTGAGTAGGAATATTAAGTGCAAATATTAATGGTGAAATAGGCACAGCTGGCACCAAGGTTAAAGGGGAGGTTATAGGACGGGACTAAATCACTGAGTTCAGCTAACAGCACATGCCTGGCTATCAAAGATGATAAGGTTTAGCATCTTATTATTAATAATGAATCCTCTGCAGGATGTTTTCTGCTAGGAAAAAGCAAAAGTGTTGCTTTTTCAGCTGCCCACTACCTAAAGTGAGCTGAATGAGCCCCACTTCAGAGGTAATAAATCCCTTTCGGATCAGGCAGTGGGCAACTCGAGTGGGAAGCAGTTAGACACTTCATATCTRTTCTCCAAGCAAAAGACTTCAGGCTTAGAATGTTTCAAAAGCCGGCAACATACTTCTCAACAAGTATGGAAGCACCAACCCCTCCTTTTATTTCACTTCTCTCCCCTTTTCCCTGGGGACAGCAGGCAGCCTGGTATGACAMAACAGGAATACCCCAGTCCCTCCCCGGGGACAAAAACCTGTGAGCAAAGCAAGCATCGATAAAGGGGAGTAGGATGGCAAGCGAAGGAAAGTTCATGGAAGAGAGCTCACAGAAGACAGGAATATTAAAGAGTTTCAACCCTGAAGCCAGGAAAGACTTAACAAATAGGCATCTTTGCGCTTGAAGCTGCTAAGAAACAACCCTGCCCAGAGGAAAGAAAAACTACAAGTGGAAGAATTAAGTGGGCAAGTGCTTGACATAAGTGTGATTTTGTCAACAGAGACAATTTATGGAACAGGTTCGTAAAAGCAAAGGAGGACGGGGGAAAAAAGGGCAGTGCGGGTCCCGCCAGGCTTTCTGCCCACAAGCACCTTATTCCAAGATCATCTTTCGGCTCTTGGCCGTGGAGATGGAGGGGCAGGATCCAAGAACAGCTCACAGCAGGGAGATGAAAACGGATGAAAAAGGCTTCTCGGTGTCTCACTCCTGTACTGCAGGATGGATCTACAGCGAGATTTCAGCGTGACCCAGCACTGCTGGTCTTGGCAGCCCTTGCCTGCTTGCTGYGGGCCGGGCAGAGGGCGAGGTGGACCTCCTGCCACCACCCGCGCCGGGCTCTGCTTCCACAGCACTGCAACCACAGGCACGATGGGCTGCTCCAGCCCGGGCCGATCAGGAGCGAGCGTGCAAGGACGTCAGTGAGAAGAACGGCAGCAAAGCCTGGGAGCTAGCCTGCACAAGGCCTGAAATAAGCCAAGCTTCTGAGGCGCCCGTTCAACACCGCTGGGCTCTGAGCAAAGAGAAAATTCAGCAGAAACAAGCCCTTTTTTCTGAAGTAGAGAGTTTCTGAAATCATCGGGTTTTGTTGCTTCCAAAATTATTTATACCTGTACAAGCTCAGYGTCTCCAGCTGGCACATCTGCAGTCCTGGAGTTCAAGACACWGCAATGCTGTAGGCCAGGGCACAGYGGAGAAGGGAGGGTTTGGCAGCTGGGGGCCAAAGGGAAGGAGGAGACAATCCAAAAAGCAAGCCATGAATTTAGCTCCRGAATAGGATGGACAAAACTTGCACTCAGAAATAAATTCAAGTGGCTCTTATTAGCAAGAACAGACTTGAGCACCACATACATATTCAGTTCTTTCCTCCGTACCATCGCTTCCCAATGTTTCCCAGACCTCCCACTTCTCCCCAGAGGTAGATCCAAGTGCCTCTGCAACCTGGGCACAGCTCAGGGTCGGTATTTGGGGTCAGATCCAGGATGGAAGCGACTTTGAGAACGCCTGAAGAGAGAACGTAGTTCAAATGCTTTGAAAGCTTTGGAGCGTTTTATTCAATGTTTTGATTGCTTCAAAGTAAAATTAGGTCCCAGCTTCCAAAAATACATGAAGCAAAACCATCAGCAACAAGAAAAATTGATTCTAACGTAATATGCAACGCTACGGTCTGATGGGGTCATTTGTAACCGGACATCAAATGACCACAGATGCATTGGGGTAATCAGAGATGCTTAAGAACTGGCTGAAGAACATYGAAGAGCTACAACAGGGTCACTGGAAGAGCTTCATTCAAGAGGGACATGAAATACCTCCGTATCTTTGACAAAAGCCACTGTTATCTGAGAGCTGGCGCATCAAAACTGGAAGTTGGCAGCCCAAGTCTGAACGATGGGTTCGTGCCACCACTGGTGTCAGAGGCCATGCTGCCTCCCAAGGCTTCGTGCAGCATTAGCTCTCCAAAAGCCTCCAAAAAACCCACCAAAACTCAATGAACCCAGTGGCTGAACTCTGATTCCCCCCAGACCAGAAGCTGTAGCACCTTTGGAAGGCAACAGAAGGGAAGTCTATGTCCCTGCTGCTTGTCGTGCATCTGCTCAGCCCCTGAAATAAGGCTTCAGCCCTACAGCCAAGTTTGGCACTTTCATCTTAAAAAAAAAAAAATAAAACTTCTCCAATTCCTTGCCACACTGCACAGAAACACACGATAAAGATTCACAGGTGAAAGCAAACCCACGAGCGCAGCTCAGCGTCCGCTCTGGTCCCCAACCCTCCGGCACCCCTCTTCCCAAGGGCCAGGATGGGGAGCAGGGCAGGCCCTTGGCCGCTGGGAAGAGGCTGCCRACGGCACCGCTCTAACAAGATCTCGGGGGAAACACATCCTCCGCCTGCATGRAACAGTCCTGCAGCCTGCTTCTCATGCTGGAAACTGGCATCTAGATGCCAGGGGCAACCTGCTGCCAGTCATTTGGATCAAAGGACAGGAGAAAAACCCTCTTACACTGCGGCAGCCTGAAGCCCATCTCCCCTGTACTGGGGGCTTTGCCACGCTGCAGATTCTCGCCATCAGAGTTGCTGGCGCAGGGAGACAGACAGGCAGGAAYGCCTCAGGCTGCAGGGAGATCAGAATTGAAAAGAGGCTTTTTTTTAAACCTATCCCAGTCTCAAACTGCAGGAGGGACACAAAGGACTGAGCTCTGGATGCCAGCCGCTCACACAGGAGGCTAACCTCTCCAAGCGTCAAGYCAAAGCATCCCAAAGGAGCTGAGCTGCAATTTGTCACCTAAACAGCAAAATAATCCTCCTGCAAATGCCCTGCACCAACAGGCCAGTCCTGTTAGTGAAGACAAAGCTCAAGCAGTGCTTTAAAAGATCTGTAATGATTACTGTAACAGGCAAAATGGAAAAAAAAGGTAGAAGCAAGCAGCCTTCTTCCCTTCCCCAGGCTTGGGATCTGCTGCCGGCAGGGTTTCTGGCAGGGCTGGGAGCCTGCCTGCACTCTGGCATCGGAGCGGGGACACCGCACACGCTGCCACGACCACCCGGGGGGCTGGAAACAGCTGAAGCGACACGGAAAGCGTCGGCTGTAGGATGGGACCGGTCACAGCCGCGACGAGCGTGGCAGAGGTATCCTGAGACAACCTTTCTGCGTTGGACTGCAAACTGGGGAAAAACATCCACGCACCCATGGAAGCTGGCTACTGCCGCTGTCCTTGATCAGTTAATTATTCGCATTTCTGTAACTACATCGCCTTAATGAAGCAGTAGGGGAAGRCAAATTCAACACCAAATATAAAAAGGCAATCTCAGCTTGCCAGCAATACTTTCTCCAATGCATTTCGGCAGTCGGGGCTCCACGAACCTGAATTCCCTTAAATCTGCGTCGCGTTTCTCAACCCATGGAGCACTGAACGGCCCAAAATCCCCCATACACACACCGCAACACCCYCCYGTGCTAATGGCTGTGCAAGAAGCTRCACTGTGAGTCCCATTAGAGGAAGAATCCTTAAACRCTGCAAAACACGATTTTAAAGATTYTCTCCCAAACGGAGCCAAACTGTCAGTGGGTGAGATCTCCCCACTCCACACCCGGGTGCCCCGATCACAGGCAGCAACAGGCAGGAAMTCATTTCAGGGAGCAGACCCAGCTTAAACAGAATAAAGTACAAGTTTGGTCTTTYAGTCCGCCACGCTGCCCGAAGGCTACTAGCATGTCCAGGGATCGGTCACCTTCAGTGAAGCCACGATCCCCAAGCCAGGCACCACCTCGCTGGGACCTCAGCGGCCAGCCCTCCTCCCCTCGCAGCAGCTAGGAGAGGCTTGCACTGCTGCTCGCCACGCCGCATCCTTCCACGGCAGCTAAACACACTAATCTCCAAAGATCCCATGTCAGCAACTCTAAATCCACTCTACAAAAATAAAATAATTCAAATAATCCATACGAAAGCAGCTGAGCAAGTATTGAGCAACTGCAAAGTCCTCAGCTTCCTAAAAACAGTCATGATCTTGCAGTAACTTCAAAAAAAAAAAAAAAAAAAATAACATGGAATAGGTCAATTTCTGGGCTTGGAGCTGAGGAGCTCAGCTTTCCCGTCACTGCTGAGGCTGCTTCGCTGCCCGGGAGCCCTGGCTGAAGTTTCCCCCTAGCTATCATCAGGCCTCCGTGGCTCATCTCTGAAGCACTTTTTTCCCCCCAGGACTTTCCACCTCTCCCACACACGTGTGCACACTTTCTCGTTCTCCATCCACCAGTCAAATAAGCAGAGTTTTCAGAGTAAAAATTCAGTTTCTCAACCTTAAAGTTCAAAAGCGGGGGTTGTTTGGGGGCTGAGCTTCTTGCTTTGCTCCAGAGGGGTTGGAAAGGGAATGAACATGGATGTTTTCAGATACCCTCATTACGTGCTGCGTAATTATTCAGTAGAGGCAGGCTGCAAACTCCGGTAGCATCACACCTACAATTGCTCTTACACTTGCKACTGAACCATTTTCAGAAGCGATGAGCAGAAACGAGCCAGGCGGATGGGTGAACGACTTCTTTCAAGTTTGCAGCGAACGAGATCCATCAATCTCCTACCAGCTGCCGGGCTTGTGTCCCACAGGAGGCAAAGAACCCTCTTCTGCAAGATGCCSAGCGTCCTCAGACCCCCTCGATGTACATGGGAACGGAGACCAAGCAAGATCAGGTCCAGCCAACTGGTTCAACTAACACCCACTTAAGGCTTCCACCGAAAACACCAACCTCTCTGCTGGGCRGAGATGCACCGTAGGGAATGCAGCAGCTTTGGAAAGGGGGAGAGGGCTTGCAGGGAACGATGCCGGGGCTGCAGCACCTCCACGGAGAAATCACCGCCCTTCCTAACAGCACGTGCCTGCTCTCGAGAGCTGACAGCTCCCCGTGCCCTCTCCCCGGAGGAGCACCGCAGCGTTAGGCAACGGGGCAGCATCAGGTGCTCCATCCCACGCTGCTCACTCAGCTGTACGAGAGAGAAAATAAGGACAGAGGGCTCCCTGGGTTCCTCTTTTCTTGCCACAAACAGGTCGAGATCCAGCTAAGGGTATATTCTTTTAAAGCAGCTCCCTGCATTTCACAATTTATCTCCATATTTCTACACAAAGAGGGCAACATATGGGAAGTTACGTAAACTCAAACACCCCCCACAGAATATGCTGTATCCTGGAAAAAAGGCAACTACCCCTGCACAGGCACTGAACTCAGTTTAACACATTTCAGGGAAGGCAAAGAGTAAATCCTTTGTCACACAGGGGATAAGACAGGGACACAAGAAGCAATAGCAGATACTCAGATGTCTACACAACCTCCTTGGGCAAACCAAGAGATCCACCACCTTTGTGAACATGCACCTACAGCGCTGTTTTTACACCGGTATCACTAAGAGTTCCCCTGCAGCCCTGACCGAGRGACACGACCTCCCGGAGGGACCCTCTCAATAGCAACCGTGAGGGATGGAGACACTTTGGTGACCCTCCAAGCCTTCTTAACATGCTGATGGACCCAGGGTKGAAAACACTCACGCGGCCACCRGGTTTGWCAGCCTCCCTGGAGCCTCAGCCGAGGGGGGGACAGGAGAGCCGCTCTTCCTCTACACGCCAGAGGAGACAAGCCAGAGGAGATGGTCTTAGAGACTGGGTTGCAGGGACAGACAAGGCTGCAAGCTGCCCATCCCGCACCTCCTTCAATCATGTTTTAAGATATGAGAAAGGATGATCGTGCATTTAAGCTACCTCCCAGGAGAGCAGAGATTCATCTTCAAAAGCTGCCTTTGTATGTCAGCTAGCCCATGCCTCAGTTTCCCTTTGTAACACCACCTCCTTTSTGCATTTTATTCGTTTGGACGTTGGATTCTGGGAGGCCAGATCTGCCTGCTCAGCACGGCGAGAGCTGAAGTACAGCCCCAGACCAGGCACTGCTGCAACGCAGACCGATGGCTGGGTCACAGGTTTCACCTCCAGATCCCTACTGGAGTCAAAAAATAACTCGTACACAACCACTGCAGATCAAGCCAGGTATTGAAAAGGTAATAGATGAGTTGGCTGAATATTGTTTCTAAAAGGCAGTGCCACGTAAGAGGTTCTCCCATAGCCCCACGGGAAATGTCTGTAGCCTGCTCTAGATGAGCTCGCCAACCCGTGCGGGCTTTCAGAGCCCAGCGGARGACTGAAATGCAAATCCACCCATTATGCAGCAACCTGCATATACTAAATTTCTCAAAGGGTTAAAATGATGAAAAAAATTAGGGATCCACAAGTGAAGCTGTTGGAGGCCGCTGCCCGGTAGAAAGATTTTGAAGGACCAAGCGAAGCAGAACCAAAAAGTAGTAAAACTTTATTCACAAAACTGCAAAGTAAAACCACGCTACCCATGAAAACAGCCTTCCCATTTCTTTTCCATATACTCCTAGATAACCTTAGAAAATAATTTAACCTCTCTAATCCCAGTCACAGTCTTCCAGCTAGCTGAGTACCTAAAAACAAGCTGCTGCCATTGAGTCGACCAAAGATCCTGCCTGGCATTCCCACCCTGCCACCGGAATGAGAATGCAAATTCTACACGGCGACTGGGATTAAAAACATCCCTCTGCCTGTAGCCAAATAGGTTTAAAGTCTCCTCAAGAGAAAATCTTGAGGATTATCCATGCTTTCCAATTTATTTTTCATTTCTAACTCATCTCCGTTAGTCTCTAATTCATCATTCTGGGCTAGCATGGATGGTGTTAGCGTCTTCTAGGAGACAGATGTGAAGCTGCAGCATTTGGGCTGCCCAGACAGACTAAAGCACTGCCCTTCTGATCTAGCAATGCAGAGAAACAAGGGAAGACTAAGACTGTACTTCCAGTTAGAGACTAACTAAATATGTACATGCACAGCTGAGAGCAGGCCTAAAGTTATACTTCTGAGCCTTCATACTCAAGATTGGCCAGTTTGCAAGAGAGTGAAATCCAGAGGCTCCGAGATCTACCACGTGTTAAGCAACAGTGGAAAACACATGTGAATATATTTGTTTTCAGGCTTCTCAAACATATCCATAAGAGCTTCACTTCTGGAACAAAAGTGAAATGATTATCCGCTGGCATGATAAAAACATTATTCAAATCGTAAAGCAGCAGGAAAGTTTTGCATGCTGTCCTGCCACACACTATCATGAGAAAAATTTACGGTACCTCAAAACCTTCAGGTTGAGAGCCAGGATATCCCCGTGCTGTACACTCGGTGCCTGGAACAAGAGGCTGCCCTTTCCCAGAGCGCTGCTGGAATCTTTATAAACCACTAAAATGCCTTTTTTTTTTTTTTTTTTTTAAAAAAAGCAAATGCTGTTCTTCATATTTCTCCTCTTAGTAAGATTTACTTACTTGAGAGTTTCTGCCTTTTAGAAACCTCTAACAGCATCATGACTGTAATATCTGTCCCTTCTGCCCCCCAGGTTTAGCCGAGTCTCGCAGGCCACCTTGCCACCAGCAGCCAGACCCAAGTTGCCTTCCTGGCTTTTCTTCCACTGACCTATTTCACTGCCTAGGCAGGTCACTTCTTCCTCCATCTCCGTTTCTCCTCCTCTCCCTGGGTCTGCACAGAGCATAGCAGAGTCTTTCGCAGACGGAGTAAGCACGGCTATGGCCAGTATCTTCCTACATTAAGCGGACTGACCTCCAGGTCAATGCAGGTCCTCCCTTTCCTTTATTTTTTTTTTTTTTTTTTTCAAATAAAGATGAGTAAGCAGAGAACCTTCTCCAGGTTTGTCAAAACCTCTCTTGAGATCACACCATCAGTTATTACTTCACTGCTCACCTGAAAGCTCACAAGGACAAGACAGCTATTTCAAAGGGTGAAGCAAGGGATGCCCAACTGGGGGCAAGCAGGACTTCAAGCTKGTTGCAACGCACGTTCAGGCCAGGAACAGATTTCCTGGCTGCAGAACGTCTTCTGACATGTACCATGACATAATTTACTAACACAAATTAGTAAGATCAGCCCTTAGTCAGCCGCTAACGGTTTGTGAATGAAGTGTCTGAAATCCCCAGAGTATGAATTGAGACACCAACTCTGAAAACGCAGGGTCACAAGCAAGGGATGGACCTCCAACAGTCCCAGGGATTAAAGGAGGATCTGCTTCTTGGTTTGCAAGTACCACGAAGTTCACCACTATGGCTGAACCACTTAGTTGCAGCTATTATCAGCATTCCCAAGGGCAACAACCCTCCAGAAAAGCCCCAGAGCTGCCTAGTCCATCCTATTCACATCATCTCTGATCACTGCTCTTCCTGCCACCTGGTCAACCAAAGTTAAAAGACGAGCCTGCGTGAGCACACCAGACCATATGCTAAAAGTAACAGACACAGAAGAAGACACGCTGGATGCACAGAAAACAAGCGAGGATGGTTGGGTATCAGTTTTGGAGAAACCCTCCACAAGTTGCCTTCTTGTCAGAAGATCCCCAACTCCTTGGAGAAGAGCATCTGAGCACAGACCCAGGGAGACATCCYATCTTCCGCAGTTAAACCAGAAATGTCTGCTGCTCTCTGCAGCCCCAGCGCAAGGTCATTGCTGACGGGGTGGAGACCAAAGTGAGCTAAACCCCTGGGTTTTAGATCATCAGAACAATCGTAACTCGGAGAGGTTATTTCGAAACATCAGGCGTGATATGGGAAGGCAGTCATCCCAAGGGGGGGCCGGTTCAACCACAGAACAATCCAGCGTTGATTGATTCACTGCTCATACCTGAATCAAGGTTTCCTGTCACCTATTACTTAACTCGGATACACAAAACCTACAAGCTCGAACATGCCGAACTCTGTTTTTAAGACTGGTATGCTGCCGCAGCACCTCTGCGATCAGTCTCTAACACGCTTTTATCGATCTAGCTTGGAGCGTCAAGCAGCGTTTCGGACCCCCAAGTTATGAATACAAGTCTTAAAACTCCCCATCTAACTCTGCAGGCGGGTAGCATCCACCAGCCAAGGTTTCTAGCAGTCGGGTATCCAGACACTTGGAAGCCTGTCCCACTCGCAGAGCGTCTCCTGCCAGCTGGGATTTCCAGGCTAGACATCTCCCGCTTCCACCGCCTCCAGGGCTCAGCCTGAAGAGACATTCACGCAGCACTCTGGAAAACGAGGAGATGGCCTCGGTGCTCACCACCCCTGCCAGCAGAAACGATGAACCTACCAGCGCCAAGGMAGGCGGCTGTGGAATGGGCAGAGGCGATCCTGCCTGCAGTACCTTCGCGCCATAATTCATCTCATGCTTCCCAGGTAAACGCCAGGGAAGCCAGGAAGGATGCCTGCACCTCCTCTTCTTCAAACATGCAGGGATTTGGGGGAGGGAAGGAATTTGGCTGGCTTCCCTTCGCTACGCAAAGGAAGGGAGAACAGGGATGTCTTCCCGGAAAGGCCAGAAAATAGCCGCGGCTCGAGTTAGACTGTTGGGCAGGATATGGAAATCCTCGTTATGGCAATAAAAAGGTCTCAAGTACTTGGCCGGAGYGCCAGGAATACACCAACACGCCAGACTGGCTCAGAAGCAGCTTTTCACATCAGTGCGGTGGGAACATTTTTGTTTATTTGTTCCTCAGTGTTAGTCAAGAAGGAAGGAGATGGTGGTYGGTTCCCCCTCACCACAGATGTCCTCGGCTCCCTGCAACAGCAGAAGGCTTAAAATTGGTGACACCTACATCYCTTGCTCCCTCCTACCAATCTGGGATGTTTGGTCTCACGTACAGGTTTTAATTTTGCTTTAGAGGAGGGATGGCATGGCACAACCTGACTCACGCAGGACAGGCAGAGGTTATGCTCTTGTCTACTCTTCTGAAGTTGGAGAACTCTTGTTTTCCATCCCAGGTCCAAATTAGTACTAATTATTCCATGCATAATGGAGCTGCTTCAACAGGAAGGAATTAGGACAACAAATTATTCTGGAATAAAGAGCACTCGCTGCCTAAGCAAGTGATCTGTTTGCACATGGAATAAAAGGGGCATTCTCCCACACATGTTTTGAGGAGAAAGCAGTACCTGCTCCATTTTTAAAAAAATTTCTAACCTCCATGCCTGTTACAGTAGCCACCAGGATTTCCTACATGACCAACATGCCAAAACCCAACCCGCACTCAGTTGTTTCGACTTCCACCATCAAAACTGCAGCCACCATAAACACAGCAGCACCATATGTGTAACCACAGCAAAAGTGGGTTTGACAGCCATGACCGATGCTTTCAGTTACACAAGTTTTGACTCGGGGCAGGGAGGGAAGGGGGACGCAGGCACGCACCCTCCCGCAGCCTAAAGCAGGGTTTCCCAAGAGACAACCCTCAAATTTAGACGAACCCGGGTAGTCCCACCAGAGTCACAACGAGACCTCCACCTCCCACCTTCGCTTCCCAATCTCAAACCGGCTCAACACCGACCTGCAGGACACGCACAGTCCCACGGACCACGGTCGTACAACGCATGGTTAGATTTAGTCCCRCAGGACACGGGTCGGTGGAGATGGGTTATTTGTGTGCCCTGATGTGTCCCCCACCATCACCTCCTCCCTGCACAAACACAGCAGCACCCAACCCCAAGGAGTGGCCATCGCCTTGCCATACTACAAAACACCTTACGCTGCAAAAAAAACCTCACGTGGGTCAACATGGGGCAGACATGGGAAACAGCACCGCCGTCACAAGGGTTTCCAGGAGGCCCAGATGAAATTCAAGGTCTCTTGAAGACGTTAGCCAGAGAAAAGTATGAATGAGCCAGCTCCAGACTCGTGGCTGTGCATATGTAAGTGACAGTGACGGCATCCGTGGAGTCCAAGACATGTTTCCCACGAGCTTTGGCTACAAATATAAGTTTCAAGCACTGCCAGGTACTATGGCTTACAGTACAGCCACGTGAGTTGTATCAGAGAAAAAGGGTTTCCAGCGTTTTTTGTGAGTTTAATGAGAAGAAAGCACTTGTGATGAAAGCCACCCTACCCWCTTACAGAAGCTAGAGACATCAGGAGGAACAGGATCAGGCCAGCCTCTAGTGATATCCAGGACCAGCTGCTCCCAAGGAAGATGCAAGAAATCATTCTGGACAGTTCGGGAATCACTTGCTTATCGGTAAATCTCTTCCTAAGCCCTTCAGATAGTGATTAAGCACAATGGTTCATACCCCATATATTAAATATTAATCCTTCCTAATGTGACTGCCAATGTTCCGGTTATCCGATTYGGATAACCGCACACCCTCAACAGCCCATTCCTTTTCCACCCCAAACCACGTAAATACAACGTACAAAACCCAGCAGTATTTTGCAATCCAGCTAGAGAGCTGGCGATATTCTCCTCGGCCTCCGAGCCTGGAAGCAAAACAGCTGGATCTCACCAAAAGCAGGAGGGAAAGAGTTAAGAGCAGGGAGATGAATCAGCCCACCGCTATAAACGCGGACATTTCCTACCTCTTCGCTCTAGTGTTTCTTCCTGTCCGCAGGCTTCGGAGATGCTTACGGACCTGGTCACATTCAAATGATTTCCACCGTGACAGGAAAGCCCRGGGATTTGTTTTATTTCAAGAGGAAAACGCGATTTGTGAATGAGACCAGAAAGCGGCCGTGAGGGCTGACCTTCCCATATTACACCAAGAATAAAGCACCAGCCAGCAGCTTGTGCATCTGCTGTACTTCTCATGACACTATAGAAGTGTACGGGCGCTCTGTTCTACCCGAAATAACCCACCCCACACTCCCCAGTGTTTCGAGGCATCACGCAGACCACGACCACACAACCGTGGCTCAGCACTGCCTTACCCAAAGCSGTTACGGCAGACCCGCGGGCCGAGCACGGCAGAGGTCACGCAACCTGCGCCCTTCCCGCTGGATCGGGATCCGCCGTCCCGCTGCAAACACAGRGGGTTGGAGGAGAACAGATGTAGGTCGTCGTCGGGAGGCGACGGGCAGAGAGGGAATTCAAACTACTCTTCCACAAGGATGTTGATGTTGGACTTGGACCAATATCACGGATCCGCACAAAGCACCAGTTATTTGAGAGTGACATTTCAGAAAYGCAGAGCTATGTATCCCATTAGCTTGAAAACAATACAGCCGCACCAACGCCAGGACAGCAATGCCCCTGGAAACGGGACACATCTATTTTCAGCACCTCCCAGTATCCCCCCACTGCTTTAACAAACTGTTTTTATAAAGATTGGGCAAATGCCCTSGAGCTTCCCCCAAAAAGCTCTCCAACAGGGATGGAGAGGAACATGTGGAAGGGGAACTTGGCGGTGCCCATTTTCTGCCCGGCACAGACACCAAGTCTCTCTCGCGCAGCACCCCCAAGACCCAGCAAAGCTGTGGCCCGTGCCCCCCCAAAACATCCCAGCTCTTCACCTTGGCCACAGCAGGAGTCACTRGGGGATCTGGCAGTGCCGTGACCATCCCCGGGGTCCCGTTCCTCATSCCAGAGCCCCTCATAGAGCTAGTTTCCCGACCTCACTGTGGGAATAACGGCATGAGTTTGCATCTGATTCCTGACGGAGAGAGACATAAACCCTCCCTGCAAACCCGGCAGCTCCCTGCATTGGCTGCAGCCACTCCGTGCACCTCCTTCCCTGCCATCGGCTGCTGAAGCAACAGGAATTAAAGAAGGATGAAAAACTCCTGCTGGGGCTGCAGTTTTATTTGCCTGCACCCCTTTCATTTCTAAAAGTCTTTGTACAGGAGAGGAAAAATCCCTAAATATCTTTAAAGCATCCTGCATGCTCACAGCAAGCTCCCCTCAGACACAGACAGGCAGAGAAGGGATGACTAATTTATTTAGCGTAATACGCTGCGGAGAGCGTCCTGCGAACAAGCAAAGTAAATTCCTCAGGCTCTCGGCAAGGACCCCGCTGCTCCTTGCGAAACTTCCCAGCTGGAACCTCACAGCCGAMAAGCCAGAAAACATCGTTTTTCCCTCCCTCCTCCAACAAACAGGGGCTGGGATTTCTTTCACGACAGTATTTGGATTTTAATGTCAGTCCATATTTAGCAGGAGGAAAAAAAGCCTCCCTTCCTTCCTGTCACATTTTCCACCCTTGATGACATCCAAGATCAGAAATAAGCAAGCGCTGGCCAAAGAAGGAGGATGCCTCTACCCAAGCGTGGGAGAGCCAGGAGCGTGGCAGCCCATACGTTCCCATTTGGGATGTGTGGAGACACCGGCGAGGAGGGGACACAGCTTTTGGACCTCACGGCGAGGAGGGACGTCCCCGCCAACGCTCCAGCTTGGAGCATCTCCCTGAGGGACGGTGCAGGGCGGGAGCCAGGCCAYGAGCCTACAAGGCTCCCAAAAAGAAGCTTTACGTCCGCAGCACAGGCCAAGAGCCGCCGAGGAGGCCGTGGCTCAGGCCGAGCCCGGCTGGTGTGTTGCTGGCTCACAGGGGACGCGAGGCCCAGTGCCGGACCCCCGGCGTCCTGCGTGCCGGTGCCCACGGAGCRTGGCGATCCTGCGGCAGGGAGAGGCGAGCTCTGGCGGGGGAGGAGGCGGCTGGAGGTCTGAGTGGACCTGGAGCCGGGTGTCAGGGGGGGTGGGTCGCAGCTCGGACCCCCCTTGGCTGCCCCCACGGGTGTGGGGCCGGAGGGAGCCGTGGGCCACTGCAGACCCACGTGTGGAAGTTTACACGCCCCAATCCGCGATTCAGTTTTTATTAATTATTATTAAAAAATAAAACCCACGGGGAGGGGGGGGCGCAAAGTGGGACCCCAGGCCAGGCCAAGCCCGGCCCCACGCAGAGGCCGCGGACACGCGTGGGTGCCGCCCGGAGAGGCCCCGCCTGGCACTCCCCCCCCTTCAGGCGCCCCCGCGTCGCCATAACAACCCCGGGCCCGTCCCCGCCGCCTCCCCCCGTCGGGCGGTCGCTCACCTGCGGCGCGGCGGGCGGCGCTGGGCCGGGCCCGCTCCTTCTCCCTCGCTGGCTCTCGCCGCCGCCCAACGGCTCCGGTGCGACGCCGCGGCGGGCGGCCGCGACCATGGACGCCGCGCCGGGGGAGGGCGCGGGGGTCGGGGGGGGGGGGGGGGGGGGAGGCGCCGCCGCCCCTCAGCGCCCCGCCGCGGGGCTGCCGGCCCTCAGCGGCGCCCCCGCAGCCGCCCGCCCGCTCCTGCCGCCGCCGTTGCCGCCATGGTGCGGCTCCATGCAGGGCGCGCTCCGCTGACAGGGCCGGGGCGGGGCGAAGGGGGCGGGGCGAGGGGCGGGGCGATGAGGCCACAGCGGGATCCCTCCGCCAGGTGCCCGGGGGATGTTCCCGTTCCGCTGCTGCCACCTGCCGGTGCGGGAGGTGGGCCCGTCCCGCCGCCGTGGGCTGAGGCCGGGATCAGCCCCGCGGCCCCGGGCCCGCCCCGCCGCCCGGCCCCGGCGCTGGGGAGGAGAGGGCGGGCACTTCCCCCCCCAGCGCCTGTCTATCACCGCRACGGGCGTGCGCGCGGCCAATCAGCGGCGGCGAGGCGCGGGGTGGGCGGGCTCAGAGCGTTCCCCGGAGCGCGAGGCGGCGGCGGGCGGAGGTACGGGGGTCCTGAGGCGGRGGGACGGGGCGCGGCCGGGCTGCGGCGGAGCCCGGGGCTCGCCGAGCCGGGGGCTCCGAGGAGTGGCGGGGGGGTCGGGTCTTTCAAGTTTCTTTGCGAGCACGAAGTGTCCCAGCGCTGCCCGGGAGCGGGAAGGTCGAGCTGAGGGGTRGGGGAGGCCCGGCCGAGAGAGCAGGCAGGGTCCTGCCGCAGCCTGCCCCTCCCGGGCTGCCTTTTCCCCGGGGAGAAGGAGCTTTGTCGCTTTTCCTCCGCCATCCTTTTCCATCGGCGAGAAACTGCGTCGCCCAGGGCCTAAAGCAGGATCCCAGCCTTGGCCCCCTTCGCCTGGCGTGACCCTGCGGCGCTCGTGTCGCGAGACCTGGGCTGGTGACATCCACCCGGCCGCGAACAGGACAAGCATTGGTATGGGCTGGGCCGTCGCAGAAGGGAATTAGGTTTGTGAAAGCAGAGTCGAGAGCTGAACTTCAACCTGAGTGTTTTTTCTTTGCCCAGGATTTGCCCCTTCACCTATCGCCGCCGCCGTGAGGTTGAGTGTCTGCGCCGAGGGGCCGGGCTCCTATGGAAAAGCCCAAGCTCCTATGGAAAAGCCCAAGCTCCTATAGAAAAGCCGAGCGTTATCAGCAGCCCTCTGCTCACATCAAGTCTCTCTCTCTTGGCAGGTGCTGAGCCAGGATGGGTTTTGCCGAAGACAAAGTCTACGACTACATTTTGAAAAACCTCAAGAATTTCAAGAACATCCACGTGGCGTCACTGGCCGATTCCCTGAGCTGCCTGACTGATGCCGACAGAGTAATTCCCGCTTTCCTGAGTTCTGCCGGGCTCCTTCYCCAATGTATAACTCAGGCAACGTATAGCTGCCATACCTCTAAGCCAGACCCTCTCTGAGATGCTCTGTGTGTTTTATTTAGGATGAACTTCACGCCCGGGAGGAAATGCGGGGGAGCCAGGCGACCGTCTATAGGTTTTATCAGCACCTGAAGTGCCGGCAGGGCTGGGTGCCGGATCTCATCGACGCGCTGCGCCAGAACAACGCGGGGCACCTGGCCGACGAGCTGCAGCACGTATATGACTTCTGGCAAGCCCGTATGTAGTCTCGTCGTCCCTGGGTGCTGCCCCGGGGGTCTGGTGGAGATGGGGACCCCAGCCACATCTCCTGGTGTCCACCGAGCAGCTGGCCTCTCTCCCCGCCCCGGCTTCCCAGGGGTCTGGGGTTGTCTGTGGCCGTCCCCAGGGATGTCCCTCACCCTGGTGATGTGCCTGGGGATGACGGGGTCCTTGTTCGAAGGTGCTTGCGTTGGCGGTGGGCTGGGTTTCTCACCWGGAGGGGAGGTGGAAGGATGAATGAAGGGGTTCTGTGGGCTTGGCCGATGTGGGGACAGAGCAGGGGCACGCGAGGGGCTGCCTCGGCCCCACGCTCRTCCTCTGCCTCCTCGGCTTTTCCCCCGATGTCCCCGCTCATGAACTGTCTTGGCTCCTCCAGGTTCCCCAGCTCCTGCCACTGCAGCCAGCGGTGCCCGTCCTGCCGTCTCCTCCACCAGTGCCCAGGCGCCGTCCCCGGGGCCGAACCCTGCTCCAGGTGCCCCGTTTGCTGAGCAGCCGCGCCAAGACCTGCCCGTCGGCGGCCGTCCGCCTCTCCTGCCCGGTGCTGCCACCGCCACGAGCACGGATCTGGATGCCAGGGCCCCGGTGCAGGAATCGGTGAGCGGGACACGCATCAGATGGGGACACAAAGGTCCCTTTCAGACCGGAGCGGTGGGGCATGGGGAGCCCRTGGTAGGGCCAGGCTCATTCAGGGACACCCCAAGCAGCCTCTYGCTGCTGATCTCTGCCGCGTTCTTGCTGTATCTGGTGACTTATAGCTTACATATGGCCGTATAAGTGCTCCCCTCTCCTGTTTCTGCTCCGTGGATGGGAGTGCAGGGTCTGCTCTGCTAATCCACGCTCCCCTCCACAGCCCCTGGCCCTGTGCAGACCTCCTGCGAGCTGTGCGGTGGGTGCCAAGGAAAGACCCCCTTCATCACCAGGCTCGCCTGGGTCACTRGGTCAGGGTTTGGGGCACCCCGGTGGTCCCAGACCTCCTCATCCTGGCACAGCGATTTAACACAGCTCATTTCCTTTCAGCTCCCCAAAAACCTCCTGAAGCAAGAGAGTCCCCAGCCGCCTCCGCCTGGGAGCGTGGTCCGTGACGGAGTGAGCGATGGGCACGGCGGGGAGGGGCATCTCCTGYGCCCCATCGAGGCCGCGCAGGCGGCAGTGGGGACCCCCGGGGCAGCCAGCGTGGCCGTGCCACCGGCTGCCCCCCCCGAGCAGGGCCGGGACTGGCTGAGCCGCCAGCAGCACCCAGTGTGCGTGGACAACGGGTGTTTCGGGAACGCCAACCACCTGCACCGCGGCGCGCCGGGCTTGGGTCTGGGCAGGTCTCGTCTGCCAAGGGATGCGGGCTCTGCTTGCAGCCCCGAGCAGCCCAGGAACGAGCCTGAAGAGGACTTCTACGTCTCCACTGAGTCATCCCYGAGGYTGGAGGAGACTGCTCGCAGCAGGGSACCGCAGCCCCCAGACTCACTGCAAAAAAAACAGGCTGTGCCCGGCCCCGAGCACGGTGAGCCCCCGGCCAGTTTCGTGGATGTGCGCAGCCCCCTCCTCATACAGCAGCAGTTTGATGCGGAGCAGAAGCGGGTTGGGATGCTGCAAGAGCACGGAGGAGATGGAGGTGGGTTTCCTTCCTGGCAGTTCTGTGTAGCCACCGTGCTGACAGGGAGCAGGGTTGAAGCTGCTGCCAGATGCCCGTCCTGCTTGACGGCGAGGATGGAGAGTGGCAGAGAAGGTGCAGGTGTGGGGTAGGACCCTGCCAGGAGGCCGTGGGGACCCTCCCAAAGAACAGTGGTAGCTTGTGGCCCAAGGTTGCGTCTGCCTTTGTGACCCATGAGCACTCATGGAGGTGTAGAGAACAGCTCTCTGTGCTGTTGTCACCCATCTCTCCCATCTCCTGGGCCGCAGGGACMTCCTCCAGGAAGGGAGCGGGGTTGGGTTGTGCAGAAATCCAGCCTGGCTGCTCGTTTTCCCCTGGTTTTCTCTCCAGTTGTTGCAGTTGTTGCTCGCTGGATTTTGGCACAACATCCTGACCAGGACTTGGCAGAGGCATTTGCTTCATTTCCAATGTAAAACACCCTGGTTGAATGTCTGCACCCCTGTTTCAGCAGCCTGGGGTCACCCYGCTCTCGAAGGGAGGAGCAGGTTGGGGGTTGTAGCTTGGCTGGTGCCGTCTGGGTTTACCTGCACCTACYGGGAGAGCTTGGGTGCCACGGCAGAGCCAGGGCCACATGGGCAGCACCCCGCGGCGCTGGGTCCTGCTCCCTCTGCGACCTCCTCAGCTCTGGGAGTATCCTGTTGCAGCGTCCTTGAGGAAGAGCAAAACTCACCTTTTAGATTTCCTGATGAATGCAATATGTTTTGTTTTCTGCCCGAGAGACACTTGGATAGAAACAACTACTCCGGTCGCTACCGCTGCGCCCAGAGACGCTGCCCCATCCTGCGACACCTCCGTGAAGCCTCCTGTACAAGAGAAAAATCTGCCCGCGGGGGAGACGGCCAGCAGCACCCCTTCCATGCCGACGAAGGAGAAAGTAGGTGACCTTTCCCATTGCCACTTGCATTTCATTCGGGTCCTTGCGAACTCCCCCTGGTTGGGAGATTTTCTGCTGCAGTGTAAGATTTTGAGCTGGTGGTGAGTTTAATCAGGGCTTTTTTTCCCACTGTGTTCACGTCCCCGTCTGGACACTGTATTTTGGAGCAGGGGAGAAGGAAGCTGAGGTTTGTTGGGCTTTGACTCCTTATTTCTCCGCCTTGACTTGCCAGTCAGTCTCCTGGTTTCCAGGTGCCTGTTTCACCCTTCTTCTCTCTTCTTGTCTCCCCCTYCTTCCTTCCCGTATCTCCCCTGAATCCCAAAGGCTCCACGGAGCCCCCAACACCTCCCTGCCCCGCTCATTCTCCCAGCCCTGGGAGTTACCTGTGACMCAACCTCACTGTTAGTGGCTGGAGATGTGGTGGTTGAGTGCTGAAGTGGGCTTGTCGCATGACGTGGGTTCCTGAGACCAGGCCAAAGGGGTGCTCCCCATGGCACCCAGCCCCTCTCGTTATCTCCCAAAGGTGCTCCCGGCCTCGGCGGACCCTTGCCTGACTGTTGCAGGAAGCTCTGAAGGCACGTCTGGGAGGATGGCCTTSCGGGTGAGCTCTGCCACGAGCATCTGGGCATCTTGCAGCAACATGGAGAGAGATGTGGAGCTCAGCAAGCCGGGCGTCCTCCTCTCCACGGCTGGGGACAGCCCAGAGGCRGCCGGAAGATGCCCGAGCTCTCAGGGGCCCAGTGGCCCCTATTCYGGGGCATCTGATAGCCTCACCTTCAGCAGCGACCCACTCTTGGTGAGCACGGATAGCTCGAGCTCAGGAGAAGCGCTCTCCAAAGTCTTCTCGGGATGCCCAGCTCCAGCAGCTCGTGAAGATCCTGGGGGAGAGGGGACAGCTGGAGCAAGCAGAGACTCCCGTCTGCCTCCGAGCTGGCACAGCACCTCCCTGGGCACCCACGAGGTCCGCGTGGACCGTTACCCCAGCACCCAGCTCGGGGCAGGCAGCGACCTCCGAGATGGAGCCGGTCCTCTTGGAAACTCTCCGGTTTTTGACTCTAGCAGGGGCAACAGCACTGCGACCAGCTCGTCTCAAGCCAAAGTCCCCCCAGGAGACAGCAACGGACCGTCCCTGCCATACATCGTTCCAGCTGTGGGCTTCGCTCTGATTTCAGCTGTGGCGTTTCTGGTGTACGCTCGATTGCAGAAATAGCGCTGGAGTGGATGGGATGCCACGACCGTCACTCAGCCTGGGCGATTCCTCTTCGTAGCAGGAATTTGGCCAACGCGTTTGAAGCCTGAAGAGCAGCGGGGGAGGGGGGTGGTAGGGGTGTTGTTAAATCTCTTTCTGGAGGGTTTTGCYGGAAGAGGCCTTGGTTGTGTGATGCTGTTGGGTTTGGGTCTGTTTCCCCCATTTCCCAACCATCTTCTTGGCTGTAGCCTTCTCCTTTTACACCCATAGAGAGGGTTTCGTTCAGGGAGTGATCCCTTGAGTCAAAAAAGAAAGTCCTCATAGCGATTCTCCACGTCTGCCTTGTTTGGTCCCAGGAGGCCCCAGGGAAACATGTCCTGGTGGTCCAAAGGGTGACGCCGTGCSTCCCTCCAGGCAGCGCAGCACGGAGATGTTTTGCAGACATCCTGTAAAAGTGGAGCTGATTTTGTTGGCTCTGCTCATCTTGGCTTAAAAACGTGCCCGAGGGTCTGTGCAGCAGCCTTCACCAGGTGCCTCACRTTGAATTTGCCTTACTTGGTGTCTCCAGCTCTGCTGCTGGGACCTTGGATTATCTCTGCTCCTCCTTTTCCTCGGTGCACCAAGTCACGCTGCCTTCTGCTCATTCGTGATGAGAGATGTCCCCCAGATGAGAACGCGCCAGGCCAGACCGCGTGCAAGCTTTCCCCCCTCCCGCGAGCTGTTGTCCTGCTTCAGTACTTTGCTTTGGAGCATCCTCCCCTGGTCCCGAGGATCAGGGATGGGCTCTGGGATCGCTTCATGCAGCACTGACACTCTGGGGATGAAGCTGAGGGTCAGGAAAGAGCCACATCTAACCAGCTTTCTCGAGGATCAACCTCATTTCACCCCCCTCCAGCCAGGGAAAGGGGGATTATGCTTTAAGAGGAACATTTCACACAATGCCAGCATTAAGTGGACTTGGTCCCACATGGGATTTTGGGGCGTCTTTGATCTTCAGGCTGTATTTTTAGAGCCTGGCTAGGAGGGTGGATGTAGTTCTTGCCTTTCCTGATACCTGGTGCTATGGGATAGGAATATAGGAAACTTGTGTCCAGGTTGGGACACAAACAGGATCGACTCTGCGTACTGCAGGGAGGCCATACCTAGTGGTTGAGATGCTCTGGGTTATCTTGAAGGTCCTGTTTAAAACTGCAGCCCATAATTTTCCCTGCTATCCCCAGGGATCAGCTTGGAGTGCGAGGGGATTGGGCTGCAAGATTTCTAAGATAAAATCCTCAAATGCAAATAAATATCCCCAGCTTCCCCCTGCCCAGGGCAGCTCTYGGGGGCAGAAGTGACCCTGCTCGGTCGCTGTTGGCACGCATTTCTAGCTCTAGGCAGAGTTTAGTGATCCCCAGCCGTGCTGCCYGCTTCTGTCGCTGCGGCTGCAGGTCATTCGCCATCTCATCTACTCCCTCCCAAAAGCACAGGGGCAGAAAAGTAACAAAACTACTTTTTTTGTAGTTAGAGGGTTATTGTAGCTAGAGGATTTCTTTTTTTTTTTTTAAGCTCTAAAGACGTCAGCACAGACTTTTGGGTGTTCCCACCCTCCCGTGATTTGCTGGGGGGGCAAGAGGGGTGCTGTGGCAGGAGGCAGGACTGGGCAAAACATTTGGCGATCTGGTGGTGGATGCGCACAGCAAAAGGCTCGTGCCATGGGCTGGCACGGTTTGAATCCRGCAAGTCCACAAGGATGCTTTAAACTGTTGCAGAGGCCTGATGCTGACGGCCAGGCTGCACGCCTACAACTCCGGGCTGTTGCTTCTTCCCTGCTTTACTGTATCCAGTAACTTATTCCTGCTAGATTCCTGCCGTTCAGCACAGCTTCCCAAAATATGACCTTCCTGCTGGCCGGGGAGCAGCAGGGAGATGAGCTGCAAAGTACAGCCATCGTGCCCAGAGCTCGGCCTGCGGTGGGAAGGGTCTGTCAGCCCCACGATGGGGCGAACGGCTGCTTCTCCATCCTCACACTTTCCCTTTGCCCAAAAGTGCAAGAAGTGCCTCCCTTAAACGATAAGGACAACAAATATATGCAATAGTGAGGTGTTGATTTTGATCTGACAGGGCTGCTCTCCAGGTGAACTGGAGATGCTCATCGCTTGCTCAGTGCCCGGCGCTTTATCCATCCGAGGAAGCGACAGTGCTTTTAAATACACTTGACCTCCTCTGCTGGGAGGGGGAGCGTGGGGGCTGTTCTCCCCATTTCAAGGTAACATGGTGACTTGTCCAAAACCTCCCTGCAAGCAGGGAGAAGAATCTGGGATTCCCCATCAGCAGTCCCCAGAAAGCTGTTTTTTTTTTTTCCTCAGCTTTCGTAATTTTGTCAGTGAGGGCTTTGTACAGACCTGGCACCTCCCCATGAAAGCTGCAGTTTTCAGCCCTGAGAATTACTCTTTCTTTGCAGCTAGTAAAGAAATCTCCCCCAATCCTTTCACCTTGTTAAAAGGCTCGTGTTTACTACTGAATATTGCACCGAAATAAAGCAGAATACGTATCGTAAAGCAGAGTACATGAGCTTGCATAACCACACTGTAGAATCCATCCCAAAATTCATTAGAGGGGGGCACATACCTTCTCCACACACTTTGTGTGATTCAGAGGACGTCCCTGAGATCCCAAACCAGCAGCATCCGAACCAAGGCCCTCTTCTCCGATGCTTTAGCTGCCTGCAAAGTTCTTCACGTATTTTCCCACTGCTTTTTAGCAATGGCTCGTACGCTTTGCCTTTTCACGTCGAATCACTCTTGTGAAACAGCTGGTTTATCACCACTTCAGACTTGATAAAAGCACACATTCAGTTTTCTGCTGTGAAGTGCCGGTATTTTCACAGTTGTAATGTAGCACTTTAAAAGCGTAATCAGCAGGTGAACCCGCAGGAGGGAACTATGTCCCTGCAAATCTTTTAAAAAAAGAAAAAAAAGCCTTTTACTAATTGTATAATAAAATCGTTTGTCACTTCACGCTCAACTTGTGAGGTTGCCATGTGTGTTTGTAAGATGAGGGGGATGGATCTCAGCTTTTGAAGCCTCCGTGGAGCAAGGAAAGTTTTCATGTACACATTTGCTGGAGAATTAAATCACCTAATTTACCTGCTCAGGGAGCAGAGGCTGCAAAGAAGGATCCGAACAGCCCTCCTTTGCTTTTTTTGGGGAGGGTTGCTGCAGTTCACGCACCTTGGTTTTCCCATTTAAGAAGCCAGGTGCTTTTAGAGAAGGCTGTTTGTACGACTTCTGCCATTTGCAATTTCAAGYGACTCCATCCGTGGGAGTTGGACCGTTTCCCTTGCTGTGGAGCTACGTTTGGATTTCTTGGACAACGCTTGCCTGTGTGTCGAGGAGCGTCTGCCAGGAATTCGGCTTCCTCGCCTCTTCCTCCTCCTCGACTCACCTCTGGCAGCCAGTTCTGGTAAGACCTTTGCTTTGATCTTAGAAGTTGTGTGTCGGGCACRTTGAGGTGACACCTCCTGTTCCAGCATCCCAGAGACTAGAGGTGGCCTCCCAGGGTCTGGGGGTAGGTTCAGACAGTGCCAAGAACCACCAAATCTGCGGTCCTCTGGTGAAAAGGGCAGGTAGACCCCTCCCTGGTTCTTGATRCAGCGTATAGGTGAGCTGCGGAAGTCGTCTCCTCAGGATGTTGTGGCTGCCAAAGGGGAACTGCAAAAGTTCTGGGAAGAGAAATGCAGCAAAGGCTTTTAAGCAGAGGTCTGAGTTGCAAACTGTTGCAAGCTAGAARAGTGTTTGGGAGAAACAGGGCCATACGCAGCTGTGGCGGGCTGGCTGAGTGGTGGCAGGCTGAGAGGGAAGGGACGGGGTGTCACCAGGTGGACACCACGAGCAGATGTGTGCTGAAGTGGACAGTATGCACCAAGCCCAGCACACTGGTCACACTTCTTCCTCCGTGATCCAGATTGTCTGGTTGAATCAGATCCCGGGATCCCGCACAGAAAAGGGAGCTGGGCCACCTTTGCCAGCCTGGCTTGAGGTCTGGTGTGCAGGCACCAGCGGTGGTTGCTCCCCGGGTACTGTTCCTCATCTGCTGAACAGCTTTGGGCTTGGCCTGACCTGCAGAAAAGCGATACCAATGTCACCGAGACCACCGCTGTGCTCGGCTCCGGCTCACCCCTCGCTGGCTACAAACTAAATTTGACCAATCTCTTTGCCCTTTTTTCACCACAGCAACCAGAATTCAGCAAATTCTTACTGAAATTATTACACCTTTTTTTGAATGTCAGTGTCCTGGTTTCGGCTGGGATAGAGTTATTTTTCTTCATAGTAGCTGGGATAGTGCTGTGTTTTGGATTTAGGATGAGAATAATGTTGATAATACAGGGATGTTTTCGTTACTGCTGAGCAGTGCTCACACAGAGTCAGGGACTTTCCTGCTCCTCACCCCACCCCACCAGCGAGCAGGCTGGGGGGGCACAAGGAGTTGGGAGGGGACACAGCCGGGAAGCTGACCCCAACTGACCAAAGGGATATTCCATACCATATGGCATCATGTTCAGTATATGAACTAGGGGAAAAGCTTGCTGGGGGTCTGCTGCTCGGGAACTGGCTGGGCATCGRTCAGCGGGTGGTGAGCAATTGCGTTGTGCATCACTTGTTTTGTATATTCTTTTATCATTATTATTATTTTCCCTTTCTTTTCTGTCCTATTAAATTGTCTTTATCTCAACCCACRAGTTTTACCTTTTTTTYYCGATTCTCTCCCCTATCCCACTGGGGGKGTGTGAGTGAACAGCTGTGTGGTGTTTAGCAGCCTGCCGGGTTAAACCACAAYAGCCAGTTGTTTATCCCTTTGGTATCGAATTAACACCTGAGGATTGCRTTGAGCCGAGATTAACGTGGTGGAGGTGAAGAGCACCGTGGGTCACTGGTTTGCAGTTACACACTTGGCYGTGCTCTAGGTTTGTTAGACATCAATTAACATTCCACCTAGGAACCTCGATCGTGTTACAACGGGAGCTGTTAGGGCATAATATAGTCTGGGAGTCCGTTTTCCTCTTGAATGTCATCCTGTAGATCGTTGCTTCCACCCTGCTTTATGGTCGCCTCAATTTTTATGCTGCCTGGATGGCCACTGCTGCAGTTGTTAGCTCAGCATTGATAAACATAGGGCCAGAGTTTAAAGAACAGGATGCATCACCACTTAAATTACGTTGCGATTTATAGGGGAGCTGAGGTTTGGGTCTGAATGTATCCAGAATCCTTGACCCTTGYTTCTTTCTGTGTCTACTCCTAAACCTCCTGTCTTTGTTCCCATTTTGTTGTGTCCATCCTTTCTACTGAGCTTGCAGGATCTTTGGAGAACACGAGTGTTTCCATCTGCCCTCACTRGAAGTTTGGATCCAGCTTGATCTCTGAGGCCTTGTGAAGGGGAATGGGACTTCTTTCTGCTGTCCGTCTGTCTCTTCCTCTGTCAGAGGGAAACCTTCGCTCTCCTACGCAAGGCCCAAGCGCTACTAGTTGTCCTCCAGCATGTGCTGAGCTCGGAAACATCTGATTCTGTTCCACTTTACCTCAGTGCCGTTAACGTGGCCCAGAGAGGCAGCCTCCGAAGACGCGGCTTTCCAGCACGCCTTTGGGACAGCGCGTGCTCACAGGCAGCATCAGCAGCGAGAGTCCTGAGCTTCCCAGCGGTGGCTAATACAGGAGGAGCGGGAGGAAGGGGTGAGTTGTAGGTAGGGAACGAGGCRGTTTAGGCCCCAGGCCCCAGTGGCTCCAGGCCGGCCCAGCACTGCYGCCAAGGGAGGGCCGTGGCGGAGGCCATGGGGTGCAGGCCTGGCATGGCGGGGGTCCAGGGGGGCCGCAGAGCCACCCCACAGTGAGGGGATGAAGGAGGCCTCGCTATCTGCGTATGCAAATCGTATGCAAAGCAGCCCCCCGCGCGGCCCTGCCCAACCGGGCCTACTGCGGTCTTCCCTTCGGCCCACTTCTGCGTTGCCATAGTTACCCGGCCTGTCAATCAGCYTGCCTTTTCCCGCCCCGACCGGGCAGCCGCCTCACATCATTGGGCAGCTCTCGTGTCATTCTCTTCCCAAAGGAAAACCATAGGCCAACGCTRCCGCATATCGGCCCGCCCCCACGGGCGCCTTAATCCCCGCCCCGTGCCGAGCTGGCGCATTCGATTGGGTAGCCGCGCTTGTCACTCTCCGCGGCCGAGCGCGGGGAGAGGGCCTGGCGCCCCGCTGCCGTCCAATCCCTGCCTCCCATTGGCGAAGCCGCCTGTCACTCCGTGCGGCGGAGGGCGCGGATTGGGAGCCACCTCACGGCCGATCCCGCCCCCCCCGGGGCCGGGGGCGCTCGCGTCGCGCGGGGGGCCGTTTGGCGCAGGCGCGCTGGAGGCGGTGGCTGCGGCGGTGGCGGCTGTGAGGAGCGCGGCGCGGCGGGGCGGGCGGCCCATGGGGCCGGGCCGCGCTGCGGATGGAGCCGCTGCGCAATGGCGGCGGCGCGGAGGAGAAACCGCGGCGGCGGGGGGGGGGAGCGGACGCCGGACCCCCGCGGCGGCGGAGCAGCGGCGCGGCGGGCGTTGACAGCGCGGCGGGGCCGCAGCCCCGCGAACGGGGCGGCTCCGTCAGCCGCCAGCGCCGGGACTCGGTCCGCAAGAACCGCCCGCGTGAGT
>JASVER010000015.1:2809363-2852717 GCA_030449065.1 Oceanodroma leucorhoa
CCTCCTCTCTTTAGTCTTTCCTTGGTTTGGCTTGGATATCGGAGGGACCTTGGTGAAACTTGTTTATTTTGAACCGAAGGATATCACCGCTGAAGAGGAGGAGGAGGAAGTGGAAAATCTCAAAAGCATCCGCAAATACCTGACATCAAATGTAGCCTATGGATCTACAGGCATTCGGGATGTGCACCTTGAACTAAAGGACCTTACCCTGTGTGGACGTAAAGGCAATCTGCACTTTATACGCTTTCCTACCCATGACATGCCTGCTTTTATTCAAATGGGAAGCGAAAAACACTTCTCAAGCCTCCATACTACCTTATGTGCTACGGGAGGTGGAGCGTACAAATTTGAGCAGGACTTTCGCACAGTATGCATTTTTGGCTTCTATACGATTAGGATCTGGTAGTGAAATTTTTTTAAAGCTTAAAACTAGAAAACTTTCTCTGCAGACTCTAAAACTTCTCTAAATCTTAGCTTTGGAAGAATGTACCTAACTCAAATTAAACTTGGTTCAGGAAACAGCATGTGGAGTCAAGTTCGCATCTCCAAATTAGGATACTTTCTTTCTGAAAGCGCATGTAACATTCCTGTAACTCTAAAATTATTCACTAACTTCCATGGCGTGCGCTCTTACAAGACTTTCTCTGTGTTATTAATCTCTGATTATGCTGATCTCAGTCTTGTGGTTTTTTTCTCATTGCTGTCTTTCACATGCTTAATATTTGTTTTATTGTTCCTTTGCTCATGCGGTTTCATTTCTAACACACACGTGAGTGAGCGTTGAGGTTCAGTCAGATTTGGTGGTAAATTAACTGAAAGGAGCTTGGCAGTTGGGATTTGACATCATCGTGTGGCTTCGTTATAAGTTTGATTCTTGTTCACAGGTGGAAAAAATGTGTGATAAATACTTYGTTTAACCAGGGCTTGAAAAAATGCACCAGATAAAGAGGTTTTTTGTGCAATCAAGGCAGTGGCATGAGGGGAAAACAATTTCATAACATTTCATAACTTCCTCTGTTTTCTGGGTGGTTTTTTGGTTGGGTTTTTTTTTTTGGTCCAACAGTTAAGTCCCTTCTCATTTCTCTTTGTTTTTCATGCCAGTGCCTCAGAGTCAGGGCCTAAATCAGGCCCATGGAAGTTGATGGGATTCTCTTGGCGTCCATCTGTGGATCCASTTGTTCGTTTCCCCCCCCTTCCATGTCTGCACGCTTTGGGGCTGGGGTCGTTCACAGTCCTTGTGCGTGGGGAAAGATGGAGCCCTCCTGTGCTCTGTACTTCTCAGCCACCACGGGGAGTAATGGAGATAGCTGAATTYAGCTGGCAGGGAATGCGTTTTTGTAGCCCTGAGCATAAACACTTCAGATCCCTAGCTACTTCTTGAATATTCTTCTTTCTTTTCTTTTTTTTTTCCCCGCCAGATGGGTGACCTTGAGCTTTGTAAGCTAGATGAACTCGATTGCCTTATTAAAGGAGTTTTGTACATTGATTCAGTTGGATTCAATGGACATTCAGAGTGCTACTATTTTGAAAACCCGACGGATGCTGAAAGATGTCAGAAGCTCCCATTCAACTTGGAGAATCCGTATCCTCTCCTTTTGGTGAACATTGGCTCAGGGGTCAGCATTTTGGCTGTGTATTCAAAAGAAAACTATAAACGGGTAACGGGGACCAGGTGAGTGCGGGGAGGGGGTAAATTCACTTTGAGTTTTGTTTTAGAACCTGGAATGTCTCTCTGCATTATAGATGGCATTTTCAGGGATAAGCGGCATTAAAAGTGGTGAGTTGAATGACCGAGCTCCTGCTTTTACTGCAGTCCCTCATCTCTGCCAAAAAAGATCCCTCCCRGAAGAGGGAATCTGAATTTCATGTTTTGGTTTCCTTACTGCAACCAGACTCTTCAATTCCTACAGCAGGGCAACTGAAAAAACAGCTTCTAAACTGTTTYATTTGCCATCAGAGAGATCCCATAGTTTGGGATTATCTCAAATACATTGATAATGATCATATTAACAACTCTTAGCTTTGATCCTAGCACTAGAGATTTGCATCCTGACTTCTGGAAGTTACCTTATTTTGGAAGGGACGCTGGCACGGCAGTAACTCCCCAGACAGTTGCTGAACTGCTGCAGCTGCCCTTCTTGAAGATGTGGCTCTTGTTGCCAGGCAAAGCCAAAGAGCTCTGTGACTTTAAGCTTTCCTGAATTTCCTGAAAGTTAGCATTAATAATAAAAAATAAAACAAACCCACAGTACAGATCTTACGCTTATTATACATCGTTATTGGCATGTGTGCACAGTAAAGTGAACAGGACATAGTTCTTTTTCCCCTAAGTTTTGAAGAGCTGTGCCCTAATACTCCGGTTATCCCTCAGRACTAATATTTATTTTAAGATTGACTTCTCTGAGTGCTGGGAAGAAGGTGGATATTGTACAATAAGAAAATTAATGTCTCATTTAGAAACATGCCCTGTGCAGAAGGCAGCTGTGAGGGCGTGGGATTCCTTACAGGCTGTAAGTTATTTGAAAGTAACAGATTTGAAGAAAACTACTGCTCTTCCAAGATTGCTTTTATTGAAAAGAAGCTGAAGGAACGGGGGAACCTGAGCTAACCGAGCGTAGCTGAGTAATCTGAGCTTCCAGCGGAACGAGCCGTTTTCTTTCTCTGTCTCTTTAGAAGCAAGGCGGGTGACTTGGCTTTTGCTTTATGTTGCAGCCTTGGAGGGGGAACCTTTTTTGGTCTCTGCTGCCTTCTTACCGGTTGCTCCACCTTTGAAGAGGCCCTAGAGATGGCGTCCCACGGGGACAGCACCAAAGTGGACAAACTAGTGCGGGACATTTACGGAGGAGACTACGAGCGATTCGGATTGCCAGGCTGGGCTGTAGCATCCAGGTAATGACTTGACTGATTTTTATTTTCACGGCAGATTCTGCAAGGATGAAAAACTGGATTTACGTCTCTTAGGAGAGCTACCATTCCTTCTGCTGTTCCTTTTTACCAGATCTAAATTACTGATAGCAATGCTTTTCAAAGTTAGAAAGAAATACTTCAAGATGATTCACTTTGGTTAAATTAGCAGTTCCCGTTTTCTCCTGGAATTCTGATGCAAATGGACCTTTAACCCGAAAACTGTCTTTACAGCTTTGGAAACATGATGAGCAAGGAGAAGCGGGAATCTGTCAGCAAAGAGGACCTCGCGAAGGCTACTTTAATAACCATCACYAATAACATTGGCTCCATAGCACGGATGTGTGCACTTAATGAGGTATTACGGGGAAATCTTCTTTCATTGCTTCCTGTCTAAAGCATCACTTGTGTGCTGCTGTCACACAGGGTCTCTTTCTCTGCGTACGTTCCTGTAGATGCRTGTTCATACTCATCTTTTCGGATGTTCAGTAAGTTGTAACCCGCTCGTTTTGGATTCTTCAGTAAATTTTGTCCTTGCTCATCTGTGTAGCTTGAGCCAGATCGTTGKGCTGTGAACTGAAGAGCTGTGAACGAATTAGGGGTGGGCTGTTGGTCTCATTAAGTCCTCCGCTTTGTCGAACAGTCAGCTCTGGAGTTAAACGGCTTCTCTGGGGTGGTTTGAGGAACGGTAGGTGTGCCATAAACTGCAGCTCGTGGGACTGCTGAGAGAAGAAGRAGAGGTGGGGTGGAGGGGCGTAGAGGCTGGATACCTTTCCTGTGTCGTTTTGATGAGTYGCTCTCGGTTTCTTGGTCAGGTCCCACCACTTCCACGGCCGTTCCTGTATCTTTGTGCTTTCAGCTTCTTTACAGTGCTGCCTTGTTGCATTCATGTCAAGCAGCATTGTACAGGGCTATGAAAGAACAGAGACGTGCTCTCCGCTCCATTCGGAGCCTGTTCCTACGGGGTGAAGCGTCCTCCTGACTCCTGCTGCTGCTGGCAGATGCTTACTGTTTACCTTCCTTTACTCCTCAAACTAGGCAAGATGTATTATAAACAGTCTTGCCCACAATATATCTGCTGAGTCCTCACTCTAGAGTACACAGCTGAATGCAGAGAGGATGCTRAATAGTTAGGGGAAAGCGTTAATGAATGTGGGGACGGAAGGAAAATCTGTAGAAGGACGTGAGTGAAGGAGCAGATAGGACTTGATCCTGATTCCTCGGTAAAAGGAGGAACTGAAAATTATTTTCTTGGTGGAGGACAAAAAAGCTTCAGAGTTCATCACTTGGCTCAGGAGAACTATTTTGGGATTGAAAAGTTTGGCTGGCAGTCTGATTTAAATCCAAAATATCACTACTTGGTTGGTTGGTTCCTTTCTTTCAGAATTGTGTTGGTTATGGGTTTCTAAATCTTTTTTTTTCCTTCTATTTTTTTTTTTCCCCTCCCAGATTAACAGTAGAGAGCCATTCAGCTTTTTCAATGATGAGTCAAAGGCGGGAGTTGGGGGGAAAGAGAGGAGATGGCACTTGATGACCAGAGTTCCTAGCTAGTATAAGGATCTCATAGCAAAAAATCAACTGGTCTATTCCAGTTCCGAAGCTGGAAAGGCGGTAGCTACACCTGTGGATTTCCAGGTAGTGTGGAAGAGTCTGAAAAAGAGCCTGTCTTAAAATGACCTGGCTGGTACAGCTTTTGGACACAATTGTGGATGTTTATAATGTTCTGCAGATCCTGCCTGACACTTCCAGCAGTCACTTAATTCATAGAATCATAGAATCATTTAGGTTGGAAAAGACCTTTAAGATCATTGAGTCCAACCGTTAACCGAGCACTGCCAAGTCCACCACTAAACCATGTCCCTGAGCACCACATCTACATGTCTTTTAAATACCTCCAGGGATGGTGACTCCACCACTTCCCTGGGCAGCCTGTTCCAATGCCTGACTACCCTTTCAGTGAAGAAATTTTTCCTAATATCCAATCTAAACCTCCCCTGGCACAACTTGAGGCCATTTCCTCTCGTCCTATCACTTGTTACTTGGGAGAAAAGACCGACCCCCACCTCTCTACAGCCTCCTTTCAGGTAGCTGTAGAGAGCGATAAGGTCTCCCCTCAGCCTCCTCTTCTCCAGGCTAAACACTCCCAGCTCCCTCAGCCGCTCCCCATCAGACCTGTGCTCCAGACCCTTCACCAGCCTCGTCGCCCTTCTCTGGACACGCTCCAGCACCTCAATGTCCTTCTTGTAGTGAGGGGCCCAAAACTGAACACAGKATTCGAGGTGCGGCCTCACCAGTGCCGAGTACAGGGGTTTTTTTTTGTCTTTCGACATAGCCTCTGGCCCCTCCCAGTGCAGCTCCTGACCATCCCAGTGCACCCCTTCTGACCTCACCTTGCTTTTTTGAACCCTCTCTTGCTGCTGCCAGACCCCAAGCCGACTCGGTGTCGTCTCTTGCTCGCAGATCAGCTCTTTTGGGTCCAGTTTTAAAATTCTAAGTTCGGAAAGCTGCAAATGCATTAAAACTCTCCTCTCTGCAGCTCCCATCCCCACTCACCAAGGCACCTACGCTCCTTAGCTGCCAGGATGCAGTTTCTTTGGATCTCGTTGCTTTAGCGTTGACTGTTGATTTCCCTCTGCTTTCAGCTGGTTGTTTTTCATTGAGTCTCATCGGAAAATGTATTTGAAAAGCTGCATATGACATTTTTAAAAGGCACTATAAGTCTAACTTTTCTTCTTACTCTATGGTGGAGTTTTCATTGTTACAAGCAGAAAATGGAATTTTCATTTCACTTTTTTTTTTCCTTAATACTTGCAGAACATTAACCGAGTGGTGTTCATTGGCAATTTCCTTCGGATCAATACAATTTCGATGAGGCTTCTGGCATATGCTTTGGACTACTGGTCGAAGGGACAGTTAAAAGCACTTTTCTTGGAACATGAGGTGAAATTACTTTTTAAATTTATTTTGTCTCGTGTAAAAAGGAAAATCCTTTGTACGCAGCGGGAACAGCCGTGTGGAGTCTGTAGCTGTTGGTGATACACACTGTGCAGCAGGTTCCCAACGCTTCGTTACTGCAGGTAGTGCAGTGCCCAGTGTAGGGTCACAAAAAACCAAGTATATTGTTCCAGTAGCTAATACAAGAGTTGGTTACTACCAGGCTCATCTTGCTTGTCAACTTTCTTTTAAGACTATTGGCAGTATAGAKGATTCTGTGCAGCTCTGCTTTCCCATGTAGCAATTATAGCTAGAATCTATTTCGTAATGTACCTACCTATAGTTATTTCTTCCCACCATCTTTTGTTGTTAAAATTACACCGTATGTGTAATATTCTTGTTCTTGTGTCAGGTGCATTGAAGTTTTAATAGACGTTCCTGTCTGTTTGCTCTTCAGGGTTATTTTGGTGCAGTCGGTGCTCTTCTGGAACTCCTGGATTCAGCCTGACTCGGTGCAGATTCTGTACGTTGGACCTACGAAGTCGGGGCGCTTCCTGGGTCATAAAACCCACGTTTTGCTTCAAAGCACCCGTTCACTGACTGTTAAACTAATTGTTGCGTTTCTGTCTGTAAACAGTTGAAACCATTCTTCGATTACAACGCAGGTTTGTTCAAARGGAATATATATGCAAATACGCTGACGGAAGGTGGCGGTTGTACCTGGAACGTCTGTAGGGCATTTAGTCGCTGACCTCAATAGCCCTTTTTATGTAGCCTTCTACATATGTTTAATGGTGGTGACCTCACAGAAGACTTGTGCTCTATTCCCTCCATCGAGATTCCTTTGAGTGCTGAATGTCTACCCAGTTCACAGTTTATAGAGTTCAGCTGCAGCATTTTCTGTACCGCAAATGAAAGGCATCGCCTTCTCCTTACGCCGTAAACTGTCTGTAAATGGGAAAGAACATCGGCACAGCCCTGRCATGTAAAAACCGTACGGACCGCTTCGTTCTCTGAGCCGCACAGTGGCCGGTCAAACACCGTTGTGCTCTCGGTGAGGCTTTATTCCTGTTACCGCAGGTTCTCGCCAACGTATGCTAGAGACGAAAGGCGCAAATCCTGTGCCTCAGGTTGACTCCCATGTCGGGCTGTAACACGTCTGTACAGACCGCGATACCCTCTGCGATRTGCCGTAGTGCTGGCGTGGCGTTAGACCGTCGGTCAGCCGCTGCCCTTGAGACCTGCTAAAAGCAAATTGGAAGATGAAATAGTGGGGGTTTTGTGTGGTTTTGATTTTTTTTCCTGTGTTGTGAAAGTTGGCTGCATATAACTATACCAAAGAGATTACTTTTTCTTTCAGTCATACACTTGGGATCTTCTCTGTAATGTTCCATTTTATGTTTATTAATTGCTAAATTAGTAGTTTCYGGGGGAAACCTCTCCTTCCCGTATGCATGCTGGACTCTTCTCTGTTTTCTCCGTGCATGCCGTCTTGCATACAGCCTGCAAACGGGGTTGCTGCAGTYTGGAGCCCCTAAAGATCTCGGGATGTGGATTTAGAAATGGCTTACCGCGCACCGAATCAATGGTCTCTCCAAACAACAGAGAYGCTGATAGTGGACAGCAGCTTAAAAAAGAAAAGCAGCACGCCTACGGGTTGTAGTCTGACCGTCCTTCCTCGTGTCTCTGCTTTGCCCTGCTCTTGGCAGAAATTCTTCCTAGACTCGGGTCTTGCGTTATGAAACGAGACCTTTAGCGAGAAGGGTGTTGGTGTTCTCTCTGCCGTGCCGCTAGCGTCAGGTATTTCAGCGTAACTGCGCTCCGGTCGGGGGGTGTGAGGGAGCTGCTTCTCCGAAGAGCCATCTGCACCTTCCCTTGACGTCAGCTCGATGGAGATACTACTCCAGAGCGTTCCCTGCAAGACGGTGCTCTGGCTTTCCAGCTCAGCTGTGTGTAGGAGCCGTCCTTCTGTGTGCGGGGTGAAGCAGCCGTCTGTGAAATGCAAGTGCAGATCTCTTCGGTCCATACSTGTTGGGGTTTATCCCAGAAGAGCGGAATGACTGTCATCCCGACCCGAACGCATCTTTTAAAGTCCTGGTTTCTTTTCAGATAAGTTGATTTTCAGCTCCCTGATCCCGATGCACGTTTTGATGACTGATCGCAGCGTTGGAGAGCCCGTCCCGGGTTGGGAGGGCAGCAGAGGTGTCGTCGCAGCAGAGCAGATCGGGTCCGGCTCTACGCGTTGCTGCAGCCCGAGATCCGAGCGCTCGCAAGGAGCTCCGCAGCTCRCTGGGTTTGTTGTGTGGTACCTGCCCCTCTTTTGGGCCTGAAAAGGGAAGAAACTAYGAATGTGGAAGACGTACTCTTTGCTAGATTAGATCCTGTGTGATATTTCTCTTAAAGCCTGCCCTGTCAGCTCTGCCGGGTGAGTGTTCCAGACAGCAGACGCGGCATAAAGCAAGGTGATTTTCAGTTAACTGCGGGCCTGGAACGTCCTGAATGCATCCGGTAATCTGACAACAACAATAAAATGAGGGGAAGAAAGAGAGAAGTGTTCACGTGAAAGGTAATCTTTGCTGTGTGCTGTCTGCGGAAGAAAATTTTTATGCTTTTCCTGCAGTATAGCACAGGTTTCAGTCGTGTCCCGCTCTGCGTTCAGTGTAATGTGTTACTTTCCGAGGTGTAAGGGCTTTGAGCAGGATAATATAGAGTCATAGCGGGGTTTGAGCCGGAAGGGACCTTCAAAGACCATCTCCTCCGACCCCCTGCCGTGGGCAGGGACACCTTCCACTAGACCAGGTGCCTCAAAGCCCGGGGAGGGGCACCCACACCTTCCCTGGGCAACCTGTTTGGGATCTGTTGCATCTGAGACCCCATTTATTCTCCATTTCTTGTGAAATCACACAAGAGAGACCCCAAGTAGGTGTAYTAAAAACAACTCCGCTTTCAAATTGCTGATTGTAGGTTTTCTAGACTTGACTTAACTCTTTCTCYACCATACACGACGGAATGCACAGCACGTAACCGGCTGCCACTCCAGCCAGGTCGCCCACCCTCACAGTCAAAACTCAGGCCCTGGTTTGGCTCATGAAAAAGAAACAGAAACACACTTTGGCTTTTTGAAACGTCCYTTGTGCCCGGGGCCTGCTGGGCTCCTCGGTGTAACACTGCAGCGATGCGCTGGGCCGCTGTGGGCTTATCGGAGCTAATTAGTCCCGGGGGTTTCACACAGACCCCGTCGGTGCTGGGGGGTACGTCAGCCGCCTCTGAATCCTTGTCACACGCAGAARAGGAGCTATTTTTTTTTTAATAGCAGTAGCTTTTGGGAGCTGAAGACTGACGGAAGGAAGAAGCCACCTTGAAATGATGTCGTTACGCTGAGGGAAGGTGCGGAGAGCTGAGAAACCTCTACAGAGGTGAGGACCCTCTGCGGCCTGGTCTGCGAGGAGTCCCTGCCCCGAGGCGCTGGAGTAGGTGCCGGTGTCCCTGGGAGCAGCGTCCCGCGGGCTCTCCSGTGTCCCTTCCGCCCGCTTGGCTGCGTAACTCCTTTTTCTGTGGATTTTGAGTAGATCCTGTGGGGTCTGATGTCCAACACCAAAGTCCCYGATGTATTGTGTGTATTTTTTTGTAAATTGTTTGGGGTTTTTTTTCCTTCTTGTAATAATATATTACAGTTATTTTTATATACTTGAAACTCTTCTCGTGTTTGCTTCTTAGTCTCATTCTTCCTAGCTACAGAGCAAAGGGATGAACGATCTGAACAGGCATCAAGAACATGCCGGTGAAATGGGCGTAAACGAGTCCTTCCAGTCGAGTTTTAGAAGCTTATTAAAAATAACTGTCAGCAATTCTTGACTACTTTTCACTCCCTGCATGTTCTGGTCTCTGGAGATCAGCTGCGTTTCAAAGCGTGTTAGTGGATGGGAAAAAAAAAAATTCAAAAATTCAGTATTTGCCTGTTGCTGGTAGTGAGGATCCCTTTTTGCTAACCCCAGGCTGGTAGTTTTTAACCAGGTCCCTTAAAAACAGGTTTGGCTGAAGCCCGGCCGCGAGCCCGGGTCCGTGTTTCCGGGCGAAGGTGGGTTTGTGCACGACGTGGGCTGGGTCTGGGCTTATTTCTGCAGCTTGGCTTCGAGGCCCCGCGGCTTTCTGAGGGACGTCGCATCCTTCGTTAGCAGCTCCCAGCACCGGTATATCCAGCGAGGGGGGGTTTCTAGCATCGTTCCGGGGCAAAATTGCAGCATTTTAGGGTTTGAAAGACAACTTTGGTGGTAGGTGCTGATCGGTGCGTTGGAAGCGTGTTGGCCTTTAATGTATGGATGATATGGATTGGATCGGAGGTGAAAGCAAGGCAGCTCTCCAGAGCAGGAGCCGTGGGCTGGAAGTAACAAAAATAATTCTGGTTTGTGCATCCTGCCTGCGCCTCGGCCGGACCTTCTGCTGCTTTGTCCCACCAGCGGGAACCTTCGCCCAGCGAGCTCTTCATGACCATGACTGCCTGGAGCTTCCAGAAGATAACTAGGAGGGCAGCAAGAAGGTCACTCCTTGCGTTTCCTTCTGGAGAAGGTGAAGCAGGACATCTCCGGGTGGGACCTGCCCCCCGCACCCAGCTCTGGGGGTGCAGCCAGCACTAGAGGGCAGCAGCCCTCCACGCTGGGCAGGGATGGGGACAGCAGGACAGGGGGACAGCAGGACAGGGGGACAGGGCAAGGTGGGAGCCCTGCTTCCTCCACGCCAGGTCTCCGCAGGGATTGCAACCTGGGATGGTCCCAGCTAAGCAACCGCGGTGGGATCAGGCAGCGGTGGCGTGGAGAGCAGAGATTTGAGGGGGGAAAAGGGCCTTTTCCACCCGTCCCGCGAAGCCTGGAGGAAGAGCTGGGGTGAAACGAGGAGCAGGAGCCGGGGGTTTCCAGCTGGACTCCGGGAGATCCCGTCTCCAAACCCAGCGGCCGGTGGGAGGTTGGCGTTAGCCCAGCTGGGCCTCGCTGCCTGCCTGGGTCTGGGCTGGGAAGGGGGTTTGGAGGAGAAATGTCTTCCCAAACCGGGCAGCCCAGGCCCTGCCCAGGGCGTGCGGAATCCCCCTCGGCCGGGGATGATGCTGCTGCCACAAGGAGACACGGACAAGGGGACCCCCACCCCCCCCCCCGAAAGGGCTGGGGCCAGATTGGCACAGCGGGTCCCAGCCCCCCTGGGGACAGCCCCGGGGTGACCCAGGGCTGAGCAACGAGGGGTGCTCCCTTCTTCCCATGGCCGGGGTGCAAACTTTCCCCCCCTGCAAACACACCCCCACTTCCAAAACCTGCTTTTATTTACATTTCAAGTCAAATCACATGCAAACTGTTTTTTTTTTTTTCTTTCCTCGTTTTTCCTTAAGAATAGTGTGATTAGCAAAAAAGACGCATTATTAGAATTTTAAAATAGCAATTAAATATACAAAAATATAGCTTACAAAAAAAAAAAAAACCCTCAAAAAAAAAAAAAACAGCGAACGTTTTAAAAAATATTCTGCTGCAGAATTCGTAGTGTACAAACACGTCTATGAGGCTCCACGCTCCATAAACAGTCTCGGGAGTCGCAGGGTATTTACAGGAGGGGGGACGACACCCGGAGCCATCCCAGCCCCGTGCCCCATCCTGCGCCAGGAAAGCCGCCGCCGTGTAATACTGACACCCCCCCCCCAAAAAAAGATGGGAATAAGAGTTGCAAAGATGGAGGGGGACGCCGGGGCGTTTGCTACGGTGCCCRGATTTGCCCCGCGAGGTGGTCAGAGAGGCGAGGGGGTGGCACGACCCCCCCCCCAGCAGCTTTCGCACTCGATGACGGTTGGGTCGGGGTGTTTTGGCAAGGCAAAATGCTGCCRCCCAGAACCCCCCGGGGCCAGGCTCAAAGTGATGGGATGAACCCAAAAGACAGGATTTTCGCCTGCCCCCCCCACCCCATCAAGCCCGTGCCGTGGTTTCAAGGCGGCGGCGGCCGCCGGCTCTCACCGCTGATGGTTTACGCCGGGCTCGTGCCCGTCGGAGGGACTGACGGCCCCGCTGAGGTAGCCCATCGCGCCGAGGAGGGGGGCAGCCACCCCCGGGGAGGGGGTGTGGGGTAACCACAGCCCACGAGACCCCCACGCAGCTGCCACGCTGCCATCTCCCAGGGGCGACGCCGGCTCCCCCGCCCCGGTCAGCCCTTTCGGAGGCGCAGCGGGTGCCGAGGAGGCACCAACCGCGGCACGAACCCCGGCGTCGCTGCGCCYGGGGTGCCGAGACCCAATTTTCTGGGTAGGGATTGCAAAGGCAAAGGTAACCCCGTTACCATAACGGCGAAGGGACCAGCCGAGATGCTCCGGGGTCCCCCCCCCGCATTTTGGGCATCGTTTTCGACGGCGGCGGAGGGGCGCGGGGGGCAGCAGGGCTGGGAAGCGTACCGGGACGTTCCGGGGGGGACGTGGCAGCGTTGCAGGAGGCTGTCGGGCGCCGTCGGGTGGCTCGATCCYGCTCTGTCGTGCCCCACGCTGCTTCCCGGCGGACGTCGTGCTGGAAAAGGGATGTGCTGGAAGAAGGATGTCGTGCAGGGCGCCCACGGAGGACCCCGAGTCCCCTCCTCRCCCCAGGAGAGGAATCAAGCCCGGGCTCGAACGCAAAACCCTTCATCCCGGCACGGCTCCGCGGAGGCAGATTTTGGGGGCGCGGGGCTCTTCCGCTTCGGCCGGCGGGGACGTGCCCCCCCCTAAAGTGCTCCGGGCTCCGCGCCCAGCCGCCCGCGTCCTCGCCCGTCCCTCCGTGCTGGTGCCGTAGTGCTTTGGTTGTCTCCGAGTCCCCCGGGCCGGCGGCGGGGTCCCCCCCGCGGCGGGGCAGCCCCCGGGGCGGCGGAGCTATACGATGTTCTCGGCGCCGGGGAGGGGGCCCTGGGGGGGGCCGGGGTCCTGCTTGCTGTGCAGCTGGGCCAGCTGCAGCACCGGCATGTTGCAGAGCGGGCAGACTTTCCGCACCTCCAGCCACTTGATGAGGCACCTGGGGGGGGGGACAGAGACACGGGGAAGGGGGGGGCTCATTGCAGGGGTGCTGCAAAAAAATAACCACCCCCCCCCACACGGTGCCCCACGCGCCCCTGGGGGGTGGCAGCCACCCCGACCCTCCGCGGCCGGTGACGGGCCACGCGCCGGGGCCGAGCCGTTGTCACCCACCCTGGAGCACTGACGCGGCTGAAGTTTTAATTCAGCCTTTTGGTGCCTTTACCTTTTATTAGGACATTTTTTTGGGGTGGGTGTGTGTGTGTATGTGGATTTTTGTGTACGTGTAATGTATTTTATATATATATAATTTATATCTATTTATAAAATAGATATAAAAATGGATACGCATACACAAAAATATATAAAATACATAATACACAAAAAGGTATATATGAACATGTGCATTTTATAAATATATCAAATGTATATCTACATCATATATATACATCATACACATACAATGTATATATATTATACATATAAAATCCATAGCGTTTTACATTGTAATGAAAAAAATAATATATAAAACTTATATATACACTTTTTATAGAATCACAGACTACCCTGAGTTGGAAAGGGTCCAGGAGGACCATCAAGRCCAACTCCGGCCCCACCACAGGGCAACCCACAAGTTAAACCCCGTGTCCAAGAGCGTTGTCCAAACACTTCTTGAACATAAACAGGCTTCGGGCCGTGACCGCTTCCCCGGGGAGCTTGTTCCAGTGGTTCTGCATATATATTTTATAAATATATATAAATAATGTATGTGTAAATATATATATATACACCCCCACAAGTGTACATATACAGTTTGGAATATATAAAGTCTACATCTATATAAAGTGAAGTGGTTTTGCCAGTTCACGACTGGACCTTTGCTGCTCCCATTGCTCAAATTCATTCGATACGGGGCTTTTTGCTGCAATTCCCCTCCCTCCCCTGGAATTGGGGTGGGAAGAAACCCCGGGCGAGGGGCAGCGGCACCAGCTCATGCCACGAGCCTCCCCGGGACTGCCGGACASGACTCGGGGCAGCCCGCCTTCGGCCTCCTGCTCCCCACACTTACTTTCTGTGGAAGGCATGTTTACAGGGACAGATCCCCAGCTCGTCCTTGGGTTTGAACTCCTCCAAGCAAACGGCGCAGATCTGAAAGCCGTCAGAGGCAGAGAAAAGGCAGTCAGCTGCTGGGAAGCATTTTTTGTGCATAAAAACTACGTGGAGATCTCTGAACCAGCCAAAATGCTGTTCCCCCCCCCCCCAAAAAAAAAAATCCTCCCCCTAAGCGACGCCCTCRGCCAGTTTCCATCTTCTCCCTGGCGCTCGCCTTGCCCCTGCCTTTGGTTGGGGAAAAAAAGGGCAATTTGGCTTCTGATGCCGGCGGGGATAGGCTGGGGGTGGGGAGAGAAATACCTCCCGGTACCACCGGGAAAGCGAACCCCTCTTTTGCTATAAACCCTCTGTTCTGGCCAAGCAGCGCTTTTTTTTTTTTTTTTTTTTTTGCCCCCTGTGCTGTAGAAGAAACGTCTGGGAGGTTTCTGCATTGCAGAGGGGTGAGATCCCCCCCTCCAAAGCCTTCCCAGACTTTCCTGCCCGGGATTTGGGATCGCAGGCTGGGGCTGGGCTCTCCCTTCCCCGGTGGAGGGGACCCCGAAGCCCCCCCGACGCAGCAGCCGCAAGGCTGGGATGTGTTTTGACATTCCAGGTGCAGGGGGACAGATCCACGCTGCTGCCTGGTCCCTGGGACCGAGCTGCATCCGCAGGGATAACCCTGGGAAGAGGAAAAGGCGAAGGGTGCAYCTCTGCCCCAGGGATGAGAAGGTTGGTGGCTGTTTTCCTGGTGGGCAAGAGACCCAGCCGAAATCTCCTTGCGCCCCACCGCCAGTTTTTCCTGATCCATTTTGGATATTCCTGGGGATTTTGGATATTYCCAGCTCCCCCTGGCCTGGGAGGCTCCGGCAGTCCCAAACAAGAGCCAGYCCCGCTGCCAAAAGCCCTCGGGACGAGGCAGGTGGCTGGCAAGCGCCGCGGGAGACTCCCGGCTTTCCCGGGAACGCGGCGCCCGTCGATACTTTCCAGCCACCCAAAGCTCGTCGGAGACCTTTTTATTGAGCGAGCAGATGCTGGCGGAGCTGCTCGGGTTGGTCCCGGAGGAACACACGCATCTCCTGAGCCCCGTGAAAGCCTGGGAGAGGCAGCGTGATGGAAAAAAACAGGAAAAACAAACCCAGCAACAGGAGGCTGAAGAGCTCGGTGGGGACTTTCCCCTCCGCAAGGCTCCGGGCGAGCCCTGGCAGCCGCCCCGTGATGTTGCAAAATCCCCCCCCGTGCTCCGCTTTCCACAAGCGCTTACTGTAAATACCAAAAATCCAAATGCCCAAAAAGGGATATTTTGGAGGGAGCCAGAGAAAATCCTTTCTAGCCTTTCCCAAATGCCAGGGAAGAGCTCCAGCTGCTCTATCCCCTTCCCCACGGACTCCTCGTCCTTCCCGAAAGCGTTGGGGCTGGGAAAGCTGCGGAGAACTGGGAGCAGAGGTGATGGAGGAGGAGGACGGAGGGTTAGCGCCGCCGTTCCCGGCTCTGGCGCGCTCCCGAATCCCCCCTACAACGCGCTTCTCATCCCGGGAAGTGCTTTTAAATCTGCGTGCTGGCAAAACCCCCGCCGCGGGTCAACTTAATGCGAGGGGATCAGAAATAGGGGTCTCGTCCCTCCGCCGCCCTCCTGCCCTTGGGATTTAGCCCCTCGGCTGCAGGGAGCGGAGGATGGAACGTGGGACGGGCTCTTATCACTCTGCTCAGGAAATTAAAAAAATAAATAAAAATAGTGGCTTCTAAACAAATGGAGCTGGCGTTTAACAGACGAGCGGACTCGGGATGCGGGTGGGCATTTTTGTTGTCATTAGGGGAAATCAATCCAGGCCGTGTTTGAAGCAGGGTTCGAGCAGATTCCTCAACTTCAGCATGAAAAATGTAATAGGGAGTGTAAATAGGGATTTATGTCCCTGTAAATAGGGACACTCGGCCCCAAAACAGCCTGGAAACCTGCTGTGCTCCCATCGTGGGGACGGGGCAGTCGCTGGCGCAATTCCCTCTGCGAAGTTTAAATGCAAAGTCCGCTGGGGCTCTGCTTTATGGCTGCCGCGGGCTCTGYCCTCCTCCCGAATCCGAGAAGAAACTCCCTCGGTTTTGGGGCTGGAAAAAGGGGTTTTTAATTCTTAATACATCCAAGCAGACACCCCTTTGCCTGCCTCTTCCAGCCAGCTCTTCTCTGCAAAGCTGCGAACCAGGAGGGCGAGGGGCAGAAGCCCGGGGAGCGTTTGTCTTTGATTTCAGTTAAACCCTGCCAGAGGTTACTCTGCCCGAGYGACGCGGCCGGCCGAGACCTGCTGGGTATCGTCACGCTCCGASGGCGGCGAGGCCGAGCGGGGCTGGAGGGGACGTAACCGTCAAGGGACGCTGTTTATACACAGCCTGCATCTGCCTCCCCTTTTATCCACAGCTTTTTATCGCAGTGATAATAATAATGCAGGAAATAATAAAAATAATAACGCAATAAATAATAACAACGCAATAAATAATAACAACGCAATAAATAATAACAACGCAATAAATAATAACAACGCAATAAATAATAACAACGCAATAAATAATAACAACAATAATGCAATGATGAATAATAATGCAGTAAAAGCTAAAGGGGACCCAGGAGGAGGAGGGAGATGGTTTAATCCAGACCCCCTTTGCAGATGTGCTTTTAGCAGCTGCATTAACAAGCAATTAGACTTTCTGAAAGAGAAAAGCAGCGTCGGGGAGAGATGGAGCTGCCGGCGCAGGCGTTAACCTGCCCCCACCACGGTCCCTGCAAGGGGGTAAGAGGCTGCAGAGCAAACCCCGCTGCTGGCAGCGATGCCGGCACACCGAGCTGTGCGATTTGCTCCTGAAGGAGTTAAAATTGGAGGTTTTGCACCTTCCTACCTGTGCCAGCCTTTGCCTSTCCCCTGTCCCCTCCCCAGCGTGAGGAAGAGGAGGGCGAGGGAGTCTTTGCCGCTACGCTACTGCCCCAGGGACGTACTCACCTCGTGTAGGTTCAGCTCCTTCACCTTCTCCTTGAGTATAACCTGTGAGACAGAGCGCCGGGGTCAGGACACAGCTTTTGCCAAGAGCGTTCGCAGCAAAAATCTCCGTAAATTGAGATCCCATTTAGCGTCCCAGCAGAACTGGAAACCCCCAGTAAACGCGGCACAGCCACGGAGCGCATCAACTCTTCACCCCTGCGCAGACACGGGAGGAAGGCAGCGCTGGCGCAGCTGTAACCACTAACACGAGGACCAAATCCAGGAGGTCTCCTCCCGAATTTAAGCCTCCTGGGCTCCTCCGCTGTGCAGCGAGCTCCTGCGTGGACGCCTGCCACTTCATTTTCACTCCATCCAGGCTAAACACCTGGAGAGGGCTATAAATCCAGGACGACCACGTGTTATCGTATCACATCAGCCCAACTCCACCCAGTTTCCTGCTCGAACGACAGATCRGAGGCAGAAAAATGACACCAGCCCCGGAGAAAACAGGACGTTGAAGCAGCAGCCTGACACCGATCCCTTGGCCGTGTTTATTTGAACAAGGGCGCTGGCGCGTGTGGGTGCATGCAGAAGGCAGCTGGGTTTGCCAAGGTGACGTGGAGATGTTCCCTGCGAGAGCCCCATGGCTCTGGACCCCGGTGGTCCAGAGCAGCCGCGTCCAACCCGGGGAGCAGATTCAGACCCCACAAAACATCGTCTGATTGCTGGGGAAGCGACGGCATTACTGCTCACCAGCGGGAAATAAGGTGAGGGTTTGGAGAGGTTGCCCAATTGAGGTGCTCCAGGGGTGGAGATGTCCCCACCGCTCAGGGACCTCGTCTGAAAACGCGGAGACCTGCGGACTAACAGGGGAGAGATGCTCCTGGGGTGCCCAGCTGGTAGAAAAAAATTAAATCAGCGGGGACGGGTTTGTCCCGGCATTACAACTTCTCTTCGAAGACCAAAGGCCTCCCAAGGAGAAGAACAGCGCRAGGAAACCTGATGGAGTGAACGGAGTGACTACTCCAACGCGGATTTGGCACTAAGCAGAAAGGAAGAAGACAACAACTTACTGTGCATCATCTCACCTGTTTGTAGGCGTAAAGCTCTTTGTGTGCTTGGTGTCTGAGCCTGCAATCGAAACAGGGAGAAATGTGAAGACAGGCAAAAAAAGTCAGGATTACTGTAATACCGCAAACATTTCATTCCCCTCCTTTCCAGATTTAATTTTTTTTTTTTAAGTTTTCATTTCGGAAACGAGAATGGCCATATGAAACGACGCATTTAAGCGACAGCCAGCTTTCCCTGTAGCTGGGAAGGCAACGTCTCCATCCAGAAGCACACAACCTCCTCCCCTTTTCCTCTTTTGACCTCCCTAATTTTCCACGCAGACATCACCCGCACCGTCAAGACCAGCAAAAGCTGTTGAGTACATCAGGAGCTGCCATAAATCCCCCCGGTTTCCAACCACTTCTGCTGCCAACAATTTCTAGACTGGACGTGGCGCCTTTTTCCAAGCGACGGGTATTGAGACCCGAGGAAAGCTCCGCTCCCGCTCAAGCGAGGACGGGGAAGGAGCCCTCCCCACTCAGGTTTCCCACCRAAGCCCCCATCGTGCTGCTTGGGCGACGTTGGGTTCCTCAAGCACAGCTTTATCTTCAGTTATAAGATMAATCGTGCTGCTTCTGCCTCCCGAACTCTCAGGAAGAAGCATTCAACAAGAGGTCATCCACCTGGTTGGTGGATGACAAATAGCTAAAAGCTAAATGTCATCTATTTATCCAAAGATGACACCGGAGCAGAAAGCTTTGGAAGACAARCGATGGGATGTCTTCCATACCTCACCTCCTATCACAGGGGGCAATTTAATAACCAGAGATAATGAGCTGCCAAAAAAATGMAGGAGAATGAACCTCTATCTTGGGATTTTGGGAGCTTTTATCAGGAGAGCAGGCAGGGGTGTGCTATGTGACAAGCCCACGCGATGCCGCAGGGCGCTCCCTGCCCRAGGAGCCGGGGCCGTAGCTGACATGGTGGTGGAGCAAAATCAGGATTATAAGCTGTCTCCCCCCACCTAGCCTTCAAAGCACTATGCTCAGCACAATTTTGGGTGGTATTTTTTTTTCCCCAATAGCATCCATTCCTGGAGCAAATCAAGGGGTGGAGGTGGAGGGGATGAATCTATTCCAACAACGTCTGCCGCAGTGGGAAGTCCAGCCGGTGGCAGCAGGAATTTAAGGCCACAAGCAAAGGGCCGGTCCCGTCCCCTCCTTCTCCAGGAGGCATGGGTGGGAGCATTCGTMCCCATTCCCGGGGACCGAGCGAAAGAGCAAACACAAACACACATCGCATCCCTCCATAGTTTTCAGTTCAAACTATTATTAATAAAACATCTTTCCGCGGCAGAACAAGCAGCAGCCCATTTTCCACAGCCCGGCAGAGCGGTCTGCAGGCATCAGCTGGGCGGAGAAGCCGATTGTGCTCCTAAAATAAATACATTAAAAAAAAAATAAAAAATATTGCTTCTCATTACAAGACATGGCATTTAGTGAAGTGCTCTGAGGGAAGTCATCAAGGCTGAAGAGTTGGCCAAGGACTTTTAATAAGATGTCAGTGTATGTCTGCAGGGCTTGGACAGCCATAGGAATATTTTCCCCAGCCAGCCTCGAGTGTGATTTCAGATGGGAAACCCCCTCGCCTGTAATTTCACTTCTCCGAAAATATCCTGAGGGCTGTCTCAAACCCCGGCTGTTTCACCCCGAGCTCTGGGAGGCTTTCTGATCCCGCAAGGCTGCAGTGGATGAGTTATAAAAGTAGGATGTAAAAATATATCCCTGTGCTTTTTGCTCGAAAACACCCCCCCAAAAATGTCATGGGCCTGGAAAGTCGAGGAATGGGTAAAAATGCGCCTTAACGCTGCAAAGAGAGTCGCAGTAAGTCAGCTCCTGAGCCCCGAATTTAGCGGGGAGCCATCCCTCCTCCTCTAATGACGCTGCCTGGCAGGGAACCTGCCTGCAGAGCCGCGGCTAAAATCGCAGCAGGCAGGAGAAGGCTGGGGTCGCACCCCTCCGCCAACGACCCCGAGCAGAAACACGAGCAGGAGATGCACGAACAATAGAGAAAACAGGATGAAACCGGCCCGATCCGCAGGGATGCCGGCGGCTGGGAAACCGGTTATGAAACACAGATGGGGCAAAGCAAGGCGCGCGGCTGGAGACCGCAATACAAGGGGAAAAAAACTCTCCCAGCACGGGGAAAAAGCATCTTACGGAGCGCCGAGCGGCTGCCGAGGCTTTCGCCTGGATGAGCCAAAGCCACCGGAGGGAAGGTGTCGYGTAGAACAAGCCCGAGCATCCGCGGACGCCGTGGAGGCACCTGGACCAGCGACGGGGAAGAAGCGATCGCCCGGCCACGGATCCCTGCAGCTCCGCGCTGCCGGGGGAGCGCGGATGCTCAACGGCATGGGTCGGTGCTGAGCTATACAGGGAGACTTTGCCAACAACAAAAAAAAAAAAACCACCCACCTCCCTGAAGGTTATGGGGAACATCTGGTCCCGAAGCGTGCGAGCTCCGTCTGCTCCTCCACGCTTCCCTTTCAAAGCCAGGATCCTGGGCCAGATGGATCCCGGTCGGACCTAGCGCAGCTGTCGTGACGAGACCCCGGATCCTGGCAAGCGTTCTTCCCCGTCGGACCCAGGGCTTCATCCATCTCGTGTCAAGAGCTGCGACTCCGCAGGAATTTCTGGCAGATGGCCGRTTTAGATAAGGGACCACACAGCGTCTTAAAAGGCAGCACACGGCTGGAGACCGTGCGTGCACGCACGCCGTCGCTCATTTCTGAGTTTAATAACCGCCTCTTGCGGATTTTGTGATCTCTTTTCAAGCTTTCCGCACCTCCYAAAGGAAAGGGAGCACCCCATTTCTCTGGGTGACTCCGAATCATCTGTAGCAAGTGAACGACTACCGGAATAAAATGCAGAGGAAACGACTTTTTGCAGGTTTACCTCCAAGATCTGCTTATTTGACGCTTTAGAGTAGAAAGAGCAGAGAGGTGCCGGCGCTGGCTCTCCGCCCCAYCACCGCATCGCTCTCCCTGGGCTCCTTGAGCTCCCCTAACCCAACCGCTGAGTTTAATCCTGGCAGGTTTGAATGCAGAAGGAAACAGYCCTATAAAAAAGGGCTTTTTAAGGGCTACCTGCCCTGCACCTCCCGTAGACTTCGAGCCGCTCCAGCCTGGGCAGAGACGAACCCCGTGCAACCCGCGGCAAAGCACGGGTGGAGAGGATGCGGCAGCGCTGACCCGGGGCGAGCGTGCACGCCCTCCCAACGCTCGGAAAGCACGGCCGCTCGCTTCAGCATCCTTCTGGACTGGGTTTTAGGGGACCAAAGGCAACGTCAGGTTATGACTTTCGTTAATTCAGCAGAGATCAGACACAAACGGCTGCCTGCAAAATTTCATTTCCTTTTTCTTCTTTTTTTCTTCTTTAATTTTTCCAAGCAGAGGCAGCAGCCACGAGGGTGGGACCCGTGCTTTGTACCGGCGTGGTTTGCAGCGGCAGAAGAGCTCAAAATTTGCCTGGACTGTGCACAGACAGAGAGGATCTTTGCTTTGCTTTTGGCTGAAATTCCTATCGGACTCYGTTTTGAGCCAACCCGATTAAAAATGTCACTCCTTCCTCCCGTCGGAGCGGGCAGCGCACTCYGTATTGACACGGTTGTGAAGCGCAGCCCGCGTGCCCTCCTTCCCCCGCGCATCCTTTATTTAATGCYGTCAGCTCTGCGATTAGGGGTAAATACACCAGATATTGGCTCTTCCACGCTCCGGATGCCTTCCCAGGCGGGGACGTGGAGGAGGGCTGCATGGGATGCTCTGATCCGGAGCAGGCGATGAGAACCAGAGCCCAGAGGATGGTGTCACGAGCTCCGCTCCTTATTTGCCAAATATTTGCAGATGTGTGAGTCACGAGAGAGGAGGGAGAGGGAGAGGATGGGCTGCGTTGCCTCTGCACCTAAGCAGGGGAAAGCCACGAGCCCCTGTTACCTGCAAATAATCCTCACGGGCGCGAGCGGAGCCTTGGAGCTCCCACTGGGTCCATCTCTGCCCGCACCCCTCCGCCCTGGGTCGGTTTCTCTCCGACGACACGGTGCGATCCATGTTGCATCTGCTTGTTAAATTAACACTTCTCTTTTATACAGCCTCCAGATGTAATTCTGTCTTAAAGCCACGCATCTCATTGCAGAAGGGGTCAGGAATGCCTGGGGTAATCCAGGAGGCTTTAGCAGCTGGTTCAGGAGGGGGAAAAATTCAATTTAAATTCAATATCTTACTTTGTATACCAAATCCTCCYGCCGCAGGGCTACGGGTATTTGCTCGCTACGCAGCCAGGCACCAGCAATGCTTCGGCCTTCAATGGCACTGAAGGGAAGAGAGACGGCAAACCCTTCCCGGAACAATCATTTGGGGTGCTCTGCACTTGCAGTTGCATGGTCCTCGTCCCGCTGTCCATCTGCAAGGCTTTCCAAACCACGCCGAAGCTCAAGCTTTTATACCCCACTGAGATTACACAGCAAATTCAAAGGAGGTGGATGCTCCTGGGGCACATCGGCACAGCTAAAACCTGGGGCACGGAGAAACCCTCCAAAACGAGGGCCGGAGGATTCTTGTTTGGCACCATTTTGCCAATAATAGGCTGGGGGAGGTGGTTTGAAGAGCGATTCATAGAGTCTCTATAGAGTTGAGGGCTACAAAGGGATCATTAGATGATCTAATCCAACCTCCCATCTATCATAGGTCGTTAATAGCACTTTGTTACTCCTGGGAATGGGAGCCAAAACGTCTTCTTCCAGAAAGGCCCTCTGTCTTGATTTAAAGACATGAAGAGACAGAGGACTTGCCACTTCCCTTGCTGGCTTGTTTCACAGGTTACTCACTCCCTCTCTTACAACACGCCTCCAACTTCTAAATTTAAAGATTTTCTGGCTTGATCTTCCAGACATTACTACTTGTTATTTCTTCTTTGGGGCAGAACACACCCAGCAAGACCCGGTGCCCAGGAAAATACTCTGGAAGTCCAAACACCTCTTCATTTTGCAAGCAAGCCATATAGATTCAAGCTCAATCTGGGCAAAACACRTCCTTGAGCCTTCTGAACACCATTTGTCTGGTTTTTTTGCATCCCCTCCCATTGGTGTCACAGTGAAAATGCGAACACTGGACGCAGATGCAATATCCCAGCACAGACCTTGTTAACATCGAGCACCGAGATACAAATCGCCTGGTCRGGGATGAGCCCTCAAATTGTTTCTGCCTTGTCTGTCGGGGTGGACAGATGCGTTGCACCTTCAAACACCCTTTTCTTGTGCATAATTGCAGGCAAAAATGAAGATACGATGCCCAGGCTGCCCAAATCACCCCCGGGTAAGCCTGGGTTTGGGCTCACCTGCAAGTTTTATGAGGTTTTGCTTCGTACAGAGCTGAAAATAGGTGGCAATCATCAAATATTTAGAAGGCGACACTGAAGTCTTGCTTCCCTGGTCTATGAAAGCAGGACAAACCATTTTCAACACCCTCTGGATAGAAAAACTGGTGGGACTGGCTGCTGTGAGCCAGCCAGCCGCAGCCTCTGCAGTGCAAGAAGAGACCAGGCGCCTGTCTTACAGGGACAGAGGGAGAGGGTGCAACGGAGGTACACCTAGCAGGGAGCTGGGGCCATCCGAAAAGCCAGAGGGGAGGGAAAGGGGATGGAAAAGCTCTTCTGCAATTTGGCAGGAGAGCTCTGGGAGCGCAGGATTTTGGCAGCCGCTGCCGGCGATGCCCTCTGCTCCCGGCCACAGGGAGAGGGGCAGCCGGCCCCGCATCCCGGCTTATCCGCACAACTTGTCCCCATCGCCGCCTCGACTCCCAGACACTGTGTTCTTGCCCACTTGCCTCTCACTTTCCCTCCGGCAAGAAGAGTTTCTCCTTTCAATTAGTGGCCCAACTCTCTCCCCCAATGGCCCATAAAATAATTAAAACAAGCCCCAAACTGGAACAACCTTTAACCCTCCCATCCCGCTTCCCATCGTTCAGATTAGCAAATCAACTCTGCATCATTAATCTCTAAACTGCGCTGTTGAATGAGCAATTTGTGTACAATAACGAAGGGAGCAGGTATTAAACATTTCTTAAGCACACAGTACACAAGTTACTCATTAAAGAGGAAAACGTGTTGAAACATTAAGCAGAAAGCAGGAACCATAAAACATCCCTTTCCAGTCTTTTTGAGAAACCAACCATGTTTTCATGCCTGTTTGAGCATACACATAAATATATCTCCTGTTTTTAAAGCGGATAATGTAATTGCCCCACGGGACTGGTAGCTCCAAGATGTGTTGGGCAGGCGGCGTTTGGTACTCACTGTGTCTGCGCTGGGTCTGTTGGCTCTATTAGGGATGAACATAAAGATGAGGGAAAGCTAAACCTCTTTCATGGGTCACATCGGTTTGGCAAGACACAGTGATGCCATCCTTGTTTTGGGATGGAAGGATCGGTGCTGGGCTCAGTCTGAACCAGGGCAGCTGTTGAAAGCAGCCAGGGAAAATTCCCTTACCTGATCAAGTAGCAACAGAAGAGCAAACTGAGGATGAAGACGAAGATGGCCGTGCCGAAAACCACGATGTATATGTTGAGAGGCAGGTTCTGGAACCCGATGTTCGGCATCCTGAAACTGTAATGCTGGAAGTCTGAGCTCATGGGTAGGCTGCGGAGACAGGGAGAAAACGCATGGATGTGAGGCTCTGTGGGCAGCACGGGATACCCTTCGGAGGAGACCAACAGCCCCTCAAAAGGAAGATGGGGGGAAGGAGAGGGTAGCCGGCAGCGCTGCTTCTCACTCCTCACCCCCCGGCACGAAGGCATCCTTGCCCAAAACCGAGCCCCCAGCTCGGCAACCCTGAAAACAAAGCAGGGCTGGATCAGCCAAGGCTGGGATTTTTCTTCTCCCGTTGTGAGCTTCTCCTCCAGCTATTTCCCCTCTTCCTTACACACATCGTCCTTCAAGTTAAATGCTGCATCGGATGGACGGCGGGGATTTGCATCCGAGCAGCCCTGGCTGCAGGAGTGCCCCCAAACCCTCATTAATTAGGCCAAAATACTGAAAGCAGCCAGAAAGCCTTGTAGCAAGGAGGGTTTATCTTCCCTCCCCCTCCTGCGGTTTCCAAGATCTGTTCCTCATTCCGTAGAAATCCCCCCTCCAAAACCATCGAGCACGCACGTGAACCGGCGCGGGTTCCACGCGCTCCCGGCGCATCCCAGGCAGGATGGAAAGGACAAGGACATTCCCATGCCACACGGCAGCGCCACTGAGAAATTATAGGGGCCATAAAAGAGGCTTGGTTTGTTTTTTCCATGTGAGATCCGGGTCGGATGGTTTAAGAGCATTTTTGCAGGTTTCAGCTTTATTCCTCGGTATAACCCCAGGCTGCTTCCCCCCAGCAAAACCCCGAAGCACCCGCGAGCGGCGGCAAAGAGGAAGATGCAACGATTTTGGCTGTCGACGTACCACGTCTCGGACGCGTGACCAAAACCTCCCTCCCCTCGGAGAGACCCAATGAAACCACGAGCAGCTGCCTGGGATAACGACTTCAGCGTACAATCTCTCCCACGATTTTAGTTTTATCACACCGGACACTAATATTGTATAATAAGCCTCACAGAGTGTTTTTCAGGAGTCAGGCGGAAGACGAGCACAATGTCTCTGTATCACCGTAAAAACCCCCTCGCTGCCGTAACGCCACGTTAATACTCGAAACCCTTAACTGAAAAGTACATATTTATTATTGCTTCTTGTTATTTCTTTCTATTGCAATCACTCTCCGAGCCATTCACCCTTGAATGATCACAACCGTCTCTGGCCAGGCATAAAGTTCACCCACCCCCAGCTTAAAAAAGGAAGTTAAAAAATATGCYTTGTTTTCCTTTCTGCCCACGGGAGAGGGCTGGACGCACAATTAAATTGCACAACGAGCAGGGAAAGTACCTGAAGTCTGGACCCTGTTTCCCAAATAAAATTACCGAGAGATAACAAAACCCTCCCCCGGACTGGGGAGTTTTCAACGGCGCATTAATTACACAGCTCCCGATTTTTGCACTGGGCGAGAAGACAGCGGGGAAACCACGGGACCTGAACCCTAACGTGCCGGGGAGCGACGCTCCAAAAATATAAGCATCCTCTGAACGTCCTGCTCCTTCTCCAAGCAGCATCCTCGCTCCTGCGTCTCCTTTTCCCCTTCACACCCCTTTTTTACCGAACCCGCCGTATTTTCCTCCATCCTCCCATCATATATGCATTGCTCATATATACGTTGCATGCTCCCCAGCTGCTATGCAGGGAGCAGACTCACCTTTCATCCCAGCTGCTTCGCCAGCACTAGCCCCTCGCCCGCACCCTCCTCGCCGAAGGCAACATCCCCGCCGGCGCCGAACGCTCGCCGGAGAGCCTCCTCGCTCCGGCTGCTTTCGGTTTCCTCGGCTCGACGGAAGTTTTGAGGCGATTTCTGGTAAAGCCTGGATTTGATTAAAGCCTCCAGAGACCAACACGCATGTTCAGAAACTCTCCCGGCCAACGTGGAAATGCTACGAGAGCTCGGGGAGGCAGCACACCCCCCTGCGAGCACTGGTGGGGATGGGATTTTATAGCAGAGCAACCACCCGGCGGCTCACACTCCTCCACCAACGCTTGATCCGCTCAGCAGAGCTGTTTTCCTTTGCAAATAAATTAAAAAAAGCCAAAACCAGCCCCCAAACCTTTGTTCCTGGCTCCAGCAGAGTTAATGCGCAGCTCAGCGTCGCTGTGTAGGGTTGGGTTCGGTTTTCGTCTCGGCGCCGTTTGCTGGGTCAAAGGGATTTTAGATGGTCCAGAAGCTCTCCCCTTGGTCACGCTCACGCCACAGAGGATGCTTCAGCCGGAGGACGAGGCTCCGGCTGTCCCCACTCGCCCTCGGGCTTGTGTCGATGGTCACTGGTGTCACCAGGTTGGCCGGCTCCAGCTCCTCAACCATCCAAGAGAAAATCAAACGTCCTCCATCTAGGAAAGCTTTGGGTGATTTTTTGCAAGGAGAGACCGCTCTTGGAGAAGAGGAAACAAAACCAACCAGCACCGAACTACTGTTTTTCTTTCCTTCACAACTCCTTTAACTTTTGATGCTCTTCTTACCCGAGCTGGGGGCTTCAGTTCAGCTCTCCCACCAGGAGATGCTGCAGCAGACCAAGCCCAAAAGCAGAGATGGCAGGTAAGGAGGACCCAGGCTGGATTTAGCGCAGCAAATRTCATCGAGCCAGGAAAAACTCCTTATGGTCCTGTCCAGCCGAGCCATGCAGCTCTTCCACCGGTCCCCATGACCTCGGCCGCAGCTACAAACCATCACAGCCCCTGGCAAACAAACGGTCGGTAGAAACGGAGCTCCATCCCACCCRCAGCATCCTACTCTCTTCTTCCAACAGTAGCACTTCCCTAATCTTTAGCCCCAAAAGGACGTCACCAATGCCAGCCATACCGCAGGGTCACAGCCTGCCGGGGACAACCCTTCGGTCCCCTACGGTGCAAGTCCAGCGAGTCCCACACCAGATTCATCCAACCCCCGTGTGAAATAACCTTCTCTACGTCGGAGCCACCCTGGTCCTCCCTCCCTCCTGCTGCAACAGCTGAGAAATGTTACGGCAAAAACCACGGAGATTAGAGGGAAAAAATAAGTTAGCCTGCACAGGATCCAGGAAACTGTTAACTTTAAAAGACTTCACTGAAATYTGATGATTTTAAGCAGCCAAGCTTTGGGGTTGGGTGTTTTTTTTTTTTAGGGGAGCGGGGAGGAGGAACTGTATTTTAATCTGCTTCAGATTTGTGAGAGCGCAGCCAAAAGAAATAAAAAAGGAGCCGTAAAGAAGGATGAAAAGTTTCTGGTGCAGAACAAAAGCCTCCCTGTTGCTCTCTCCATGGCCAAGGCATTTCAGAGCAGGCAGATGCCCCTCCTGGGGCACCCACCGCCCCTCCTGGGGCACCCACCGCCCCGGCAGGTCCCCGCAGCCCCCGGGATGGGGGGCACGAGCTGCCTGGAGAAAAGGGGGTTGGTACCCCAGAAACCTGAGAGAGGGGAGGRCTTCCCCAGGGCTGGATGCGACCCRCTCTGCAGCGTGTGGTTATGGGGGGGAAGATGCCGACTTGCTCTTCACCTAAAAAATGACCCTGCGGTGACGGCAGAGACGAAGCGGTGGGGAATTTGGGCGGGCGCCTGCCCGATGAGCCATTTTCCCRAGGTCTCCGACTGCGACTGGGTCCATCGGGTCTGCGCGTCCTTGCAGAGCGTGAAATCACAGGGAGAGGACCGGGAAAGGTGCCTGCCGGCCAGCAGCGCCCAGGACAGAAGAAATAAGTTTGCTGAAGAGAGATAAACCTGGAGAAAAAGTGGGAAGAAAAAGCCCTGAACGAGGGAAGCYGTACAGGAGTCCAAGGGCTGGCCGGAGGAAAATCTTTTAAGTGCATATAAAAAAAAGTAAATATATATTTATATATGMACACATATTTCTTTGCAATATATACTGCAAACAAAACCACCTTCGACTAAAGCAGAGAAAATCTGATCTTCCCAGGCTGCAGCATGGAGGGAACYGGAGGGTATTTATCTAACGATCCAACAGCTTGCAAAAATAAAAAGGAACGGCGGTGTCCTGGCGAAGGGGCCGTACGCAGGGATGCAGAGAGCCGAGGGTGGTAACGCCGCAAAGCGGAACGACCCGAGCTCCGCGCCTCCTCCTTCGTTAYACCCTCCGATGAATCAGCCGCGCGGGGCCGAGCGCATCCCCGTTTCTTTGACGACTATGCAAACAAGCTTTTAATTAAAGTCAAGTTACAGTTAATGGCATATCGAGAAGTCAGGAAGTGAAGTGTTACAGGTCGGCGTTAACTTGCCGGCTTGGCAGCGCTCTGATTACAAGTTGGGCTGTTAAAGGCAAACCTAAATAAGCCACCTCCCCAAATTAACCCCTATTACAATCATAGCAAGCACTTAATGCTCTTAATAAGCAGGGCCAACCTCTTACCCAGAGCTTTCATCAGGAGATCTCCAAGGGATTAATAAAGGAGGCAATTATCTTCTYACAGGCAGAGAAACTGAGGCAGGGAGGTGGGGAGGGAGGCGGGAGAGCCGTGGTCCCCGAGGCCGGGGGGTGACACCAGGGATGCCGCTGGTCCACTGCAGCTGATGCCACGGGCATCATTCACAGGCTGAAAGCCACCGATTTTTTCTTTCCTGCTGCTTTGCCACGTGGATTTGAACTGTATGCTCCTTCTCTGGGTTTTACTTATTAAAGGAAACTTCTTTTATTTATTTTATCATTATTTATTTATAACAYGAGCGGATAAAGGGGCCATGCGAGCACTATGCGTCATACCTAAACTTAGCCCGTGTGCTGGGCGGAGGGGTGGTTTCTGCCTCTGCTGTCGTAAATAAAAAACATTTTCAGATGGGTTTACCTTATGTTTTTGAGACGAAGGACTTCCTCCGCGGGGATTCAATGCAAACCCAGGCTGGTCTGAACCTCCTGAACCATTACCTGGGGGAGCTGGATGGAGCCGGTGGTCCGAGCCCCTGCAGCATCCCACCGGCCAAGCTGGCCAAGCCAACCCATCTCCAGGAAATATTGAGCTTTAAAAACTCAACAAAGCCAGACACACGCATGTTCCCATCGCCTGATCGAAACCACGGATCTCAGGGAAAAGAAAATGCTAAGCCGTGGCGAAACTCCAAGTTGAAATATTTTATCGACGGGAAAGATTTCAAGTGGGCGCGAACGGCGTCTCSAGTTTCAAAGGCGTTACGCAAGTCCGCAAAGTGTTTTATACAGGTTTAACCAAAACGGTTATTAACTCGGTTGAAAGTTAAACTGCGAGCAGCCGACAAGACCTTTCCAAAATAACCCAAGTTGTATTGCGAAGTGGGGTGTTCTTCCTTACAATAAATCCACAACATAAAGCTTATTAAATGCGTATGCCTAATGGGATAATATTTAAAAAAAAAAAAAAAAAAAAGATTTTTCCAGGTGTTTAAAAAGCAGCAGCAAGAGATACTCGCTTTTAACTTGCAGGCAACTCCCCCCCTCGTGAACCCCAAAAGAAAAGCGAAGCCCTGACCTCAAGCAGCTGGAAGGAATTTCCTTCAGCTCCACCTCTGGAGCTGGTCCAGCGCGAGGATCCGCAGCGCAGCGGTGGGAAAAATCGCAAGCAGCTGCAGAGCCAGCCCCCGAAACCAGCATCGAGAGATGCCGAGATGCCACGCGGCCGCGTCGCCTTCACCTGGGATGGAGCTGGAGAAAGCTCAACGCCGCTCCGGCCGGGAGCGACGTCCTTCACCGTCCGAAAATGGGGGACAGCAGGGGGAAAAAAAAATCTCAGCGTGCTGCGATTTTAGTAGAGCTACGATGCTTCCACGGGGATGGGGTCAGGCCACAGCCTGGCTGCATCCAGCACCGGCTCCAAGCATCCAACCGGACCCACCTCCTTCACCGCAAAGAGCCGGCAGCGAGCGGAGGAGGAGCGCGAGCTCGGCGACGTTATCGATTAGCGGGATTAACGACCGCGTGGCAGAGTGTCCCGGGATCGGAGAGCGTCCCGGGATCGGAGAGCGTCCCGACAGGTCCCTCGCGATCCCTTACGCCGCGGGGCAGAGTCCTACGGAGATCCAGCAAAGCTTGTCCGGGGCGATGCTGCGGCGCGGCGGGGGAACAGAAGAAACTTTTGGGTGTCAAACGGAACCCAAACTGTTTATTTTACCCATTTCAGYTGCGCGCAGCTCTGGGGGAGAGCGGTGGATTTTTGTTGTGTGCCTGGACAACCAAGAAACCAAACTGACTTCCAACCAAGAACCGCTTCGAACCTTTGATCCCTTCTCCCCAAGAGCAAATCCGATGCTTTTTTTGAACTGGAATCAGGAAATTTCCTGGCTGCGTTCCCCGGCTGGTCAACACCGAGCACAAAACCTTAACCCTCTCCGCTGCCTTTGGGCAGGGGGACACGGCCAGAGCCCTGTGACAATGTGACCAAGCAATCGGCAACTGGAAAAAAAATAGAAAAGTCATTATAACGGAAGAAATACCTGGCAGYGCGACGGGTACCACTGCAGTTTTCAGCAAGTGCTTTTGATTTTAGAYAGTTTAACAGATAAATGATCCCACCGAAGAGCACCTTTAAATGTGAAAATGTTTTTGCTACCGTTGGCGGAGAATTGTGCAGAAAATAGGTCAGCTGCAGCTCCCACCGCTCAGTTTAAAGTCAAGTGCTTTCGCCCAGCGCCGTTGGAAAGGCAAACTAGAGGTTTGCTGAAGGCTGATTTTGCAAGTTCCAGGAAAAAAAGGCAAAAATAAACAGAAAAAAAAAAAAAGTCAATAGTGCTTTTTAATCCAGTCTGCAGGAGGGGGGGAAGCGGAGTTTGGAGGACAGCCCTGCTTGGGCTCCCATCGGATCGCAGAAATGAGAAATGGAAATCGCTTATCAGGAGGGTTTGAAGCGGAGTCGGCAGCTTCTCGCTTTGAAAGGCGCRCACAAGCTGCCCGAGTACGGTTCAGTTTGCTTCTCGGCAACGAAATAACACTTGAGGAATTTTTTTCCCTTCAGCCCTGGGGATTTTTTTCTATTTCCCCCCGCCCCCCCCTTTTCCTGGCACGCGGCTCCATCCCAGATCCAACGTCACGACCCGCTGAGCTCACTCTTCCTCCCGAAAGCGCGGTGGGAAAAGGATGCGCCGCTGCCTCCTCCTGCCCCCGGCCCCCTTCACACCCACGGCAGCGAACGCAGAACCCCCCCCCCCAATACCCAGCGTGGGGTCACGGTGATGGGACGACCTCACCCCATCGCTGCCTCCATGGTCCTCAACGGAGCAGCATCGCCCCGGACCATGTCGCTCAGGTGCTAAAAAATTTAATAACACGCACGTTCCTAAAAACAGGAGTATTTTAGCCCAAGCAGAGCGCCGAAAGCCAGGGCTGAAGTCAGGCATCACTGCAGGGTGGGCAGCTTCACACCGCACGTTGCAGCCCCCCTGCCCCTATTGCTTAATTTGGTGGAAATAATCTTCCGCCTTCCTTTGCGGTTGCTTTTCCTCGTTTGCAGAGTTTTCCCCAATTAAGGGGTTCCTTGGGGAAAGCGGATYGGAAACCCCATGAGAAACACTCAGCCGAAGCCGTTGAAGGGCCAGACCAGAGAAGTTGGTGTTAAATGCTCCGAGCAATTTGCAAATTCCTGGGTGATGACACCGAGAGCTGGGGGAAGCAACGGGGGCTCCCGAAATATCACATCTGGAAGAAAATCTCGCTTTGATCAAGTCATCTTCAAGCTGAACAAAAGCAAATTGCTTTCTGCGGAGCAGAAGAGCGACCAGCCTTCTCCGCTCTTTTACACTGAGAAGCAGATGGACTAAATGACCTCCCGAAACCCTTTTTCCCCCTGTTTCCTAAGCTCCTTTAATGCGGGGGGGGGGAAATCAGTGCAACACCCAGGGATCAATAATCCCTACAAAATCCTGCTGGAGGTAGGCACCCTGCGCTGGCGATGGGAATCGCAGCTGCTAGCAGCCATCCCATAAAGGCAGTAAGAGGAGCCAAGCACAATTTGGGATGCAGGAAGGCATAATGCTCTCGTTTACACTAAATAAGGTTGCTAGGTTATGGATTTTTGGGGGGGGAGACATAATCTGAAAGGGGATCCAGATGGCTGTAAAGCCTTGTGGTGGAAAAGCAGCATGAGGCCAGAGAGGGAAGAATTCCTCTTTATGCTGCTGCCGCCTGCTCCCGGATCCTGGATTTCAGTCCTCAGGAATGTTCTCCGCGGACCCTTTTAATTGCACCATTTATATTTGTGGTAAAATTTAAGGAGAAGAGATAGCTGGACGCAGAAGAGTGAAAAAGCTCCGGAAAAAAGTCACTAAAACAAATSCTACAGAGGGGCCATCCCCCAAAGCCCACGTCGATTCTGCAAGGTTTGTATTTTAAGATGCTGACAGCATTAAAAAGCCTTCAGGAAAACCCAAACAATCCCAAACCTCAGCCTGCTGGGAATTTACACTAATGCCACGTCACTGCTGTTTGCTATTTTTCCTAATACTTACAGAAAAATGAGCTGCGCAGTCAGCCCGCCCTTCCTCTGGTTTTAACAAAAGTACTGGGGTTTGGGGGAGTATTTTTTTTTATCATTCCTTCTGTTCTGCTAACAGAGACCRGGGGGATTTTGCAACGCTTTAGAGTCCAGCAAAAAAACCTTCCCCGGAGCCATATGGATACRGGACACAAACTGCTTCACTCCCACGGCATCGGCAGAAGCAAAGATGGCTGCAAGGTTCACAAAAACCTCAAAATTTAGCTGGAAATGGAAAATTGAACTTTTCCACTCCCRAGCTCGCACGGCCAAGCGAGGTTCTTGATGGAGATAAATATGCCTAAACCCAACATACACATCTCCTCCTCTGTGGTGCAGAGTCTCGGCGCCGAAGGCGATGCCACGGGAYACCGTCCCTCTCCCGTTCTCCCCGGCATCGTGGCCTGACCTTAGTGGGATGGAGAAAGTCAAGGGACCTTAAAATTCAGGGGTACCCACACCCTGGGGGTCTGTAACTGAGAGGTGATGGATAGCCAGGTGTGAATTTTCATCATTGCCTACCCGCACCCCTCCTTTGCCCAAGGACGCTGCTTCTTACACRGGTTTCTCATAAACTGAGCCCTAAACAAGTAAAACCCCAAGTTACCGCTGTGCTGCTGATGCAGGGCTCGTTTAAAAAAAAACCAAACAACTTTTGAGAGCGTTACTGAAAGTTTGCATTTTTCTTGCAGCCAACAGAACAAAATCTGCTAAATATTTTCCGACAGCTTCAAGGCTACCGGGGCTTCCTCGGGCAGCGAAGCTAAAAAACACCAACGCCACTTTCAGGCGTGTAATAGTTTGCTGTCGGATCTTTACAAATTCCCAGGCGCTGAATCGCCTACTAGAAGGCGAAATATATGAGTGGCACTAACGAGTCGGCTTAGCAACGAGCAGGCAGGCTGCCTCCAGTGTCTTTTTAAAGGTCAAGAGAGCACATGATGCCTGGGAGCCCCCACGTTTGGTTTTTACTACGAATTAAAGATGCTTCCAGCGAGTCTGGTTATTAAATCGCCACCTCGCACCAGCCAGCCACACRTCTTTTAAAACCAGTCTTTAAAACCAAGACTTTCCCCTCCTCAAATATCATTATCCCTTTTTCAACTCCATTCCTACCCTTCCCCATCTTCACCAAATCGGYGGCATTTGAGGGGAAAACCCGCGTCGAGATGAAATGCAAGGAAAGGTCCCACCGCCGCGGGGATTTTCGGGTAGCGCTGCCGAGAAGCATCATTGAAATTCAGCGGGAGAAGCCRGTTTTCCTCCGCTCCGCGGGGGCTGCCATGTTAAATCACATTTGGATTCACAGTACAAGGTTGCTAAAATACCACCGCGGCGGCTATTGGCACATTTCAATGAAAACACCGCGGCCTCATTAGTATAGTGGAAATTATGAGCTTGTCTTTGTATATATTTAAAAGCTTGCCTCTGAAAGTATATTGGGTCAGGGCCAGAAATTCCTGGCTTGGAGCTCTTACCACTCGACAGTTCGGGATTGCCTCGCTCACGCAGGTCAAGCGACCGCGCAGCCATCGACCCGGGAGAAAAGGCATTTAAAAAAAATACCCTGCAGGGAAAGGCGCGGGGGCAACGTGGCAAGAGGAGGCAGAGCAACGGGGTTTGAACTAAATCCTCCTCCACGTTAGCTCCGTGCGTGGCTTTCCTTCCGAGCCGGTTAGTGATCATGTCCTAACGAAAGCACAGGTTATAATTAGGAGGATGCAGGAATGTGGGGTGCGTGGAGCTTCATCCCGCTCCCAACAGCCGGGGCGAGAGCATCCCRTCGACCCAAAAGCAACGTTCCCCTCTGGGGATGGACCACGAAAGCCCGAATCCTTTGCAATGAGGGGCAACCTCATGAAATAACATCACTTTCAGGATCTGCTCATCTCAATATGTGATTTTGCAAGTCTCTATCAAGGAAAGCTTTCGGGTCAGCTCCCTACTTACCCGCACGGGTGCCGCAATGCAGGCAAGCCACGCAAACCCAACGTATCTGCTGAACGGCTACTGCGGTTTGGTGCCAGGGACGCTGGAAAAAAAGAAAAAAAAAAAMCCCTAATATTGCACAAAAAGCCAGAGCGAGYGAGGGAGAGGATGAAGATATTGTTTTTAAACACTTTGATTCGCAAAGGCTCCTATAAATTGGTTCAGCTCTTAGTAACAGCACAGAGGTCCCCTTTTAAAACGCGGCGATGACGTTATGCGGCATAGAGAGAAAGGGGGGGGGAAAGCTCGGCTAATCCTCGCGATTTTATAAGTATCTGAGACACTAATCCGTTGATCTCATTGAAAAGGATTAGAATTACTCCCTCGCCAGTAAATTTAAGAAGTTTTCGACCAGATGTAAACAAAAGCGGAGAGCAGCCCGCGGAGGCGGCTGCCACACAGTGAGTCCTCGACAAGAAATCCTCATCGGGTTTGGTTTTGGGTGGAAAAGGGGAATTTCCAGCTCAGGGCTGTGGAGGGTCGTCTGGAGCGGCTGCAGYTGAAAGGTGGGATCCCGTCCCAGGCAAGCATCCCACCGGGGCATCACGACCCATTTTTGGGGTCCCACTCTTCCGGGAATGATGCTCCAGCTAAAAAAAGTACCACTTCAAAACCCCCCACTTGTTCAGCACTGGCTAAGGAAAACATTATTTTAATAATAAGAAAAAAAGAGGGCAAACTTCTAAGCAGCAAATTGGATAATTCACACAAAACCCGAGTTTTGCCCAGCTTCGCAGCAACCTTCGTCCGCACAGCTTTGTGACAAGGACCCGTGTTATTAGGGTGGAAAAATATAACACAGCATCCTCGTGTGAACAGTCCGGCACCTGCTGCTACGCTTGCAATGAATAATTCATAATATTAAAGAATAAGTTATTTGATTTAGGAGATGAAGCAGGCAACGTGCAACTGGTTTTTGATACCAAGCACAGCCACCCTCTTTGGAAAGGTTCACTCCTAAGTTTGACGTTCTGGCTCTTAAGAGAAATGTTAATAGCCAAAATAAATCAAAACCCAGAGGAGGCTTCAGGCAGAAAGGATTCAGGTGGTCCTTTGGCAAGGAAAAGCCACAAAGAAAGTAAACTTTTGCTAGTGCTTACTTCTTTTAAATTCCATCCAAAAAAGAAACCTAAAGAGATATAAGTTTCAACCTCAGTTTAAACCAGGACTCAATCTCACCAGGGCTTGTCTTAAAAACATTCCTTTTGGAGATGCTTGACGGGATGGCAACAGAATCCCTCTTCTCCAGCCCATTTTAACGGGGTACCATATATTTTTTTTCTCCTCAGGCACATAAAAACATTCTCTTGGCTTTGGGAAAACACTYGCCATCCCCGCGCAGCCCAACTCCTAACTCCCTGCAACGCTCCCGCTCCCAACTTTCGCATCCAAGGCTCCTCCGGACTGGAATAAACCACCCGACCCGGGACCTCGTCTCCAGCCCCATCCCTCTCACCCAGCCGCAACGCATCCCAGCCCTTCGCCGTCACCACCCTGACCCCTTCCTCCGGCTGCATCAACAGCAGATGCAGGGCCGGACGCCGCAGGAGATGCGAGGGGGGCCAGATGCTGCAGGAGATGGGAGGGGGGAGATGCAAGGAGGAAGCCCCAAGGGTGGTCTGGAGCACACGACAACTCAGGATCTCCCAGGCAAAGCCGCAGCYGAGGAAACGATCCATTTTTCCTGCTTTTACTCCCAAAGCGCCGCCCCCAAACGATGCTCAGCGCAACGTGGGTTGGTGGTTTGTTTTTTTTTTTGGTGTGGATGCAAAGCGAGAGCGGGGTGGAGGGCTCAGCTGACAGACAGCCGACCTACGCGAGCGCCGGCGGACGGGCTTCAGCCAGCTCTTGGGCGAGATTATCACTATTTATTCAGCCACAAAACCATCCAACGCTGCCCAATCCAGTCCCGCTTTGGACGGCCACCACCGTCACAGGGTCTCCAAAAGCCTCATCTTTTATTTCAGATGCCAAGAGAACGAGACGCAGGGTCTTAATCCGGCACTTCTCAGCTAAAAAGCAAAAGAAAAAACCAACCCCGCAGCTGCGTTAATAACCAACGAGCCAGGAAATCGCTCTGGGGGAAGCCCAGCCTGGCGACGGGTTTTTATACAGAACAATAGAAAAACGAGAGTCTTTAAAGAACCACGAAATATTTGCCTGCTCGCGACAAAGCTCTGCACGGAGAGAAGTTTAATTCGATCCTTACGGCACGCCTGCAATTTAATTTCGTGCAGGCTGCAAGCACGAAGAGCCTGGTCGGGGGGGAGGCACGACGCTCGGATGAATTTATTTTAGTTGGATGCCGTCAGACGGGAGACTGTGCTCCCTCCCACCCGACTTTGATGGGTAGTTTGGCTTCACCCATCTTCTTACCTGCTGGGCTGCTCCTCCGGGCTTCAAACGGTCCGACCGAAGAGCCGAAACCTGCCTCCACRCTTGTGGATTCCCAGGACGGGAATCTGCACGGCCCTGGAGCTCTTATATTTTCCCCTAAATACTCCTCCAAGCCAAGAAGCCGGGAAACCCCTCGCTGTTTGCAGACAGGGAGAGCAGCATCGGCCCGCGCCGGCCGATGGCTGAAATCAGAAGGGCGGCTGCTCTCCCCGCTCAGCACTTTCAGTTTCTCTCTTGCAAACCCACTCCTGGCGTGGTTTCTTCTAAGGCGCTTTGTGAGTTAAAAGCTGTATTAGCGGCCAGGCTAATCCTCCACGGGGATAAAAAGAAAAAAAAAACAAACCAGGAGAAGTTATTCCTGCTTGCTTCTCACATTTGCAGCCCCAGGGCTGGAGCAGAAAAAGCAACCGGCCAAAGGATTTCCCTGCCTGGGCTTCCCACAGCCTGGCCCTCGCTCCTCCTCCTGCTTCTCGGCATCTCGCCCACTTTTTCCGAAGACCGATCCAGTTTTAGCTCCGGCGTCGGAGCAACCCGAGACCTCGCAGCCTTTGGCTACRCCGAGGCAGCTGCTCGCAGCTAATTTGGTCTGTGGGCTCTGGCACCCGGTTCCAGCCGCCCATCCACGCATCGGCGTTGAGGCTTTTCCCGTCTCTCGGAGCAGCGAGGTTGTCCACCCTCCCCAAGCGTGTCTTCTCCTCTCCTGCCACCGCTCATCCCTACCTTGGAGGCTTCACAGCCGCTCCGTCCTCACCGCYGATCCTATTGCTGGCATCCTTTCGAGGTGCTTTGGATGGCTGCTCTTTCCTCCCGTTGACATCCTTCTGGCACCGTAATCAGCTCATTAACAGGACACAGGAGCCCTTGGCACAGGGCTGGAACTGTTTTGGTTTCTTTTYTTTCTCCTTTAATGGAAATTAAATGTGCCATACAGGTAGAAGAATGACACGGATCGCCCGTGTCATAGCTCAAGGGAGGGAAAAGCATCCAAAACCGATGCAGCTCCATCCCCAGTGAGCACTTGGGTACCACTGCATCCCGGGATGGGGGAACCGGGTACCGCTCCAACCCACCGTGCCCCGCGGAGATGCCGAGGTTTTCCCGTTCCTCAGGTCAGGAAGCGAATTACCTCTGCCCATGGCCAGGGTGAAACCGCCGGGGTTTTGCATCCTCTCGTTTCCGATGGGATCATCGGCATTTCTCAACCGAGCAAGAGGCACCACCGGGGTCAGGCGATGGCTGAGCTCTCTTGCAGATAAGCCCTGCATCGCATCATCGCTGATGTCATTTTAAAGCGCTGTCAGGGAGTCAGGGTGGGGACGCGGGCAGGGTGGCCGTTCCCGACACAAAGTCTGAGTGGTTTCGGGGCAACGTCACTACGAAGGGACAGAGGAGGGAAGTCTATGCAAGGTCAATGTTATCTTATGTCAACAACACTCAGCTTTATGATCACTGGTCTCAGGAAACAAAAATAAAGAGAAACCCAGCTCAGCAACACCAACAACAGCCGAGACCGAGACGCCCAAAGACCAGGGGAAGCTTCAAACCCAAAAAACCACCCTCCAGGCTTTGACACCAACGGTTCCAAGGTAGTYGAAGACCACCAGAAGCATCTGCACCCCCTACGCCGGCCCAAGGGATTGGGTTGCCTGGATTTACTGTGCACCCAGGTGAGACAGCAAGAATCGGAMACGATGGGAGAGGACCTTGTCTCAGCTGTGCCAAGCCCTGTCATCCCATCGCAGAAGAGTTTCAGGTCATGGTGGTGGGAACAGAAGGAGATGAGCGCGCCCAGCCTTGCCTCTCTCCACCTTTTCAACATCCASGTGGTGTTTTATGGCTACGAGCTAATCACTTGCAACACATCTTCTGCCATACAGACAATGCGGAGGCGATGGCCGCCGGGCCGTTGGGAGGGATGACCCAAGAGGGAACAYGAAGAGAGCTGGTCCATGAGCATGAAAGCCCTTCTAGCAAAAGCCGGGTGTCCTCATATCATCCCACACATCATTTAGTCCAGGTGATCAGCTGAAAACATCAATCCTTCTTGGGTAAAACCTCCAGGCTCGGTTCAGTCTCATGGTCTGGAGGCACCCCGCCAGCAGCTCTGCCGATTCCTCGCCACGTAACCCTCAACCTCCTCCTCTCCATCACCTGCCTCTCCCCCAGGACATGGCCAGGACCATCCTCCAGCCAAGAACAGTGGTAGCAACCAGCAGTCATCATCCCATTTCCCACCTGGCACATAGGCTCTTTCCTATTTGAAGTTTGGACAGATGCCACTAATATCCAGAGCACGTTGACCAAGGTGTCCTTCACAGTTGCTCCACCACAGGGATCTCCAGTTCACCTTGGAAGCAAGCGGACCAGAGCCTGGGCTGTACAAGCAAGAGGTGCCACCACAGCTTACCAACCTCCACAGCTTGTCCCCCAAAACTTCGGACTAAACACCACCACCAGTGATCCAAAGAGCAGACCTGGAGTGTACGAACTCAGCTGGAGATGAGAAGGAAGGTCCTAGCCAGTGGGCCAGCCTTGGCATAAACTTTCTTCGGGCTGAGCAGCAACAAAATAAGCAAACCCGAGCTCAGCCGGTGGTCAGGTGGAGCTTTGGGAGGTTGAGGAGGGGATTTCCTTTGACAGCAAGACCAGGAGACCCAGGAGGTCATCACCACCCTCACCTCCAGCAACTCCACCACCCACTCAGGACCAGGACCTTCATCTGCAGGCATCAGCCCCACAACATCATCCCTCCTGCCTGCTTTCAGCACGCACTGCAAGGGTGGAAGGATTTATTTTCCTTCTTTTTTTTCTTTTTTAAATACCTCAATTAGCGCATTTTGGGTTCCTTCCACGTTGCCCCCAAGCATTTCTTCTGTCAGGGGCCATATTCTTCTGCCGTCAGTTATTGGAGGCAAAGGCTTGTTATTTTTCCGGGCTGGGGGCCAAATTTGTATTTAATTTTTGCTCCAGATGGCACAGCACTCTAGATGCATCAGCTGGAGCATCTAACCTGTATGAATAAAGTAATAGAGCAAATAACCTGATTTACTCAGGGGCTGTCTGACATGCTGAAGGTGGCTCTGTTTACAACCGTCATAAAAAAGAAGCGTTAATATTAATTCAGGCTACGGTCTCGCTATCAAACCGAACACCCACGGGAAACAATAATAGGAATCTAAAAAATAATAATATTAAAATTTGTATTTTGCTTTCTCACAGGTCAAGCATAAAAAAAATTATTTCAGCCATCAAGGCAGTCGGGTCTGAGCCTGGAGCTGGGTTTCGTTCACCTTCCTCCGTCCTCACCGGCCCCAAAGCTGCTGTYGGCAGCAGGTCGCGCAAACCTGGGTCGAACTTCTCCTCCTCTGAGCAAGGAGGAGGGTTGGTGACCCCGGATTTTAGCGTGCGGTGCTGAGAGCTTACGGCCCTGCTCACCCGAGGAGACGCGAGAGGACGACTACGAGATGCTCCAGTTACGCTTCTGCCTAACTCACCCCGTTTCTAGGAAGCTGCCGCATCCCTCCGGCACAGCCTGCGGCTGGGATATGTTCCCTGCAAACTACATCACCCAAAATAACCCAGGAAAAAAAAAAAAAAAAAAAAAGATGTGAGTAGTCAGTTTATCTGCCTGGGCACACGAAATGCCGCATAAAATCAGCTGAGCCTGCAAACGCCTGGAAACAAAGGGACGGGGTTTTTTTTTTTGTGCTTGTCTGCTCCGTTCAGAGCATCCTCGGGCTGCGAGAGCCCGTCCGGGCGGCAGCTGAGACAAAGGAAAGCCAGGAGCTGTCGGCAGGAGTCGGCCGGGAAAAACCGGGGTGAGGAGGCAYCCGCATCGCCCTCCCCGGCAGCCGCCGAGCCGGGTTCGCGTGTTGCTGAACACGTTATACATGGCAGGAAACTCGAGATCAAAGGAGAGGAGCGTGCCAGAGCAAGATGTCATCCTAACCTCCTGCCAAAGGTGCGCGAGGGAGGGGGAAATAACCCCCAGAMACACACGCTGGCACATCCGAAGGATCCGGCACCGCTCCTAGCTGCACGGGACGACCGGACCCACGGAGATGCTCTCCTCCGCACGCCCAGGCTAAAACAAAGACAAGCTAAACTAAACAAAAAAAAAAACCCAAAAACCCCAGGAGGTGCATTTTTACCCACCAGTTTTCAGTCCCGTGGGATCCGTGCACGTCCCCTGCCAAAGCGGGCGAAGCAGCGGATGCTGGGAGGRCTCCGTACGTGCCTGTACGGCAGGAACAGCCGCCTCGTTTAACTCCAAAAAGCAGCTTTTCCCATTTCTGGGTGTTTTTTTTTTAAAGCCAAAGAAACCCGCAGCGTCCTGTCTCGGCCCCAGGAAAGCGAGGGGACGTGCCTACATCCAAACCGGTGGCTACCGGGAATCGGGTGACCCGGGGACCCCAAGCCGAGCGTGGGGTAGGACCCCCAGGAGCTTCCCTTCATAAAGGGGGTCCGGGCGGGATGGGCGCTGGGTGGGGATGCATCCYCCGTCCCTTTGCACCGCCCCAGCCCCCTCCTCTGTCACTCCCAGACGATGCCGTCCCAGACCAAGGTCCAGCCTCCGCTGCCCCCTCCTCYGGGCTGTCCCCTCTGCCCCACAAGTGGGGACCCTATGGCACCCCCATAGGGCTGCCAGCCACCCCGAAGGCACACCCTGGTCACGCTGGGGAGGGCCTGCCCTATAGGGGTCTGCGTGGGGGGCAGCAGGGAGAGGTCCTGCCCTGCATGGCACAGTCAGGAGCAGCCCCGTGTCCCTGTGGAGGTCCCCGCTGCAAAGGGGACTGTGGAGCCCAGAGGGAGGGCGGCCTGTCCCCCACGGGGGCAGCTGAGGAGGGGGTGCCCCTGCCCCACAGAGGTGCCAGAAGAGGGACCCTGCCCCATAGAGACTGCACAAGGAGGGACCCTGCCCCATAGAGACTGCACAAGGAGGGGGCCCTGCCCCATAGAGACTGCACAAGGAGGGGGCCCTGCCCCACAGGGGTGCCAGAGGATGGTCCCTGCCCCATAGAGACTGCACAAGGAGGGGCCCTGCCCCATAGAGACTGCACAAGGAGGGGCCCTGCCCCACAGAGGTGCCTAAGGAGGAACCCTGCCCCACAGAGTGGTGCACAGGGAGAAGGGTCCTGCCCCACAGCGTTGCTGAAGAAGGGGGGGGTCCTGCCCCATACAGCAGTGCAGAGGGAAGGGAGCCCCTGCCCAATAGAGCAGTGCACAAAGAAGGGCCCTGCCCCACAGGGGTGCTGGAGGAGAGACCCTGCCCCACAGAGCGGTGCATAGGGAGGGGGCTCTGCCCCACAGGRGTGCCAGAGGAGGGACCCTGCCCCATAGAGCACTGCACAAGGAGAGGCCCTGCCCCACAGGAGTGCCAGAGGAGGAACCCTGCCCCACAGAACAACACATAGGGAGGGGGCCCTGCCCCACAGGGGTGCCAGAGGAGGGGCCCTGCCCCACAGGGGGGCCGGAGGAGGGGCCCTGCCCCACAGGGGGGTGCATAGGGAGGGGGCCTKCCCCACAGGGGGCCGGAAAGGGAGCCCTGCCCCACAGAACAACGCACAGGGAGGGGGCCCTGCCCCACAGGGGGGTCGGAGCGGGGGCCCTGCCCCACGGAGCGGTGCACGGGGAGGGGGTGCCCGGTCCTCCGGCCCCCCAGGGGGCCCCCGCCGCCCCGCAAGCCGCCCCGCACTCACCCGCCGCTGTCCCGCCGAGGCTCGCGCCGCCCGCACTGCCCGGCGGCGGGGAGGGACCCGGATGGAGGCGGCCCCGCCCCGCCCCGCCCCGCCCCTGCCCGGCGCCGGGCACCGCCGAGACGCTTCGCCGCCCGCACTGCGCCTGCGCGATGCCGCGCCCCGGGGCGGAGCGGTGGGGTGACGTCACGGCGGGGTGGAGGAACGGGGGGGGGGCTG
>JASVER010000015.1:2853179-2966523 GCA_030449065.1 Oceanodroma leucorhoa
TGGGGAGAGGGGCTGTGGGGACAGGAGGTGACAGTAGGGGCAGGAGGTGACATGGGGATGGGGTGACGTTGGGGAGGTGACAGGGGAGGTGACCTGGGGGACATGAGGTGACAGTGGGGACAGGGSCTGTGGGGACAGGAGGTGACGTGGAGGCACAGTGGCACTGGGGAGGTTACAGGGGAGGTGTAGTGGGGCCGTGAGGTGGCTGTGGGGACAGGGACAGGTGTGGCAGCGGGTGGAAACGGGGACAGGGCATGGCAGCGGGGAGGGGGTGACGGTGACAAGGAATATGATGGGGGGTGGCAGTGGCGCTAAGAGGGTGGCGCAGAGGGGACAGGAGGTGGCACCGGGGGGGGGGGGACGTGCGAGCGGGCACCGTCCTGCTCTGGTCAGCTCCGCCAGCATCCGCACCCAGCCGGCTGCGTGGGGGGAGAAGGACCCATCCCTGTCCCCATCCCTGTCCCCATCCTCAGCGACACGACATCACTTGTGAGAGAAATGACATCACCTCCCAGTGCCAGGATGTCAGCCAGTGTCACCTCATCGGGATGAGCTCTTGTCCTGAGGACGACGCGTTTTCTCTTCCCGCCCTTGGGAGACGAAGGGGGCAGGCAGGAGGAGAGAGACCAGCTCGCACCCACGCAGCACGGCAGGAACCGAGTGACGTCCGGCGTGATGGCGGCAYGCGCGCCGCCCGCCCGCCCGCGCGTCATGAGCCGCAGCCGTTTGTTGAGCTCAGGATCTCTGGTACATCAGTGACTCATCTCAACCTTATCAGAGCTCCTCACAAGGTTTGAGGCGTTCGAGCTCATCTGGAGGATGTAATTAACGTGCAAGGAAAGTCTTATCTTCTTCTTTCCCAGCTGGGAGGGCAAAGCGCGGCAAGGCCAGATCCAGCGGTGGGCAAGCCAGGGAGAGGAGGCAGGGCTGTAATTAGCTGCGAGCCTGTAATGAGAAACCCGTGAATAGGGTTCATCTGTGGTGGTTCCATCCCTCGGCCCCGTGTGCCAGGCTGCGCCGTGGCAGCAGCCAGCCGCATCCCGGTGAAATCGGATGGCCTTTGTCAGTGACATGACGGTGGGAAACTCCTCCTGCAGATCCCCAGGCACTGTGAGAGCGTAAACTAATCCCAGTTGAGACCTCGTCTTCCCCACCAGCGGAGGAGGGCAGCGGCGTGAATGCCGGATGCCCTAACGAGGTGTCGTGGGAGGACTTGCAGCATCTTTGAAGACGATGCTGGCCCTGACCTCGGGATGCCTGAACGATGAGACAGGGAGCCAGTTTGCTGGATGTTTTCACTGAGTGAAGCCTTATTCCCGCTGTGGGAATCCCCACTTCGCATGGGAGGGATTTGCCTGAACACGCTGGAGCTGCCTTTAGCCGGGACTCCTGGTGTCGACTGCAGAGCCGGGGCCCCGCGGGGACCCACCACCAGCAGCTGACAGGATGAATTTGGGAAGCAAATGCACTCGGAGATCAGGTTCTGCTGTTCCTCCCACGCTGGCCAGCCCTCGGCACCCCGGGGCGAAGCCCGGAGCCACGGCTGGTGGAGAGGAGCGCTGCTGGCCCCGCACGCAGCCTTTGTCCGTGGTGCATCCTGGAAGGAAACTCATCTTTCTTTTAGGGCACACAAATGGGTGGAARCATCTCCCTTTCCTAGCCCGAGCGATGGCTGTGGTGGTGGTAGGACACAGCAGGCTGTGGTAATGCATGAGGGCAAGCGATGTGCTGCCTCTGTTCGCGCTCCCTCCTCCGTTATCTGTATTCAAGGAAGAGAGAGTTTGGCCCTTATTAATAAATCGTTATYCTTGAGCTGGTCAGCGGAGTCAGCGCGGAGCTGCGGGGAGGTCTGCTGGCTCTAATGCCTCACCGGGCTTCACACAAGGGGCTGGAGAGGGAAAGATGGTCCAGCCCAAATTTGCCGGCGGGGTTTGGGCAGAGGATGTGGCCAGCTGGATGGTGCGTGAGCTTTCCAYGGATCCGGACCAGCCCCGTGGCACGGCCCCGCTCGCTGTCACCGCAGTCCGAGGGGCAGGGTGTCCCCGCAGGCTGCTCCTCTGGGAGGTCTGCAAGGATTGATGGCTGAGGGATCGGGGGCTGCACTGGGGAGGAGGGCTGCAYGCGGGAGAGTAGGACTTCAGCTCTGTCTGTCTGTCTGTCCACTTCTCCTTAAATGCTACCTCCTCCTCGGGCTCTCTTGAGCTGCTGCGACCTGGGAGGAGATGACATCCAGCCCGAGGAGGTGACAAACACAGGCATGAAGGAGTTCGGGGTGCAGGTGGAAACCAAGCTGTGACATTTCACCAGAGAGAGAAATTCCCTGGAAGAGGGAAAACAACCCAAACCAGCCCCGCAGCCAGGGACCTTCTGCCTCTGGASATCAGGTGCCTGCAAGGCAGGGTGGCCAGGACGGCAGGGTGGCCATTGGGACTCCCAGTGYTGGCACAGGGCTCCCAGACACTGCCCTGCGCCCAGGCTCTTCTGCYGGTTATAGCAAACGGCTCCCTGTGATGTACCGTCCTCCCTGCCTCGGTTTCCCCTTTGGGAAGCGGTGCTGCCTCTGTGGGGACGTGGCTGAGAAAGTCCCCTTGTTGGAAAGGGAAGGATCGGATGAGCAGCGTGCTGCCCRTGGGCTGGCGGTGTGAGGTTTGCGGGAGGGGGGCACCCAAAACCGGCTCATCTGGGGGAGCGGGGACGCGTCTCCAAGCTCTGATTCACCACCCTGGCTGCAGAGGAAACCTCGCTGTTCACTTTCTCTCTGCTCCATGCGCTCCAGCTAATAACACCCCACTTTATGTATGAGAAGATCCAGTTTTTCCTACTCGATGAGCGAAAGTAGCTGAGATCCAGCACRGCTGCATGCCTGGACCTTACGGCAGAGAGATGGCATGATAAGGGAGGGTGGGTCTGTCTTGTTGGGAAGGTGGAAGATGTYGTCTTTCTCCTCTCATTCCTCTCTGGCACGTTTTTGCTTTGTGATAATCACCTTTCCTCAGCTGTAGGAGGGCTCGCAGGCTGGCTGGTGGACCTCCACCGCCTCCTTCCATCCCATTGCAAAGCTCCTTCTGCACTGCACAAGCATAGCCCCCACTGGCAAAATGCATAAAGCAGATGGAGCAGAGGCTGCCTTCTCCTGGGCAAGGGATCTCCTGCTCCTCTTAYGATGCGCGTGATGCTCCTCTGCACTGATCCAGCCTGTAGAGATACCCCAAATTCTTTATTCTGATTTTGGGGAGGAAGCARAGGGGGTTGAGGACTTGTTATAGAAGCAGCTCGTCTTTGGGAAGCTCTTCTCATGGCACGTGRACCAAGCCAGCTGCAAAGCTCTCCTCCTAGCCCAGTCCTGAGTTCAAGTGGTGCTGGGCCATGAATGCCAGGGCAGATCTGTTGTCATCCCAAGACAAACGGGGTGACAAACCCAGGGATGGGACCTGTGTGTCCCTGTGAAGCGGGTGGAGGCTGGATTGGTGGCAGCAGCCAGGGAGCCTCCCTGACTCAYCACCTCCTGCAGCCTGCCAGGCTCTTCCGCTCCTCTGGGTTGGGTGGATCACGTCTGGGCTATGGGACAGGGACAACCTCTTTTCTGGTGGCATTTCAGCCTTGCTTGTGGGTGGTGGCAGAGTTTTGGGTTCCCTGTGGTGAGTTAGACCTACATCCACCCATGCAGCACAAGGAAAGCCATGGTCCCCTCCATGGGCCTGGTGGACCCAGTAGTGGTCCCAATGAGCTGGGTGAACCCAGTGAGGTACCTGCACTTTTGGTGCTCTCATGCCCTCTGAAAGCAAATGCTYGTACCCAACTTGTCGCTGCTCAAGGGCCCTCATTTGAGCAGAAAATCCAAAATTTGTCCGGCAGGCAGGAGAACACCAACCTCCCCAGGGCTTGGGTGTAATTTTCCCTATTTGGATGAAAACTAATGAGGTGGCTGAGGGGAGAGACACCCTCTGATTGCCAGCATGGAGGAGCTGGTGGGAGGTGTAGATCCGTAGTGTTATCGCTGCCTGGTAACGTGTGGCCCCCCGGAGCCCTCCCCAGCCACAGTGGTGATTTCACAGGGCTCGTCAAGGGCTGATCCTTGACTGAGGCCTCGATGAAGTGAGGCAGAAGAAGGTGTTAGTGGGTCTYACAGCAGGACTCCTGTTTGATGTTACCTTCTCATCACCAAGATTGACCCTCTGGCTGTTTCTGTCAGGCTTTTTGCTCAGCCATGTTACTGGGTGAGGTCTATGCTGCCAAAATCTCAGCCCTCAGCCCATCTGCCAGAAGATGTGGTGTGGGCTCAGCTCTGCCAGCAGAAATGGGCTTTGGTCATCTTGGCATGTGTCAGCTGTAGAGAGGACATAAAAACAGCCTACCTGGACCATCTATCCCCATATCTGGTCTCTGCTGTTCATGGGGACCTTCAACCTCACCAGCCTGGCCAAGCCAATCATCCAGGTGGTGTGGCTGGGACACCTGGTGGGCAGAGGAAGAGATGGGGTCCTGCAGACCATCCCCTTCTCTGGTCCCAGCACCCATGGCATACTGCTGTCAGGTCCTGGACATGGTCCAAGCGTCCTCCTCCAGTTCCTTCGCTGGAAACAATCCCCCTCACTCTCCCCCTTTTTTCTTTCTTCATCCACCATGACCATTTGGTCTCCCCATTCCTTGCCTCCCCTGCTCCTTCCTTTCACTCGAGGTCTTGCCGGCTGATCCGAGAGGGAGGTCTATGGGGTGGCCTTGCCGGCCGATCCGAGAGGGAGCATGGCCAGCAAAGGACACTTGTTGGTGAACATCAGACCTGTTCAGAGTGTGCCCATCCCATCTCTGCCTCTGAAGCGGGATGTGGGGAACCTCCCTCCCTCCATCCCTGCCGCGGCGGCGTTGTTCAGCCGGTAGCACAGGCGTTGTTCCACGCTTGGGGTGCAGGATTGCTTTCTCAGACTTCTTCTCCACCCCTTTCACAGCGTCAGCAGGACTTTGATTTTGCCCCTTGCCAGACTGATGTGGAGCGGGGTGGAGCAGGGCAGACTCTTCCTCTTCCTTGTAGCAGGGCGCGATTACCCGGGAGCTTTGACTCACGAATGACTTTGTGAGTCAAGGAACTCACAAAAGCCCTGCTTTTGCAGGGCTCGCCCAAGGGTGACCCACCTCCTCGTGACCCACCTCCTCGGTCCTTGCACCCACCCAGGGCGATCTCACTCTGAGCATCAGGTCCAGCTTAACGAGCGGAGCAGGTATTGCTCCTGGGTGGCAACCCGGGCCCCGCGGCTCTTCCTCTCCGTCGATGCGCTGTGGGGCTCAGCTGCAGCGCAGGATCCTGCCAGTCCAAATAGGAAAGGGGAATTCGGGTAATCACCGCTCGCATCCATGCTGGGAAGTAAATGGGGTTGGGGCCCTTTCCAGGTGCTTGGAARCGGCACGGTGCAGCATCATCCTCATCCTCATCTTCTGGCTCTGCTCCAGACCATGCCAAAAACATGCCAAGGAAAAATAAACAACCTGGACATYGCTGGGCGATGCTGAAAGCTGGGGGAGTCGTGGCTGTAGGGCTCAGAGCTACAGGCAGGGACTGATCCTGGCAGTTTGGGATGTCCGGCACGGCCCGGAGCTGGGCTCAGCCCGGTCAGGATGGAGAGCCGATTGCCATGGGGGTTTTCCTGCCACTGAGGTCAGGAAAACTTTTCAAATGCCTTCTTCTGGAGCAGAGACCTTTTGCTGGTGGATGCAGGCGGTTTCCTGAGATGCGAGGAAGCGCTGRGGAATTCCTGTCAGGCAGCCAGACCCTCTCTCACGCCATTAACACCGCCGGGCTCTGCCTGTGCTCTCCCCTCCCACTCCGGGAAAAAGACCCTCATCGACTCTGCGTGTCCTCGTCCTGTGCAGGATCCGGCACTGACGCAAGGACGGAYGGGCAAAGCAAAGCCCGCAAAGCCTCCACGATCGCATCTCTCCAGGGCTGGGTGTCCAGGGCAGCTCCTCGCCCTCGGTGATGTATGGACCACAAAGGGATGAGGACTGGGAAGGATGGAGGCGGAGGGATGTCTTTGGAAAGAAAAAATGMATCTATAAATAGTAAACGAGAAAGTTCCCTAAACAGAGGTCGAACCGGTTTGTCTGAGACAGCGTGTGCATCAGCTGCGTGGTGACTAATGTACGGAAAATGTGATACCCTGCTGCATCGATGGTGCCAGGGCCACCACGGCCTTGTCCCATGGCCGGGGACCCACCATGTCCCTGTTGGGGATGGGGCGTTTGCCAACAGGGACCRAGCTGAGAACTGCCACACTCGTTGCCTACAGGGACTAAACCAGAGCCGAGAGCTGAAGGAGGGCAACCAAATTCCCCCTTACCCCTTAGGAGCTCACCAAGCACATCATCCCACCCATAGAAGACACAGGCAGAGAATGAAACCGGACGGGTCCTTGGTTGCAACCTCCGCCTGTTCAACAAAATCCACCGAAAGTGGACAACACGGGCACGGGACACGCACGCAAGGTGGGACGAGAGCTCCTCTTGGCTCAGAGCCATGGTGCGTCTCTGCTAGTATCCATCCGCTGGCCAGGACCAAGGGGAGCTGCTCGGGMGGAATGCAAGGCGAGGGCCAAGCCAGGGTAATGCTTTCCACATTATATTCTCTCAGTTTCCGGCAATTTGCTGCTTCGGGACTTCCTGAGCCAGAGGTTGTATCCGTATCTTTCTGTTTAACAGCACTTGATGGACTTGTGAAGATGGGGTGATCGTACGTGCGGTGTTCCCTTGGGAAAAAGAATTCAAAAGTAAGAGCGAGCACTGGAGTAGGCACTTTTGTGCCGTCGTGGTTCAGCCCCAGGGTTGCTTTAAATATGCTTTAAATATAATACATGCCGTGCATACAGCGATGTAAAATCACCCTCCTCCTCTCTGCCGGGTGTAACGTGAAGGGCTGAGCAGGATTCAGCCCCGGGGCCAGTGGGTTTCCACATGAGGCTGCAATACAAAACATCTGGAGAACATCAGCCATAAAGAGACAGGAATGCCGCAAACTAGGAACGGGTCCAAACTGCCCTTCGCAGACTCAGACGGTCACACACACACACACACACAGTCTCACCCCAAAGCTCTGCCAGGGCTTCGGTCGGGTTTTTGCTATAGGTGCATCCTGTCCAGGAGCGTTTGGGGTTTGCAGGTGGGATCCATCCCAGGTACGTTTTTGGGGCACGCTGGGTCGCGAGACTCTGCAGGAGCTGGAGTTCGCAGCTGCTGTGATCTGCCGCCTGCTCCGTCTCGCCGACATCCCCCCGAGACTCGAGATTTGGCAGTTTCAGGGATCTTACACCCCTCCGAGCAGCTGTGTTGGAAATAGAAGGTGATTCCCACCTTACCAGGAGCAGCCGCTCCCCTCTAACACGTTGATTTAGCCATAAGTTGGAGTGATGGACCAAAATTCATCACCCCCCTGGGGGTTTTGAGGGCAATTTGCTTTTTGGATTTTTTTTTATTTTTTTGTGGAAATAGGGATCTTGCAATCAAAGCAGAAGGAGGGGAGCAGAGAGCCCAGAGCATCTTTATTAAATAATGTCCTTTCCTCAGATCCTTGTGGTGATGCTTCAGTTTGGGACCRCACTTGATCAGCTAGGATTGATTTAAAATTAAGCTTGGAAAAACCTCGCAGGAGCATCCGCAGGGAGAGGGGCTCCTGGGTAAAGCTGGGGACAACATTTACATGGGGGACAATTTCCCAGCAGGTGAAAATCGGAGGAGATGCACATGTGTGTGGAGGTGGTGRGGTGCTACTTGGCTTGTGGCGTCGGAAATAAGTCAGGACACAGGTGGGCAGGAGTGTGGGATGTCCCCTCTCCCACGGCAGGTCAGTAGGAGATTGGGGATGCTGCCRTGTGCAAGAGATGGCAGCATTTGGGAGGAATCAAAGGGGAACTCATGCGATGGACAACATCAAGGGTCTCTGGGCGTGGAGGGCCACCACTGCAACATCCAGCAGATGGGATGACCAGAGCTCTTCTGATCGTTTAACGCTTTTGGAGCTGAGGACACTGAATTTGGGACCCAGCACACTCTTTTGGTGACCTTCGTGCCTCATGTGAAGAGTGGGTCCTGCACGGAGTGAGCTTTAGGTAGCAAATGCGTGTGCAGAGCAAATAATTTCTATTATTCTGAATTAAATTAAAAAAAAAAAAAAAAAAGAGAGGAAAACAAATCTCCTGGGGCCTCTGCAAGAAATGACATCTCCAGCCCCGTTCTCATGGCTACCAACGGCCCCAAGCCGAAGGGGCCAATTAACCCAATTAACTCGCCTCTTCCACGTCTGAAAAAATCTGGCGAAGTGGTCATCAAACGCTCTTGCTGCGTGCTGATGAGAGGCAGATGCTGCTCCTCTGAAGTTGCCTTTAAGTCGGGAGTGAGGAAAGTCCCCACCCTCCGTACCGAATGCAGATTTACCTCCTGCAAGTACGGGCAGAGCCGCGACTCCTGATAGCATCGCACGCCGGAAAACACAGGGAGCCGGCAAAGCCTTCCCGTGGAGCCGGCCGAGCCTGGTTGGGAGAGCGGGGAGAAGGAAMTGCCGAATGCATCAGCAGCAGAGGCCACCTGAAATGGCTCWTCTCTAACCCTTCCTCCAACGCTCRCCCCTCCTAGGGGGTTTTCTTTTGGGGGGTTGTGGGTCTTGGCCTTTCTCAGAGCTGTTTGCCTTGTGTTTACGGGAAATTTTGCCTCTGTTTATAGGAAGATGCAGTCCCTGCCCTGAGCACCTTCCAGCTCCGGCTGCTCCCCTACCCGGCRTGCGAGGAGGGAGCCGGGGACTTGCTGGGTCAGTGAATCCTGCCCACGGGTCATTTCTAACCGGTTTTTCTCTTGCTGAACCTCCTCGTTGGACCTAGACACCAAAGCAGCTTGCAAACACGGTGTTATGCTGGCATCAGCATGATCAGATGGTCACCCCAACCGTCTGAGCTGAGCTTCTGGGTCTGCCTTTACGCCCCGATGGGACTTTGCGGCTCCCAGTGCCATCATCACCCCCTTGCACCAAACCAGGGTGACAAGGGACTTCCCATGCCRCCTGCGGACAACAGCTACGATGCTCCTGCAAAGCCTCCCTGGCCCTGGCCAGCCGTGGAGAGGAAGAGATTTTTCTGGGAAGGTTGGCCTCACAGTCACATAGGGAAATTTTCRGGATTGAGCGCGGGATGCCGGTGGGAAGTGGCAGAGCTGGGTTTGCAACATGAGCCCAGGGAGAGAAACCCAGGTGTCTCCTTACCCCATGCCGTGGGAAACGATCCCAAGCGATCTCCCCCGAGCCATCCCGGCCCTGTAACAGGAGAAGGTTAGCTCCTCGCCGGGGATTAAGGCTGCTCGTGCGGCAGTAAATCAGTGTGCAATGACCCAGGTAGAAACGGTGGCGGGTGAGGAGGGAGAGGTGGGATCCTCCGCCGAAGCCGTAATTAAGGCGGTTGCGCAAGGAGGGAGTGGATGGGGAGGTCGGCATCCCTCGCTCTGCACCGGCTGGCCAAAAAAGCGAGAGAAAGTGCCAGAACCCGACTGCACGCCGAAATCCTCCAGTGCTCACAGAGAAATGCCGGCTGGGAGCTCTCTCGCCAAGCTGCATCCCYGTGCCTCAGTTTCCCCAGGTGTAAAATGTGGATGAAAGCCCTTGAAGGGGATTTCCTTGCTCTTGGCTGGGCTCGGGGCTTCACATAGAGTGATGGGGGGCATGATTAAGGGGGGCTATGAAATCCTCCTCCAAATACCTCTCCAGCAGGAGAAATCCAGCCCAGAAGCACCTTCGCAAAATAGAATTCATGCTAGGAAAGGGCTTCACCTCTCCTCCCACCTTGATGTGCGGGTGGCAGGTCTTGAAGGGCAGGTGTGGCACCGGGACTCTCCCCATAAATCCTCTCTGCATTTACCCTCCRGATAAGTGGGGAGACTGGAAGAACTGGGGCTCAGCAATTGGAGTAATTTCTGGGCCTAGGGAARCCCAGCATGCCACACGTCCACCCCAGTGACATCCCTGCCCATCACCGGGCTAATTGGGGAGGCAAAGCTTCACCGGATCTCCTCTTCCTGGGCGGCACTGGGAGCAGCCCAGATAAGCTGTCGCCTGCGTGATGCTCAGTCCTGCCCCGGTGGTGTTTATTTCTGAGCCTCACAACATCCTGGAAATGAACTAATCCTCTTGATAGCTGGGGAAACTGAGGCACGGCCCACTGGGTTGACCTGTTCTCCTCAGACACATCCAGATTCGTAATGTTGCCCTTCTCAGGGCACTAAGTGATGGTCTTTCATGTTGCCCTTGGGAAYAGAGGGAGAAAAGATCAGCGGGTCCCATGGGAAATGTGTGGGACACCATCACATGGAGAGGAGAGAGCAGGAGGCCCTGGAAAACATATTGCAGCTCCCCAAAAATTGGAGAATTCAAGGTGAGAGCTTTGGCTTGAACTGGAGAGCAATATTACCTCTGCAGAGCAGGGTTAGGAGACCTGCAGCTCAACACAATGTTGTCYCGAGGACTTGGGAGAGGCCCGTCTTGCTGGGTTGACCCAGAAAACTCTGGACATGTCCTCAGGCTTTTGAGGACGGCGTTGGCAGTCACGTTGGGTAACCTTGCTCAGCACTTGGCCAAAGATCATCTTGAATGTGGGTGCTGGAGCAGAGCCACCCTCCTTGGGGGACTCCAGAAGCTACTCTTCACCGGCTGTCCCACCAGCCCCAGGGAGAGCCAGGAGAGCTTATAGTGCTCTTCCAGCCAAGGGCTTTGCCGTGGGGTAGCAGGAGTTCTTAAGCTGAGCATCTTTGGGATTATTTATGATCGATGGAGAAGACCGGTCCTGCAGAGGAGGCACCTGCCTCCATTCACGTAGCCGATGACCCGTTTTGTGCACGGGTGAGGAGCACTTGACCTGGGCAATGCTTCATACGCCTCTTGGCTAGATGCCTGTCCTGTAAAACTGGGCTGCATCACGTCGAGCTGGCAAACTCGTAGGGAGCTTTGACTCAGCTGGACTTGGCTCTGGCTCTGAAACTTCAGCCCAGTCCCTTGTGAAAACCTACTCTTCTCGCTGGAAGGAATTTGCTGGATGAACCTGTATCTTTTTATAACTCCGTTTGGGTGGAGAAAGCTGAGACGCCATGTGAAAATCCCCACCGGAGTGAAAAGGGGTCTGGATGCTTGGTTAGATGGTCCATATGAGGGTGGCAGGGGACATCAAGCTGAGGTCCACCTCTGAAGGCGCCGCAGGGCGGGAGATCAGCAGTGCTGATCCGTACTGCTTCTGCTGCCACCTGCCCCTTTTTTTTTGGAGGAGGACAACCTCTTCCYCGGGGCCAGCAGCTCCTTCCATTCCTCCCGTGTCCATGCCAGGCTGGAGGCCACCGGCATGGCTGCGAGGAGGGAGAAGGGGAGTGGGGAGCCAGGATTTGGGAGATCTATTTCCATCCCTGCCCTCGACGCAGCGTGGAGCCTGGGACACCCCCAGGTGTTATGCAACCRCTTGACATCAAAACACTGACGTCAGAGGCTTTAATTAGCAGCGGGAAAGTGTTTCAGGGATGCTGCAGGCGGATGCTGTGCCACTGGGTCCTCCTCCCCGGGGGTGGCATATGGCCTGGGAATGGCAAGGTATCACCGTGCCCCGCTGGCCCCCGAAAGCACCCAACGGCTGGTGCAGATGGCCAAAGCAACGTGCCCCCAACATGTGTGGGGCACCCTGGGGGACTCGAGGAGCTTTATTCCTGKTTTTTTTTTTCCCAGCCTCCTGAGGTTTGTCTTGGGGATTCCCAGAGCCAGTGGTGGGTCTTTGCATTTCGTGGGTGACACCACATTCAGCAGGATGAAGAACGGGGCCAACACACCCTCCTGAAGTTCAGCAAAGGCAAATGCCACATCCTTGATGCCTSCAGGGCAGGATCTGGGACCACTGCAGGACCACATCTGGAGACCATGTCCCATTTTGGGCTCCCCAGTCCAAGAGAGATCTTGGTATACTGGGGCCAGCCCAGCAGATCCACCAGGCTGACCGGGACATGCTCAGCGTAGCCAGGTCTATCTTCTCAGTGGGAGGGAAGGGGAAACCACAGCTGTCCCCAGGCTGGGGGAAGAGGTCATCATTGCTGCCAATATTCACTTTAAGGCAGGCGTGAGCAAATTTTATCTATTTGCATATTGAGATCTATTTGCATATTGAGATAATTAATTCTTCCCAGTGTCTCAGGAGGGCTGTCCTGGTTGCTTCGCTCAAACCCACCAGGAACTGGATGTTTTCTCCTCTGCTCGGAGCAAAACACTTGCAACACTGGGCAGAATTCAGCCCCAGGGGAGAGGAGAGGTTGGTTCCCAGTGAATCGGTCAGGATCACCCCCTCCATGGCTGCAGCAGGGTGATGCACACCCATGAATAAGGCGCACACAGCCTCGAGTTTGATCACACTCATAACCATGATCTTATTTTGAAACAGCTGATGATGTTTTATTCCCCAACGAGTCCTTGTTCAAAGGTGATACAGCTCACCTCATTCTGCAGCGCAGCTTGGTTTTTATGCTTCCTCAYGAGGAGGAATATTTCTTYGACCTGTGCCTCAGACAGGACRTTTTTTGGCACAGTCAGGCTTTTACTTTGGCATTCATCATTCCCAGACATTTATTTGCCTTGAAAGTCCCCTGCAAAGTGTGCTGGGGGGATGCTGGGGTCGAGGTGCTGGGSTGCCTCCATCTCAGCTCACCAGGCTCCCCGCCTTCTGCTGGAAATCGCATCCCCACGGAGAGCCCAGAGGGACATGCTCTGGTCAAACCATCTGATGGTGGATGTAAGAAAACTGTGGCGGTGGCAGGGACTCTCTGATGATGGGTTTCTGACCGTCCTGTGGTCACAAAAATTGGGGGGGGCAGTAACATCTGGAAATGCACCAAGTAACTGAGCAAAACACCCACCCACCTGTGTCCCAAGGGGACCAGGGAGCACGTGCGGGCTGATCCCMTGTAAAATCTCCATTACCGGTCTCCGAAGGGGCTGCCTTTGCTTGGGATGTGAAGCAGAGCTGGGGATTTTCAGGTTGTGATTTGGACTTGAGTGATGCGGGATGGGTGTTTTTGGTGGCCTCGGTGCTGATGGGATCCCCCAGGCAGCCGGTTTCCAAAGCCGGATCTCGGTAATTTCCAGCGTGCGGCGGGTGGCCTAGGACATTGCCATCCTCTAGTGGCTATATCCAGAAGCACAGCGGTGCTGGTGGGGCGGAGATGTCTCCGGAGCCGCAAAGGCTRTGCAGGGTGTGCAGCTCTCGGCCGGGGGGCTGCCGGGGTTGGGAGGACCTCCGTGGATGCTCCCCTTTCCCCTTCCTCCATCAGCAGCGAAGGTCAGGGGCAGCTTTTCTTGCCTGCAAACAGCTCCGTGTTCACGGCACTGCCACTAAGCTTTGGAAACCTGTATTTGAAAATCTACTTTGCCAGCGATTCTTTGCTTGGAGACTGATGCTTTGCTCTGGTTCGTGTCAATAGGACAAATGGGGTTGTCGCATTACCTGCTAAGTGTGAAGACAGCAGCGTTGCCCTGCTGAGTTTTTCAGTATATTTACCCCATCATCATCTGCACAGACTCTGGAGAGAGACCCAAACCCAGGCTTTGCTGCGGGGTGGTCCATGTACAAGTCCTCATGTCCAGACTGACGTCTGCAGGCAACACCAAACTCCTTCATGGGCTACATGTCTTGGGGCTGGCTCTCCAAGGAGGGGTGGATTTGGGGGCCAGCTACTAACTCTGTTCATCCAGATAAATTCCTGTGGGCTATCTGGAATGAAGAGCTGTGTTAGATATGAATGTGAGTTCCCTGTCTTTGGGAAATTTTTGCCATTTGAAGGTTGTGGTCTTGCCACCTCCCCCCTTACCTCAGCCCCGTCTTCAAAGTGTTCTTGACTTGAACCTACTGCTTGGACCTACAACTGCGAGGAGGTTGTGTAGTGTTGGGGAGGACAGGAAAGACCTTTGTTTCCTCTTTCCCAGCAGGAGAAAGTGTGTTGGGAGCTGCTCGAGGGACAAGGAGTTGCTTTGTGAGGGGTATAGGGCCAGGGAGGAGGTCCCAGGCTGGAGGTCCTGTGGGCCAGGAGACAAGGTCATTGCAGGAGGGATGTATCCATGATGCTGTTTGAGCTGTGGGTGAGGTTAGCATCTGGCCAAGGCACAGGGAGATCCTTTATGTGGGAGACGGAGGAGGAAGAGATGGAAAGGTAAAAGGGGTGACTTCGGCATCCCTGTGTGGATGCATGTGTTGTGCTTGAAGGACCACATGTTGGACCTTCAGGGATGGTGGAAGGAGACCCCACTGCCTCCATTGACCAGGCAGCCTGAGAAACTAGTTGAATAGCTGCAAGCCAGCATCTGGCTCTTGAAGGACCACATGCCTGAGTCCCCTTCTGAGGCAGAAACAGATGACGGCCAAGCTGGGAAAACCCTGGAGTGAGCAGGAGTGATGGACCAGTGACCACTGCAACCTGAAGTCCAGCTTTGCTTTTTGGGCAAAGCCAGGGTTTTAAGAGGCCTCTCAGATCCATCACAGTGCTGAGTCTTGCCCCTTCCCATGGCTTGTGCCAGGCTGGAGGCACTGCGTTGTCGTGGAGGGAGCACGCGGTGGGAARCATCTCTGGAGGGTCACGTCTGGGGGGGCAGTGGAGCTGGTGGCTGTTGGGGTTCAGTAGTTGGAGCTGTGCTCTGCAGAGGAGACCGGGCAACTCAGTGCAGCGATGGGAGGGAATGTGGCGGGAGCAAGGGGATGGAACAGAGATTTCCGCAGAAGGAAGCTTTAAAGCAAATAAATATTTTTTTTTTTTWWAAAAAAAGGATGCAAAATGGGGCTAGGCCCCRAGCCAAATCTCATCAAACCCTGGTGGGGACACGAGCGTCACAGGGCCTGCGATGCGGCTGGCACAGGATATTTGCTTTGAATCCTGACAGCCCCGTTTCCCTCGCCTTCCTTCCTCTCCCAGACGCGGTCCCTTCTCGCCGCAGGATTTCCTGCAGCGATGGACGCAGCTGTCCCGGCCACAACAGAAGGCCCCTCCGCTCGGGCACCGATGGAGAGGGATACGGGAATCGGGGAAAGAAGGGATGRGGAATTGACCATGCCTCCCTGCAGGCAATGATCATGCCCGGAGCTGTCGTTGCATCTTCTGGCTCCTTGGTGGGAGATGCGTGTTGCTGGATACACTTCAGATGTGCCCTTTGGGATGCTGACCCTACTTCTCTATTACTCCCCTGCCCAAGAGTACAAAGGTTTGAAATGTCACCCAATTCTTGAAGTTTGGTGCAAACTTGAAATATAGCTTGAAAATGTAGTGGAAATCTTATGTCTTTGCACCAGAGGCTGTTTTTCGTTGCATTGCATCTTGCACAAAGTGATCTTGGTCTGTGAAAGGATAGCTTAGGAACCAAAGCAATAAAAGCAATCAATAGAAAAATTATGATAGAAATTAATTAAGAACAATACACCAGGGATACAGCCGATATTGGCTGTTGACTGGGATCTCTGGTGCTTTTTCTTACTGCCCTGACTTGTGTGAGTGCTCACAAGAACACTGTGTGAATACATCTCCATGCAAGAAAAATGTCTGGTCCATTCAGCTGCACAGAGGAGGCTGAAAAAATAGGACCTAATGGTTCAAAAGCAAGAAGACAGACCAAAAAAAGCCCAAAGGAGATACTTTAACGGTCCAAGAATTCCCAAGTCAATGTCCCTGAGGTCTGAACGCGTTGGTCTGTCTGTCCTGCTGATCCCRAATAAGATGTAAATGTTCTTGGCCAAAGCAGATTTTCAGATTGTTCGCAGCTTTTGCTGTATCTGCAATTCTGACGTTTTGTGGTTACGATGGAAATCTGCTACCCTCCAGCTGTCTGTCGCTGGATTACAGTCTCTAGCTCCATTTCTCACTGGAGCACCGGCTCTGGCGTGAGCAAGCCCAGAGCTCTGCAATGATGTTCCCACGTGTGTTCAATGCCTGAGCTGGCTGGAAACCCCAGGTCAGTCTGTGCGATCTATGAGGCTTTTGATGGTCTTAACACCACTGGGGGCTTGTGGGTCATGAGCCTGCTTTTCCCAGGGGAAAGAGGACTGCTTTGTGCCTTCGGAGCAAGCTACCCATGCAGAGCTTTGTTAGTGCAGTGTTGAATTAATTTGGTAGTACTGTCCCCTTGCTAGATCCCAAAGCATCACTCTTATTTCAGGAAGAGACTTGTCTTCTGCTGAAGATGCCATCTTCCATGGTCCAAGCGTTGAAAGGCCATGTGTGATTTCCCCGTGATTCTAGGTACAGCTCAGAGAAAGTATCACCTCTGGGCAGTCTGGTGCTCCAGGAGCTGCTCATGGTCTGGAGAAGACCAAGGACTCCTGCAGATATTGGTGGAAAACTCTGAAATGAATTAGTTTGAATCCCCAGCCCTTCTCCCAGTGAGATGACAACCGATGACACCAGTACCACGGGCCACAGGGCAGCTGTGATGGGCAGCCTGAAGTGTGTCTGATGCCCGTGGAGAAGGAGCTGAGAGGACCTCCTCTGACCGTGGTTGTGCTCATAGGGCTTTATCTGGAGGACATGAAGAGTATCCTGCCCTTTGTCTTCAGTGGGTAACAGGCTTCTCTGTTTTTTTCCCACTTTGCTCCATCCATCCATCCATCCATCCATCCATCCATCCATCCATCCATAACTCACTCCCTTTTGGTGCCCCAGGGCAGCTCTATTTCAGTGGCTGGTGAGGTGCTGCGTGCCTAAAGGGAGAGCTGGTATCTATCATTAGCATGTTCCTTGTTTCTTATTATTCTAAAACTGTGCCTTTAATTACTGATAACTCTGCCAGACTCTACTTTTTCTTCAGGCTGGCTGGCTGCCTCCAGGCTGAAATGTTTTTGGAAAGTTTCAGCTAAAATAGTTCAGCATTTTGCAATATTGAGATTAGGAGAAAAAAAAATATGTTTTGCCCCTGTTGGGTGGGGAGGGAAGCTTCCAGCTGCTTTCTGCAGCCGTTTCGTTCCTCGTGCATCAGAAGGGGCCCTGAAAGTCAGACGGGGGGGAAGGTCCTTGCATTCACTGTACCAGCAGTACTTGCCAAGGATGGGATTCTGTCCTTGAGCAGATCTCGTCCTTGGCTGGCAGCAAACTCGCCTCTGTTGGCCGTGTGCCCATTGCAACCTCCTCCTGGCATAGCAAGGCTGCTCCTGCCTGCAATGCTCGATCAGGGAAAAGGGAGAAAGGGCTGTATGCAGCTGCCCTGACGCTCTTTACGTCTTCCTAAAATTCCTTTTCAGTCCCAGAGAAGTTTGTAATATATGCATTTTATGGATCCAGTGCTCCCTCCCTCCCTAAGGCTCCCCCGCCGCTACCTTTGGGGAAATGGGCAGAGGCTGCCTACCAGAGATGTCACCAAGAAACCCTCCACCCACTTCTCTTCCTTCACCTCGAGCTGAGAGGCAGGTGGGGCTCCTAAGGAGTCTGGATCTGGGTTAAACTTGACTTTGACATTGCTTCTCCATAGGACAATGGCTCTTCCTTACCATGCTCTCTCCCACAGGACGGGACTGCGTTTGTAAGGAGAGTTGGAAGAGGAAAAGCTGGACTTGTTCCAGCCTCTTCACTCTCGGATTTGAGGTTTGGAGCTGCCCATGCTAATTCTCTACCAATGTGCCTAGATGGGGCTTGTGCCTTCCCAGACATTGGCCGGAGGGAACCAGGATCCTGCTGCTACGCTGCTCACAAAACTCTTTTACTTAAATTTGCTCCATAATTATTTCTGCAGATGTGAACCTTGCCTTTTCTTTTAGCTGAACAGTTTCTGGTGGCTTTYGTGGCACATAGGAGAGCGTGCGGAGAACACTGGAGCAGATTGCCCAGAGAGGTGGTAGATGCCCCATCCCTGGAAACATTCCAGGTCATGTTGGACGGGGCTCTGAGCAACCTGATCAAGTTGAAGATGTCCCTGCTCACGGCATGGGTTTGGACTAGATGACCTTTAAAGGTCCTTTCCTACCCAAACCATTCTGTGATTCTATGATTCTATGAATTCACCACGCTCCTGTCTTTGCACGGTGCCGCGAGTTGCACGGGGACGCTGGAGGACAAGGGAAGGGCTGAGACGTGCTATGGCCATCCCTCCTGCTCCTCTGTCACAGGACCTCTCGTGTGGCACTTTTGGGCTGACCCTGAGTGGCTGTCCCTACGCCCTCCAACACGAGGGGCTCGTGCTCTGCCGCSGGGCGTGCAGGCAGCTGTGGCAATAATCGAGTTTCGCCTTCAGCTTGCRCTGAAAAATCAAAGGGAATTTTGGGGCTGAGTCAAACAAAGWAAATAAACAGAAGAACCCCCTCCACTGAAAACAGAGACTGGAAAAAAACAAGGAAACCTGACCCAAAACAAAAGAGTTGCTTTGTTTTTGTTTCTAGCCTTAACTCTGTTTTGATTTAGTACTGCTGGTGTGAATAAGCTGTGGCAGATGTTGACTTTTCTGAACACCCCCCCCCCCCACTTCTGTGTATTTTTTTTTCTTTTTTTCATCTGGCCAGAGCAATTTGCCAAATTCATGAGTTCTTCTGGCTACTTAAATCCACATTTTTCAGCCGAAACGGCAGTCTGAGCCAGACCCCGTTACATTAAGGTGCAGTGGCTCACGTAGGACACTGGTGCAGGCACAGACTCAGAGCRCTATCTTAGCTCTTGGTCTCCAGATGCTGCTCTGGAAGGGTGTGCATGTCTTTGGTCCTCTGTCCTATCAGCCAGCCCCTTGCAGATGGTGACCTGAGCTTCTCCRTGGCCCAGGGGTCCCCAGTGTGCAGCCGCATCCACCCCAGAGCCTGCTGGCACTGCCAGGCTTTGCGATTCATGTTCTTGATTCAACCTATTTTGGTTCCCCATGAGGTGACACATGTCACACAGCCTGAGGAGCGACCTCCCCCTTCTCTTCAGATGGCCTTGATGAAAGAAGGCTTGAGAGAAGGTTGAAATGGTGGGCCATGGTGTTTTACAATGACATTTCTCTGTTGCAGGATAATAAGTACACCTGGGTAGCCTTGCCAATTTATAATAAGGTCTGGAAAAAAGCATGGTCATTTCAGTTTTGCAGCTGATGTGAAGGAAGGTAGAAGATTTGGCAATAAGAGTGGTTTCCTGAAGTCTTGRCCATGGCATTTGGCCTAACATTAATTAGGACTGGGTCTTCCTTTGACAAGAGGAACAAARTCCTTAAAACAGACTTGACTTGACTCAGACTTGGCTGAGATGTGGATATTGGGTCTTTTTTTTTTGGAAATGAATGATTGTGAGGGTCATAGAATCATAGAATCATAGAATTGTTTAGGTTGGAAAAAACCTTTACGATCATCAAGTCCAACCGTTAACCAAGCACTGCCAAGTCCACCACTAARCCATGTCCCTAAGCACCACATCTACATGTCTTTTAAATACCTYCAGGGATGGTGACTCCACCACTTCCCTGGGMAGCCTGTTCCAATGCTTGAYAACACTTTYGGTGAAGAAAATCTTCCTAATATCCCATCTACACCTCCTCTGATGCAACTTGAGGTTGTTTTCTCTCGTCCTATCGCTTGTGACTTGGGAGAAGAGACCAACCCCTATCTCACTACAGCCTCCTTCCAGGTAGTTGTAGAGAGCGATAAGGTCTCCCCTCAGCCTCCTCTTCTCCAGGCTAAACACCCCCAGCTCCCTCAGCCGCTCCTCATMAGACCTGTGCTCCAGACCCTTCACCAGCCTTGTCGCCCTTCTCTGGACACGCTCCAGCCCCTCAATGTCCTTCTTGTAGTGAGGGGCCCAAAACTGAACACAGTATTCGAGGTGCGGCCTCACCAGTGCCGAGTACAGGGGCACGATCMCCTCCCTGCTCCTGCTGGCCACACTATTCCTGATACTGGTCCTTCAGGTTCTCCTTGTTCTTTGCCTATCTGTCCTTCTTCATCGACTCTTTTCAGAGTACGTTGTGAGAGCTGAGTCATTAAGCTTCATAATATCTAGATGTTAATGCCAAGGTGATTATTGCACCCYGGCTGCTGAAAGGCAGCCCGTCTGAGAGGGGACATCTGACCATGCAGCTGTGCCCCACACCACTGTGCCATGTTTCGGCTGTTGCACAACCCTTAAAAATTGTAGCAGGATCCGAAGGAGGCTGGAGGTAACTGTACTTTGGAAAGGTACCAAGGGCTCACGGCTAATGACATAGCCCTCATCAAAAATGCTGGAGGGTCACTAATAATGAAGAGGTGATGGGACCTTGGCTTGATTTGCCATGGAAAGCAGGACCTCCAGCAGTCCAGCAACTTTGTTTTGCTACCCCAAGATGGTTAGRATCCAGAGCACATCACCTGTAAGGAAAGGCTGAAGGCATTAAAGGGTAGCTACAAAGACCATTGCCCGCCCTATGGGCTCTCACCAGCGTGGGCCCAACCCCAAACTCTGCTGAGCTCTCCGGAGCTCCTAGTAAATTGAGATCCAGATGGATCTCCATCTCTTTCTCTCTTGGCTTCATCAGTACGATATGGCAGCTGGACTAGATGATCATTRTAGGTCCCTTCCAACTGAAATATTTTATTSTATTCATTTCTGATACTCAGGTAGAAACGTGCTGGCAGCTTATAACATCTGGAGGCAGGTCTGAGCACTTTCCTTGGACCACATCCAGGTGCCAGATCCCCTGCCTGCTGGCAGCTCTAGCCCTACCTCAGGGATTTGTTCCTTCCAGCTGTTTCTCTACACCACGTCACACCACCRGCTCGGTTGGCCAGGAGAGGGTAGGAGAAGATGCTTTTTCCTGCTGTTTTCTGATCCAGCAGAAGGGACAGAATAAATGGACACTTTCTGGTCCTGGATGGTTTCTCCAGGTTTGTACAAATTATTTGAGTTCTCTGGGTTTGCATTTAACAGGTGCTCTGAACTGCTGATATTGAAGGGGSAAAAGCCAGCAGAACGGCACTCGCTCTGCTGCCGGTGACTGCTCACCATGACCCATAATCCATAATCCATAACGAGCTCAAGGTCTTTAGGTGCAGGGTATGGTGGCAACATGCCAGGGAGTGGAGGGAGATGGAGGCGGCTTGTTGCTTGTGGCCTCCTCCTTCCTCCAGCCTTGCTGTCCCTGGGCTGTCCCACGATGTTTCAGACTTAACAAGAAAAGTGAAGCGATGGGAAATGTCAGAAAAAAGTAGGACGGCAGCAGACGAGCAGAAGGGCAGTGGTTCATGTGAAGCAATATCTGGTGCAAAGGCTGAAACCAAAACCAAGTCTGGAGAGGACCCTACCAGCACACCCAGCTGCCTGCCAGCCAGAAGTGTAAGGTGTGGGGCAAGGAGGGGATGGGAAAAGGGCACCGGTCTGTTGGATATARCTCTGACAGAGAGGGAAACTGAGGCAAGGTGCCCCGACTTGCTGGGTGGTTTTTGCTGGGTGTTTTGCTKCTTCTGCAAAGTATTGTTTGGTCAGGGTGTTCCCAGGGAAAGCTCCCTCCCAGGCTTTGGGCTGGGGCTTGCTGCAGGGTTAGCAGGAACCCACAGGGATTTAAATAAACCCCATGTGCTCCAACAAGAGCAGGGTAAGCAATTTCCCAGCTCTGTGAACCATTCTCAGCAGGAACTGAACAATCATTGCATGATTTGCTTTCCAGGATCTCTCTCTGGGCAAACCAACAAAGGTTTGGGGCAGTGGGAGCAGGTAGCACTTCACCTGCAGAAGAAAATGACCCGCACGCATGGCTGAGATTTTTCTTTCACGCAACCGGATCAGAGTATGCCCTCACAGCCCAAGTATATCTGGGCTCTTGTTCCACGCTACCGGGTAAACAGGATGTTGATATAATTAGCTTTCCTGTCATCAACCCTATAGTAGCTGTACAGTGGAAAAAACCTTCTTGGCAGTGTTGGGCCATTTCGTTATGGAAAGATCCAGTGTCTGATTTCAGCCCCCTCATTCTTTCTCCTTCCAAGCTGCAGGTGGGAGGTCCCAGAGGTCTCCTGCTTCACCTCTTTAACACTTTGCCTTCCTCCCCATCTCCCTTTGAACCCATGAGGTGGGGGAAAAGACACTTGGAACTTGGCACAGAGGAAAATAATTGGCTTGGGACATGATTTCTGAGAGGGTGGTTTTGGGCTGTATGGGGCTCCCTGTGGAGAGCATCTCTGCCATGTGATGAGCTGCTGCCAGCCTCTGCTGTTGCTGAGAGAAGGTGGATGCTTGTGGGACAGAAGAGGAGACCTACCTGCCCATTGCCAAGGATTTATGTGGGGATGCAGGGATGGTGGGAACAAGGGGCCCTGCAAATATCCCTGATCTGGGAAGGAAACGGTCTGTGTCCCCTAAAGGAAAARGTTGAGCTTTGAATCCTTCTCCCAGGGAGGCGAAACACCCCAAACTGTTGGTACAATGCAAACGCAACAAGAATCATTAAATCTGAAATAAAACAGCAAAATGGAACCAAAAAACATCCTCCCCCCAAAAATGTTGTGTTTTAGGAGGATGCAAAATGGGATGTTTGCAGAACGTCAAACTTTCCTCAACTCCCCTGAGCTGGGAAAGGCAATGTATCCTGCCGAGATACATATCTATACATTCTGTAATTTTTCTAGGGAAGGAAGACAGGTCTGTCCAAATATTCCTGACTGGCTGAAGCCTGGAGGCAGTGGGCAGAGCCCCGTGCTGGGAAGGGTTGCAGAGGCGTGGGTACGTGCGCACGGCTTCCCACTTATGTCCTTGGCTTGTGACTAGACTTGGGTGGGGAAGGGACAAACCCAAGCTCCTGGGTGGCCCAAAAATTCCCTTTGGGCCAGGAAGAAGTGTCCCAACCCTTGACACGAGACCGAGTGGAGGCTGGTTGGTTTTAAGCCCTGTAGGGCTTTACTTGCAAGCACGGCACGGTGGGGAAGGGGCTGATATGAGCCAGGATCTCACCTGGATGTGGAGTGGGGAGGCTGGGACCTTGGGTGGGCTCTGAGGTCCCCCAATTTCTATACGGAAATTGGGTTTCAAAGGATTTACGGCCCTCAGACCTGCTCCTGACATGACTTCTCCTTGTGGGATGCCGTGTTGCTATAAGCATGATGATGTGTCCTGCTTGGGTAGGGATGTGCTGCACTGGCGTCAGCACATTTCTTCCYGGGCAGCGACACCTTCACGAGGGGAACCATAGCACTAAATTGATGCCACTCTCAGCCTGCCTGTGCAGGTAGTGAAGAGGGTCTTGCTCAAGCCCATGCTCTGCCATTTTCCCCGTTGCTGGCATGTAAATGTGCTCTTGGGCCAAACTTCAGCCAAGCTCTGGGTCCTCCAGACCTTGGTGCWTTAATGGTGTCCAAGGTCTTGCTCATCCAGGCTGTAGGGCAGAGGTTGAAGCCAGGGTGAGTGACCGATGCAGCCTGTCCGTAGGGGCTGTCCTGGCCTCGGTTCACCCACAGCACAATGGAAATCGTGTGGGTTGTGCTTTTGGTCCGCGGGAGTCCGTCTCGGGCTTGCTTTCGCCTTGCAGCTCGGGCAGAGCCTTGTCTGTGGCTCAGCCCTACCGCAAGTCCTGCCCTTTCTCGAAACACGAGGAGCCGGTTGACCTTGACAACTCAGTGCTCCCTCTCTTTATTTTCCTTGCAGAGACATCCCTCAGGGTTTTCCCAAGATAGATTAAAACCAGAGCGCCCTTGGATTACAAAACRGAGCCACAGTCACATCTTTTTCCTATGCTGTTTTCCTACTCCCTCCCCTACCAGCTCTCCCCAGCACAGGCAGACCATCTGGAGCCACTGGCACTAAAAAAGCATCCAGGACCCAGCAGCCACCCGTCGGCTCCCAGCCAGCCAGCCAAGAAACTTGAGCTGGGTTTAGGAGCTGGAGGGGGAGAAGCAGCAGCCAAATTTTGGGAGGTTCAGGCTGGGTTGACCAGGAGGTCTCTGAAGGAGGGTGTGCAGAGAGGCTTCGAAGCACTGCGGCGAGTGACCCAGCTGCCCAGCTGTGGGCAAATCTGATCTTCCCACTCCTGCATTGCCAGCAGAAGTTTGTGTCCCGGTGGGTCTTCCATCCCTCTCAGAGGTGAAAATCTCCTGGGGAAACACCAGCTACAACCATGACCTGAGCTGCTTCAGGTAAAATCTGGTGTCTCACCATCATCAACGTGTCCTTCTGAAAACAGGAGAGGTGTTACTGGGTAGTTATCTCCTGATGGCCAAATTCCTTATGCCAAGCATCTTGCAGCGTTCCCATATGCAGGTAAGATGTACCCGCATCACCGGTGGCTGCAACTGGAGAGGAGGGTGAACCACCTCAGCTCAAAATGGTACCTGTGAAACAGGGGAGGGAGGTGGAAGGAAGCTTGTGACCATAATAAAGTGCAAAAATCTGGGCCAAATAAGTAGGTCTCAATGGGGTGGTGACCCTAATCTGAGATGGTGGCTTTCACCCTGGATTTGCAACTCAAGCAAGAAGAGCAGGGGAGTCTATGGAGTCTATGTCAGCAGGAGACCAAGTCCAGAGTCTGTCTGCTATGGAGGCCCTTACTGAAAAGCCAGGACATTGCTGCTGGCCAAGATGCAGCCRTTAGCAGGACCAGGAGCAGTTCATACTGCAAGGTACTCAACATTACCTCATTTACTTCATTTTTGCTTGTCTTCTTTCAAATAAAGTCCCTTCCTTTCAGCTAGGTCCTAGAGCACCCAGAGCTGAGTTCATTTTTCCCCAGCATRTGGGCAGGGCTGAGCCCAGACATCATTTGAACTCACTCCTTTTGCCTTCCTAAAGCACAGGGGCCACACGAGTGCGTGCTGCTTGCAGGCCAGCCCAGTGCCGGCAGGACCCCGTGGCAGGCAGGGGTCAGTGAGCTGGAAGGCAGATGGATGGAGCCTTCCTTTCTAATGGCCATATCCCTCTCTTGGGATGGGAAGACACGACGTGGAGAAAGCAAAGAGGTCTCCACAAGCAGGCTGGTATGGATCAGGTTAGTAGAGCACTGCAAGCCAAATGGGTGCTGATGGGTTACAGGAGTTACCTTGAAGAGCTCTGCATGCATCATCTCCAGAACATCCCGATCCAGAGGGTACCTCTATGTCTGTGCTGCTGARTCTTGCCGGGCCATTTAAGATGAACTCCCTTTCCAGCAGTCACTGCCTCTCCATAGCTGCCTCTTACTTGAGGGGGGTGGAGAAGACATGTTCCTGCTTCTCGGCCACTTCAGAGCAAAGCCTAGTGACATCCCCTAAGCTGATGATGAAGGTGGTTTAACACATCATATTGTGAGAGACGGTTGCAGTTGGCTAAGAGTGGACGTGCATCCCCTTTGCCAGCATCTGTGAGGTCTGGCAACGTCCACCACATCAGCTCACCTGCTCTCAGGTCCCACCTGCAGTGTCTGATGCCTGGGCATCCCRGGTCAAAGGGAAAATGAGCCTGTGCTAACACACCAGCCCTGAGTCCCAGAGGGCTTTGCCAGATGGAGCCTGAGCCTTGCCTGGCTCCTGCCAACACCTTGGAGTTGGATCTGGAGGAGATGAGAGGGGAAAGAYTGCCAGTAAGGAGCCTTCCCGCTCCTGAATTTCCAGGCCCAGGTTGCGGATGTTATCAGAAGAAAGGAGCAGTGGGTGGAGGGGTGGTGATGGTTCACAGGAGCGGAAGATTTGGCATCTTCTTGGCTATGTCTTCTCTACATTAAGGTTTCCTCTCCCTCCCTCTGAAGTGACCAGTTCCCTCGTGCCCTGGCCGGTTCGTACCTTCTTGCCCTTCCAGGATTAGGTTCACTCTAGGTTTGACCATGAGCCAGCAAAGTGCCCTTGCAGTAAAGGCGGCCAGTGGTGTCCTGGGCTGTGTTAGACAAAGCATTGTCAGAGGGAGGTGATCCTTCCCCTCTACTCAGCACTGGTGAGGCCACACCTGGAGCACTGTGTCCAGTGCTGGGCTCCCCAGTACAAGAGAGACATGGGGAGACTGGAGAGAGTCCAGCAAAGGGCCATGAAGATGATGAAGGGACTGGAGCATCTCTGCTATGAAGAAAGGCTGAGGGAGCTGGGACTGTTCAGCCTGGAGAAGAGAAGGCTCAGGGGGGTCTCATCGATGTCTACAAATACCTGAGGGGAGGGTGCAAAGAACCCGGAGCCAGGCTCTTYCCAGCGGTGCCCAGTGACAGGTCAAGGGGCGATGGGCACAAACTGAGACACAGGAGGGTCCCTCTGGACATCAGGAAACACTTTTTGACTGTGAGGGTGACCGAGCACTGGCACAGGTTGCCCAGGGAGGTTGTGGAGTCTCCCTCCTTGGAGATACTAAAAAGCCATCTGGACATGGTCCTGGGCAACCAGCTCTGGGTGGCCCTGCTTGAGCAGGCAGGTTGGCCCAGATGACCTCCAGAGGTCCTTTCCCACCTCAACCACTCTGGGATTCTGTGATTCTGTTTAGGCTTCACTAGTTTGGGGGAGCAGGAGGCACTCCCTAGGAGAAGGTCTGGAGATCCCCAGGGAGAAAAGAGGAGGATCCTAGGGCAGATGGTTTCTCACTACCTTTTGGGTATTGGTGATTGCTGCCTGGGGCGAAGCAGATTTGGGGTTCTGAAGGGTGATAGACAGCTGTGTCCACCCCAAACCCACACCACCGATAAAGCCYTTCAGGTAGGAGCCCTGCAGGTCCACCTGTCCCCTCTTCTTCAGCAGGTCCCGCATGAGCTAGGGYTTAGTTACAGCCTGATCTGCAGAGCCTGCACTTGCCAAGGGTAAGCCCGACTGGTGGGGTTCTTGGTGCTGGTGTTTCTGTTTGCTTTGGCTGCTGGCAGATGCTTTGCAACCTGCAATGAGCCAGCTTCGCCCAGGGCTTGTAACGGCGGGCAGGGGATCTGAAAGGAGAGGGATTCCCCGTCCGGATTACTGTTAGCTACAGCCGGGGGCGAGGGGGGGTTCGTTTGTGGCACTGCCAGTCAGACGGGTGCCGTCTGCAGGATAGTGGGAGATGCCTACAGGCTGGCTCAGATGGGCTGTTTATGTCCATGGGGGGTGGGCACCGCTCCCACCCTTCCCACGTGCTGGCAGGCAAGACCTGGAGTACCATCTCCTCCACCAACATTCTCAACAGGGGTCTGGTTCCTCCTTCCCTCTATATCCCATCCATTGTCCATGGAAACCAGAGGCACCATGTGCTCCAGTGGGCTTCAGGCCAGGTCTGCACATCTGGCGATGACTCCATGTGGGTCTACAAGAATGAGGAGTAAAGCATTGCTCCACGCAAGGGGAGCAGCCTACTGCTTGTGTCATGCTGATTCTTGAATTACCTCATCTTATCAGTGAAGGGCAAGGGAGGGCGGCAGAAGTCAGCCTGGCCAGAGGTGAGCTGGGACCAGTGGTCACATGCTGGTTTTTTCCTTGCAAAGTATTTCACTAGTTTTCAAAGCCACATGGGGCCCCTAAGATATTTGTTTATAAGAGAATCATAGAATCATTCAGGTTTGGAAAAGACGTTTAAGATCATCAAGTCCAACCGTTAACCCAGCACTGCCAAATCCACCRCTAAGCCATGTCCCTAAGCACCACATCTACATGTCTTTTAAATACCTCCAGGGATGGTGACTCCACCACTTCCCTGGGCAGCCTGTTCCAATGCTTGACAACACTTTTGGTGAAGAAAGTCTTCCTAATATCCAATCTAAACCTACCCTGGTGCAACTTGAGGCCATTTCCTCTTGTCCTATCGCTTGTGACTTGGAAGAAGAGACCAACACCCASCTCGCTACAGCCTCCTTTCAGGTAGTTGTAGAGAGCGATAAGGTCTCCCCTCAGCCTCCTCTTCTCCAGGCTAAACACCCCCAGCTCCCTCAGCCGCTCCYCATMAGACCTGTKCTCCAGACCCTTCACCAGCCTCGTCGCCCTTCTCTGGACACGCTCCAGCCCCTCAATGTCCTTCTTGTAGTGAGGGGCCCAAAACTGAACACAGGATTCGAGGTGCGGCCTCACCAGTGCCGAGTACAGGGGCACGATCMCCTCCCTGCTCCTGCTGGCCACACTATTCCTGACACAGGCCAGGATGCCGTTGGCCTTCTTGGCCACCTGGGCACAYGCCGGCTCATGTTCAGCCGGCCGTCGACCAGCACCCCCAGGTCCTTTTCCGCCGGGCAGCTTTCCAGCCACTCTTCCCCAAGCCTGGAGCGTTGTCTGGGGTTGTTGTGACCCAAGTGCAGGACCCGGCACTTGGTCTTGTTGAACCTCATACAGTTGGCCTTGGCCCATCGATCCAGCCTGTCCAGATCCCTCTGCAGAGCCTTCCTACCCTCAAGCACCTGAGGGAGCAGTTGATTCCCTGTCCAGATCATTGATAAAGATATTAAACAGAACTGGCCCCAGTATGGAGCCCTGGGGAACACCGCTTGTGACCGGCCGCCAACTGGATTTAATTCCATTCACCACAACTCTCTGGGCTCGGCCGTCCAGCCAGTTTTTTACCCAGYGAAGAGCACACCCGTCCAAGCCATGAGCAGCCAGTTTCTCCAGGAGAACGCTGTGGGCAACGGTGTCAAAGGCTTTATTAAAGTCTAGGTAGGCAACATCTRGAGTCTTTCCCTAAGGCCACTAAGCAGGCCCCTTTGTCATAGATCAGGTTGGTCAAGCAGGACCTGCCTTTCATGAACCCGTGCTGCCTGGGCCTGATTGCCTGGTTGTCCTGTACATGCCGTGTGATGGCACTCAGTTGATCTGCTCCATAACCTTCCCTGGCACCGAGGTCAGGCTGACAGACCTATAGTTCCCTGGATCCTCTTTCCGGCCCTTCTTGTAGATGGGCATCACATTTGCTAACCTCCAGCCAACTGGGACCTCCCTGGTTAGCCAGGACTGCCGATAAATGATTGGAAGTGGCTTGGTGAGCGCTCCCACCAGCTCCCTCAGTACCCTTAGGTGAATCCCATCTGGCCCCATAGACTTGTGTGTGTCTAAGTGGTGTAGCAGGTCACTAACCATTTCCCCTTGGCTTATGGGGGCTTCATTCTGCTCCCCGTTCCTGTCTTCCAGCTCAGGGGGCTGGGTACCCAGAGAACAACTGGTCTTACAATTAAAGACTGGGGCAAAGAAGGCCTCAGCCTTTTCCTCATCCTTTGTCACTATGTCTCCCCCCGCATCCAATAAAGGATGGAGATTCTCCTTAGCCCCCCCCTTTGTTGCTGACGTATTTATAGAAACATTTTTTATTGTCTTTTACGGCAGTAGCCAGATTAATTTCTAGTTGGGCTTTGGCCCTTCTAATTTTCCTCCCTGCATAACCTCATGACATCCTTGTAGTCCTCCTGAGTTGCCTGCCCCTTCTTCCAAAGGTCATAAATTCTCCTTTTTTCCCTGAGTTCCAGCCAAAGCTTTCTGTTCAGCCAGGCCGGTCTTCTTCCCCACTGGCTGGTCTTTGGGCACATGGGGCCTGCTCCTGGGCCTTTAAGATTKCCTTCTTGAAGAACGTCCAGCCTTCTGGGACTCCTTTGCCCTTCAGGACTGCCTCCCAAGGGACTCTGTCAACCAGGCTCCTAAACAGGCCAAAGTCTGCCCTCAGGGAGTCCAAGGCAGCATAGAACCATAGCAGTTCTGCTGACCCCGCTCCTTACTTCTCCAAGTATCGAAAACGCTATCATTTCGTGATCGCTGTGCCCAAGATGGCCTCCAACCATCACCTCACCCACAAGTCCTTCTCTGTTCACAAACAACAGGTCCAGCTGGGCACCTTCCCTAGTTGGCTCCCTCACCAGCTGTGTCAGGGAGTTTCCCACCTTATGGTTCAAAAGAGGGCTTGGCTTAGGTGATGGGGAGCTGGGGCTTGGTTCTGCCCCTTCCCAGTGCTTGTGTCYTTGGAGTGTGATGTCACAACTCATCTCGATGCCACGAAGACTGCTGGGACAGCTCACATTGCCATGGCATTTGCTTTGTGAATCAGTAAGAGAGTTTTGCTCACTGTAAGGTCTCCATTGCTGTCTCGTATGGCCAAGATCTTCTGAAGGACTGACCAGCCCCTTGGTGGTAATATCGCAACCCACGAACCTTCCTGCGGACACGGATGCTTCACGTTGTTGCTTGCATGGGAACTGACCTTTCCTAAAGCTGAATTTAGAATCAGTTTTTAGTGTAAATGCATAAAAAGAAGACTGCCTTCCTTCCTTGGGTGGGACTCTTTCCCCTTCAGCCACATGCCTTTGTTTGCTCATGGGTATTAATGTTCAGAAGAGATAATATCCCCAAAGCCATCAGTTGGCGTCAGAGCAGAATAGTTTCCCTGCTGGGCTGCAGTAAAAACAGGCACTTTTGAACATAAAATGTCAGGATTTCTAAGCTCCTTAACTTCCAGTTGCATTACCCACTAATTAGATGATTTCCACACTTCAAAGGGCGATGGAAAGATGACGCAGGCTGGTGGTCTGCAGATGGTCTTTTGGACTAACGTGGCACCACTTGCTCAAGGATCTCGAACACTTCACTGAGCAGACACTATGCAAGCCCCGGAGTTGGAAGGGGGCGATGCTGAAGGGAACCACCCCTGAAATAAGYGAGATCAGCAGGAGAAATGAAGGAGGGTGTTTACAATATGTGAAAACAAGATATTTGAGCATTTCTGAGGTGAAGTGTTTCTTCTGGCCCTTTTGCAATTTATGGCTGAATCACCTTTGCTGAAACATTCAGCTCATGCCGCTGCATGAATAGTTGTAATCCCCCAGGAATGAGGCTCCATTCAGCTGCCCACACACAGGTGTCTYCTGCAATTGGAGACATCCTTGGTGTCAGGGCTCTGAAGGCACTGATAAGCATTAATGGCCATGACCAGCCTCACCTGTGGTCTCCAGCCCCACCCATGGGCCCTGGAGCTCTATTTAAGCTCAGCCTGGGCCCTTCACTCTCTGTTTGAGGTGTTTTGGAAGAGTGGTGGTCTCTAGCTTACCCATCAGCTTTTTTTTTTTTTTTAGCTGTGTTGAGACTTGGTTTTCATGTCTCTTGAATGTATGYAAGCCTTGAGTGAAGCATAAGAGCCTGCAGTATCTCCTGGTCCTTCTTTCCTGGCCACAACYGGCTCTGTGCTAGCATCTCTGCACATGTGTGTGCCAGAACCAGAAACCAAGTGTGGGATTTGGTTCATGGACTGAGATGCCTCTGGGCAGAGGTATCAGCATGCTGGGTTTGGATGTCCCAAGGTAGGTGTGTTGCTGCTTGAGATGCCTGAGGGTATCCCAAGCTTCCATAGGGTGCTAGCTGGGACAAGGTAGACCTTCTTTGTTCTCAACCGGCAAAGTGGGGAGGCAGGCCTAAAGCATCTCCAAGGGCACTAGATGTCTGAGCTGCTGAATGATGTTGTTCTGGCCAGCCAAGACTGCTTCAAGCTGGAACTTCAGACTGGTCGCAGTGGGATGGGGGGGTGAGTGTCCTCCAGACGAGCACATCCTCAGCATCTTTTCTCTTCCACTCTCACCTCACAACTGTTGGCCTTCACTGTGTTGCTGTTATCTTGCTCACTGTATCCACAGGGGTGATGCTGCCAGCAGCCCTCTGGGGCTTTGCTTGGTGGCACATTGTCCTTTCTTCTCCTTCCTTGTGGACCCCACTCCCTGACTGCAGCAGGTTGGCAGMTACTGGTTTGGGCTGGCTGTGTTGCAAGGTGAGGATACAGTGGGAGAGATGGAGCCATCGTGTCTTGCTCCTTGTGGCTGAGACTCAGTCTACCAACCCTTCTGGCCTGGTCATGCCTAGATCATGCATCTTCTCAAGATCTTACTAAGGTCTTTTTTCTGCTCCAGCATCCCAAGTGTAAAATCCAGCTGCTTGGTCTGCTCTATGACCAACAGCTGTGTGGCCCACAGGGTCCCAAAATGAGAGAGGAGCCAAGGGAGGCTGGCCAGAAGACTGGCTCCTTGCTCTGCAGGGTGGAATCAGAAGCACTGAGACTTGGCAGGTTGCCACCCAAAGCTGAACCGGGGCCACGCTCCTGTCACCAGCTGGCCTTGGCACAGCTTGCAGGTGCCCCTGGGGCTTGCCAGGATGATGGTTTCAGTTCAAGGTTTGTAATGTAAGCCAGCTCAGCTGAATTTTGCCTGCTTTGGGATTAAGTTCCCGAAAGTGGCACATAGCTCAAACCGTAGCTGTTGGTTATGAGCACTGAGAAGTCAGATGTTTGCAGCGGGGCAGTTAGCAAACCCTGGGGCTTGAGGGYGATAGGATAATTGTTTCTTAGGATGGATGTGTTGGTGGCTCYGTACTTCTGATCACTGTGCAAAGTGTAGTTCCCTATGGGGAGGGATGGTTCCACTTGATCAGGCTGTCCCACTGCTGGAAGCCATGAGAGACCTCACCTACAGGAGCTTCCTCTCCACCTCTGCCGCTAGCTAGTGTCAGCTAATATCCTGCAGTTCAAGYCTGTATAAGCCTTCCCAGATCTCCYCTCTCTCCTGCYTAGCATCACTGTGGATGTTGTCCTTTATATGTATTTAAGATACTCTGAGACAGAGAGGGTTGCTCAGCCCAGATCTCAAAAGCTGGGGATGTCGGGTTGCCCGTGATAACACTCCTGTTGCTCCTTGGGTGCATGATGGCACAGTCTGGAAGAGCACATTCATTATTTTCCCCACCGTATGTGTTTTTCGTAGGTTTTTTGCATGTGCAGCACAGAGGCCATCAGGAAAGATTTCCTCCTTGCTGTCCTGAGTGTGGCTGGGTGGTTACTGACGGTCCTCCTCAAGCCCAGCTCTGGAGCCAGGCTCGCACCATTGCTGGAGACCTGAGTGATTTCATGTCCCTGTCATCGTGGGCATCTAGGAAATAACGTGCAAGGGAGCAATTCCTTCCTCCTCTTCCTGCTTCAGGTGATTTAGTATCACAGTAGCGGAGATGGCCACRGCATTTGCAGGCAACAGGCAATGGCTTTAACAAGGAAAGTAGCTGTCCTTCTCTTTAATGTCCCACCCCTCGTGCAGGGCACTGCTCCTCAAACCCTTCGGAGACCTRCAGACCCTGATTTCCTATTACATGGCTCAGATTCAGTCCCAGAGCTGCTTTGTCCCATCAAGGTCTTSCAGGGACAAGCGCGTGAGCTGTTGCATGCCCGAGCACACAGGGTAAGGAGGGGAAGTTCACCTAATCAAGGCATCTCCTATCATTTTAAGGTTTGATGTCAGCATCTTCATTTTCTCTTAATGTAGATTTTTCTGGGTGTGAATCATGTAACAAAGCTGAAATATAAACCTGAAGGAGGTACCCCAGCAGGAGAAATGTTTCGGATCATTTGAGATTGAAGTTAGTTTCTGAGGGAGGTATTTCAYGTGGAAAATCAGTTATAAATAATGGCTTTTAATACCTTAAAAGCTTCAGAAATGTATTCAGCAGTGAATTCCACAGATTAATGGCAGGTTGTGAGTAAAATATTTTTTTTTCTAAATTGCAGTTCTTTCCTATTTGCCTACCAGGACAAATTTGGAGGGGCATCTGATGTCTCTGTCTTTTTCTACTTACTGGTCTGTACTAGTCTGGAGAAGCTGGCTGCTCTCAAACCACTGGAGGCTTTTGTTTTAGAGCCTCTCCGTTTGCTGGGAAAGTACATAGGGAATTGTTTTAAAATAGAGATTTTCAAAGTTTTTTAAATTTCTCCAAGAAATAGACAACTATCACTCATCCATATCTTAAGTAAGATTTTATCAATTTAATCCAGAACAATTTTTCAATTAAAAAATGTCATAAACTGCTGAGAAACAGCAAAGACTGCAGTCCTGGGGAAAGGTCACATGTTCRGTTGGGTTTGTATTTTCCATGCATGTTTTTGCCTCAGGACAGCTTTTAACTGCGTCTTAAAAATGCCACTGTGGTCCTCGCTGGCACTCGGCTTTCTTGACAGGCGGCTTGCGAAGTGTCACTGACACCAGGGAGCTCCCCGGCAGCTCAGCCCCTAATACAGAGATTTGGGGAGCTGTCGGATGGAGAAGTGATGCATGAGGTGGTGTCCGTGGTCTCCTCAGGTGGGTTTTCTCATGGAGTTTGTCCTTGCTTTTCTTTAAGGATTTCATTGGGGTTGGTGAGTGTGAATACAGCATGACTGGGTGGGGAGAGCAAGCAATGCTCCTGCTTCTTGGAGAATTAGACCCTTAGGATAGAGGGATGGGGAGAGGTTTGGGGAGGGAATTGATGGGMAGAAATTAAATAATAAGCAACATTGGCAATTTCTGGCAAAAGCAGGGCTGAGCTCCCTGCTCCAGAAGTTGCTGTTTTTTCACCCCTTGTATGGCCCCAGGTCTATGGGGAGAGACTTGGATACGACCTCATGGATGCGACCTTCTCTTGTCACCATGTTGGATGTCATGGCCTCCGCAGAGGAGCCCAGCRGCATTGCTCGGGGAGGGGTGGGAGCAACCCTGCCCAAGCACAAGGTCATGGCCAAGCTGTGCCTGAGATACTGCACAGGCAGTTGGTCATTGTGGTCAAGAAAGCCCTGGTCCACACGTGGCAGAGTCTGGATGATGTGGGGGGTGATCTGGGGCAGTGTGAATGTCCACCCTGGTGCACTGTGCCAGGGGATGGCTGGGCTCCCTCTGTCCCATGGATTTGCAGGCAGCAGTCGCGCTGGTGGTCTCCAAAGATGGGGAATGAGAGATGACACTGAGGATGCTCCTTGCAAATACAGGGGGAGGTGGCTGTGCTAAAGCATTTTGGCAAACTGGGCACCTGCAGTGCCTCTRCAAAGGCTTTGTGGTTGAGAGCTGTGCCCCCTTGCCCCAGGGATGAGCCCTGATGGGCTGGGGGCCTCAGCTGTGAGGCTGGGCTGGGCAACTCTTGGTCCTGCAGAGTGATGGAGGGCTGCGGCCATCCGTCAGCATCTCATTCCTCCTCCCTTGCCAAACTGCACCCCCCAAGACAGCTGCAACCCCCTGCCCTTGCAATAGAAAATAATACAGCTCCTTGCCTTGAGCGCATGCTGGGCAGCCCAGAGAGGTGGTGGATGCCCCATCTGCGAGGTCCAGGAGCCTGCGAGGTCCAGGAGCCCGCTGTTGGAAATTATCCGCAGTGTCATTGTGAAGGTGGAGATCAAAAGAGCACAATAAATGTGTCAAAATAAAACGGGAGATGAAGGGAAGTTGCTAGCAGAKGATAATTATCAAACAAAGCATAGAGATCTTTTAATCTCTGGAAATTCCCTGCACTGTAAAAAGTCACCAGGTGGAAGTCAGGGGCCACCGTATTTCTCACGGCAGCTCTGCTGCCTCTGGCAGAGCTGYGCTCATTCCCCTTGGGAGAGAAACCGGCTCCCTGCTCCTGTGGGCCATGGAGAGCAATATTGGGTTTTGGAATGCGACTCCTGCTGCRATTTTTACTTTAGGGCTCCTAAAATACAGTTGATTTTTTTTTTTCCTTATTGATTCCCTCTGTGCGAACTTTGTATTTCCTTGCTCTGCCGGAGGAGTCTGCAGGGCTCTCCTTGCTGGCAGTGGCTTTTCCCGTGCTTGTTTGATCATGTCTCTGCTATACATGTGCCCATTTAATCCCAAAATTATTTCCTCTGGATGAGGTGTGCTGGCAGCACTCGCACAGATGTTTTGTATTGGGTATGGAGCAAGACTGTGCCAAAYGGTGCCCACACCCGCATGTGGGGCGTTAATTCCAGAACATCCTTCTGGCCTGAGCAGACACTGCGAAAATCACCTTTCTCAGGGATACAGACTTGGATTTAACTGCTGCCCTCCTGGATGGGCTCCTCGCCTGTACTGGAAGTGGGGTGGAAAGCCAGGGGATGCTACACCAGCATCTGTCCTCTTCTATCTTTAGCTATGTCCTTTTTTTAGGCAAGTGGAGGCATTTGGTAGTTTTAATTTTTCTCTCCTGGCTGTGGGTTTCTTCTTAGCCATGATGGAGGGGGACTCTAAAATCATTATAGGCCACAGTAGATTTTGGTGCTGAGTGTTGGGTCTGGATCTGTCCCTGTGTGTCCTGAGCGAGRGACCCCAGGAAGAAAAGCTCAGTGTCCCCCAATCCGTGCTCTTCTGTGCATGTTCCCTGTCCTCTATTTTTTCTATTGAAATAGTTTTTGTTCCCTTGTCCAAAGGATGTGGCCATTTTCTCAGGTACCCATGACAGCATTGTAGCAGGGGACTGAAATGGGCTGTTGTGTAARGTAGTGCACAGCAGTTAGGGAAAAAAAAAAATCTCATAGGATAAACAGCCCCTATCTGCCTCCACAGGCATGTTTGGGATGGGAACTGCTCTTTGCAGAGGAAATGTGGATCATGCCATAGTTAAGTCTAAAGGGAGTAGAGATGGGAATGGTTTCCATGTGGCGGTCTCTCCATCAACTCTCTGAGCCCTGGCATGATCTGAGAGATCTGCGTACAGCATTTGATATCTGTCCTGTCCTGGGGATTCATTGCCTACCCCCATCAGCCTGCAAACTCCATTTTAAACATGGGGCATTTGCTTCCTCTACACAGCCAACACAGGGAAGTCACCTGGATGTGATGGGAGATGTTCCTGCACCTGGTGCAGGGGCTGTTCACAGGGAGTGTTGATCTTSGATAAGTGGTTATCCAGACAGTTTGGGTAAACAGAAAATGTGGCTCATACCCAGCGCTGGCACAAGACCTGTGCTAGAGCAGCAGATCAGGTGGAGAACCCGCTGGGTGTGACTGGAGAGGCTCCTCCAAAAGTTGGCACCCAGGCTTGCTTTGGTGGCCTGAAAACAAGCACCTGGTGGCATCTGAGACTCCTCCRTTGTCTTCCATCAATGTCCAACATCAAGATGCACATGTTGAGGTGTCTTAATCTGCCAGCTGAATCCCAGCTCTGATAAGGAGGTTGCAGGATGGCAAATGCAGAGGCTGGGGCTGAGGGAAGAGCAAGGCTCACCSAGCTCACGTCAGGGTGGAGGAGCTGTGTCTAGGGAAGGAGGGTCCTGGATACCTTATGGGAAGCTCTGCCCTAAAGCCACAAGACACTCAGTGTGTGGTGAGCTGGAGAAATGCACAAAGGTGTCTCATTTTCATCTAGATTTGTGCATCTGCTGAATAAAGAGTGATGGTTTTTGGAAACCCCTTTGGGGCTGGCATTCCTGGAGATGCTTGGTTAAGCTGGTGATTGTCCCAGGGCTTTGGGCAGCTGAAGAGGAGCCCACTGGGACTGGGGTGGGGTGCATCTTTCAGACAGGGGAGACCCTGGGGGGTTCAGACCATTTGGGACCAACAGCAGGGGAGATGGTGGAGATGCACCACAGGGATGTAGTTAGAGGGGGCTGTTGGGGAAGGTGGTCCTGTGGGAAAAGCATGTTTGGTAGATCTGGTGGGTGCAGCAGGAAAGCAAAGGATGGGAGCRAGGAAGCAATGTGTTTGGAAACTGTGTCTGGGAGGAGAGCTGGGCAGGATTGAGCTAAGGTTGGTCAAAAAACCACCAAGAACTTGAGATGCGTAAGCTGCTTTGAGGCCGGGGATTTTGTCCCTTCAGGGTTTTGTTTTGAGCAGGTTTAGCTTTGATATTTAATCTTTCATTTTATTTTCTTTCAAACTTTGTGCCTGCGTTTGAGGTTAATTCCTACAAAAGCCGTCACCCCAAGCCACGTACAATGGCGTGCTCAGACAGGTCCCGTTGGAAGCAGCACTCAAGCGCTCGGTCAGGAGCTCAGGTTTGGGGATGAGGTGGGATGTGGAGTTGGGTGGACAGGYAGCTCCTGACCTGGAGATGTACCCGGTGGTGAGGGAGCAGCTCTGGCTCCAGTGGGTGATTTGGGGGTGGACAGGGCAGATCCAGCCTTCACCAATGGGACCCCCATGAGGAGGTCTGCTAGGGAACGTCATATTGCAAAATGATAGTGATGAGAGCTCCTCGGGAGAATGTAGCCTCTTGATTCAAAGGGAGGTGCCACCTGAGGGCTTTCCAAAGCCAGCTCCTCCTGCCTCTCTCCTTTTCTCGGTGTAGATACCCACTTCTACAGGTCAGAGCAGTGAGGATTCATGGGAGCCCAACAGACATCAGAGAGATGACCCAACTGATGAGCCAAGCAGGTATGCAATTACCTGGCCGCTTTCAGAGCGGGTCACACCACCCTGATCCCGCTCCAGGAACATGGCATGCTGCACGAGGATGGGCTCCGGGGCCCCTTGCAGCTGCCTGCGTGTGCACCTGGGTGCTTTCATCTCCCCGCTCTCTGGGGAGAGGGCTGCCAGGTGCTTTCCCGCAGAGCTGGGGCTTCGTCGTTGCCTGTCCTGATGACGAGCCCTTCGGGATGGGTTCTTCAGCAGCTCTTCTCTGGTGCCGTTTGCCCTGCACTGCCAGGACTCCCCTGACATACGGCAGTGACCAGTGCCTGGACCCAGGCTGTAGGTCCCATTCAAGCATGCTGAAGCCACCAAGTACTCAGGAGGGTCCAGGAATTGGGTTAGAMATTAGAATTTTTTTTTTCTAGAACTAGATAAACAATAAAAGCTCTTCAGAAATGCAAAGCAGCCTGCTTGCAAAAGAGGGATGTTCAACAGAATGAAACCTGGGGTTGTGTCCTCCTGGAAGAAGTGGCAATCCTGGTGTTCCACAGGCGTTGCACGAGCACGCGAGGGGGTCGTGCTGGGGTCTGTGGCAATGTGGCTGAATGCTTCAGCACGTGAGCTCCCTGTGAAGGGAAAGACTTTCTGCAATAAGCCATCATATCACAYGCCCTTATACAACATCCTCCCATGTCCCCAAGAGATGGGATCCATTAACGACACGGATGAGAACTAGCTTGTCTTTGTGCTCAGAGCTGTGTCAGGGCCTGAGCGGGTGCTGGGAAGGGGTAGGAGCACGCAGCTGGGGAGAYGCAGGGAGGGATGAATAGCTGAGGCTCTTCCCCTCTGCAGCTACATTGGCTCAGCTGCGCGTGGATCTCAGCCATGGAGTTCATTTTGCTTATGCAATTTCTTGCGTATGCCTTGGAAGGAGGCATCAGGACCTAAGCAGGTGGATTTGGTGGCCTGYGTCTCTGTTAAAGCAGGTCTTTCTTCCTACTGCTCCGTTAGGTAGTGACTTAGAGGCAGGACTGTTCATAAATGTCCTAAAAGCAATACATGGGTTAATACTCCAGGGAATGTGAGAGTTAGTTCATGGCAAGGTCCATTTCCCAACAGCGAGTGGAAGTGACAGTGCTCACCACAATATCCTTTTCATGACAATAAAGGTCTGACTTTGAGTGATGAAACCAAGAACATTCATAGCTGATGACTGTCCTTAAATCACCTCTCGAGGGCCTCACTAGATGCAGGTGTCAGGGAAATGCAGGATGTTTTGTGTATGCTCGGCACACTCGGTCTCATCCCGAGGAARGGGGCGTGCTTGGTCTGGAGCAAAGTCAAGAGCTGTTTGCTCTGTCTACCTGGGTTGCCTCTTGTAGCTGTGAAGAGCTGTGAAGGCTGAAGTGATGTGCAGGGGGTGACCGTGCCTAAGGTGACAGGGGAGGTGGGAGGGAGAACTTGAACGCCTTCAACGTGTAGGGGTGGGTCTAATAATAGAATCATAGAATCATTAATGTTGGAAAAGACCTCCAAGATCATAAAGTCCAACCGTCAGTCTAACACCACATGCCCACTAAACCATGTCCTGAAGTGCCATGTCTACATGTTTTTTGAACACCTCCAGGGATGGTGACTCCACCACTTACCTGGGCAGCCTGTTCCAATGCTTGACCACTCTTTCAGTAAAGAAATTTTTCCTAATATCCAATCTAAACCTCCTAAGGGGAGGTTGTCCTTGGTCCTCACCCTTAATGGTGAAGAAGATGCTAGAGTGACAGGAGGACAAGCAGCTGGAGACATGCAGAAGCCTGTATTGCTTTTTGGAGTAAATTAATGTCCCCTCTGAGAGGAACCTGAGCATGATTCTGGGCATAGTTTGTACCAGAAACCCCCTCCTCTCATCTGTTTCAGRTTGCATGGATGAAATTGGTCTAGACCTGGCTCTTTGCACCCCACGCAGTCCTCCAGCCCTCCAAATCCCAAGTTGCACACTTAGTTTCCCCACACAGGCACATGCCCCTTTGCAACAAGTTACTGTGCTGCACACACGTCTTTCTCGGCTGCGACACCACAGGGACGTTACTGCAGGCACTGTGAATGGGATAGAAACGTAAGAAACGACTGTGATCTCTCCTGGCCCCAGGAAAGCCACAGGAGGTGCAGAGGAGAACCAGCCCCAGGAGATGCAGTGGGGCTGTGCACAAGTGTGGTCCAGCTGTGAAGATGTGAGCCGCTCTGCACTGCTGGCACCTGGGGTCAATTCTCACTCTCCAGCATGGTTGCCTTCAGCAGAATAGATATGAGCACTAGGGAGGGGAAAAAATTGGAGGGGAGAAAGGCAAAAAGAAAGAAATGGGGYGCCAAGGAGATTAGAGGAAAGCAGAGGAGGAACAACTCTCTCCACCCTTTCCTTTATCCCACATGTGAGAAGACATGGGGAGAAAGCAASACAAGTGGAGGGAGGAGGTGATGCTAGTGGGTCACTCGCCTCTGTGAGACCACACAAAAAGGTACAGGGAAGGGAAAGGGAAGAGTTAAAAGAGCAAAAGTTGTGCCTTCACACCCTGGGAGGGGAAGGAAACCCCTTGCGTTCAGGGAAGCACGAGCATTGAGCCAGATGGGGGCCAGAACACAATCTGCTTGATTTCCCATCGCCTACAGTGGATCTRAGGTGGCTAGATTTGTTGGCAACGAGTTGCACCATCTCTGCGAATGGTGTGAAATAGCACTTCCTTTTGTTTGCTTTAAGACTGCTGCCAGGCTATCTCGGGACCTTCCAGTTCCTGCAGAGTGGGAAGGCTGTTGGCTGTCCTCTGGCCCAATTTCGTGCTGTCCAGAAGCACAAAGGCTTGATTTGAATTGGCCCCATCTGCGGGAAGTTGTTGCATTGTGGCTGACCAAAGGCCGGCCACCCCGATGCCTCGAGCTGCCGCGGATCTGGCTTCTCACACCCTGGTTGTCGGTATTTGCTTTGATCTGCTTCGCTGGGAAAATTGCCCCAAAGTGCTGATGATAAGCTGCGTTCTTGGTTTTCTCTGCAGCACAGAGGAGGTGGCAGGCATGGAGATGGCAGCGAGGTTGATCCCTGGGTAAGCCAGACCTTGTTGCTGGCTGTCCCCACTTCTTCTCCTGATGATGGATATGAAGAGGCCAGCTTTGAGAAGCAAAGTTCCCGCTGGAAGCACAGCCTGGTGATGAAGGGGAGCCAACACAAATGCCTGGCAAGCTTCCCTGGCCAAGTTTCACACCTAGAATAAATCAAAACATCTTCCTTCCTGCTCAGGCAGCCCCCAAGGAGCCGCTTGCTCCTGCCACACATGCTTTCTGTTCTTTCCAGGAGAAAACTTGCTTCCTCTGGAAAGTTCACACAATGAAACTTTTTATTTTAGACTGGCCCCCTCGACCGTGGTTCCGGCTGAGGGCTGGGAACGGGGAATGCTGGTCCTCCTCCTGTACTGACTTCAGGCACGCTTAGCCCAGGAGGTCTGTGCATCTGTYGTTAATTAGGGCTCCACAGTGAAAAAACAGGGAAAAAACTCACAAACAGCTCAGGGTGAGGAGAAATGTCCTCCCATCCCTCCYGGTGATGGAGTTTCTTTGGCTTTATGCAACCTGGTGTTTGGTCATTGTCCAAACAGACATGGAGCCAGGTGGGAGTGACAAGGTCCTCTCAGTCTCTCTTCAGATATCCTATTTACAAGCTTGCTGGATTCAGAGGGGTAGAGATATCCTGATATGCCAAGTTAGGTGGCCCTTGATTTTATTTTGCTTTGAAAGAAAGRTTATTTGTAGGAGAGGATGAGAACTATAGTGAGGAATTCATCTAGATTTCGGAACAAATCCAGAARGAAATAATCCAGTGCTCTGTCCTCCTATGGAGGAAAATCACATCATCTGCAAGACAACCAGGTGCTCCACCAATGCTCCYACCCTCCCTCTGCCCTCTGGTTTCTCTTGATGATCCCCATCCCACCCAGCTCATTTCAGCTGCTGAAGTGTAAGTGCGTGCCAAGTGCTATTTGATGTGACCTGGGATATCCCATCTATCCTCTGGTTGCTGGCCCAGAAGGACATGGGTCTCTTGCAGGTTCTCAGTCAGGCATCTTGGATCCCCATGACCTCATGAAGATGGCAAAGGTCTGGCAGGACTTCTGTAAGAGGAATGGTTAGGCAGGCCAGGACTCCTTAACTTGGGAAAGAAGAGGGGAAATACAGCAGGTCCATCAAATCCAGCRTGACATGGAGAGGTGGGAGGGAAAGACTCATTGTTCATTGAGAAGAGATTTCTTGGAGGAATTTCTGGCCAAAGTTTGGGGGGAGGGATTCTTGGACACCTACATCAGAGCTGTGGCCGTGAATTTTGCATTGCTGGAGAGGATTACACGTGCTGGTGCAAGAGCAAAGCAATCTTCTGGTTCAGCTTTCCATCATGAAATCTGGTGATTTCCAAAAACACCCTCAAATATATTTCCAGTGGGTAAACTCTGTGTCAGGCCAGTCAAGCTTCAAAGCAGAAGGAGGAAGGCACAGCTAATTCAATGAATTTTTTTCGTACAAGTATGTACTTGGAAAAGAAGCATCCTATTGTATTCCTTCGGAAGAGGGGTAACTCCACGCTCCTCCAGGAGAGAAGGGGCAGCGGGAGGTTCAGCATCCTGCTGCATTTACATTTTCACATCCTCGGGTGAAAGTTGACACAAGGCTGCCAGGTGATGTGATAAAGGAGGAGGACTTTTTTTTTTTTGTCGTTCTTCTTTTACAAAGTCTTCCTCCTGAATGACCTGGTGACATAAGGTCTTAAATTTGGAATTACCTTAAAAGCTGCTTTAGTCTTGCTCCTGTCCCATTGGGAGGGAAACAGCGATTTCATAGCAAATCTCTTTTAGGATTGCTCTCCTGTCAACAGCAACAGCAGAAAGCAATGAGGAGGAATATGGTTTTTTTGTCACTGGCAAATTTTGCTTCATTTTAGAACAATGTATTCCTTGTCTTAGCTATTAGCTCAAGTGATTAACTTATTGTCAATGATTTATGACTCCTCTTAAGCTATTGCCAGGGTTATTGGACTGACATCATCAAATTGCTCCACTTAGGAGCAGGCAGAGCCAGCAGATAAACAATCCTGACTAGTTGCTACTGTTCCAGGCAAGATTTGCTGAAATGTCAGTGGTGTGAAATGCAGAGGTTGAGTTTTCTCAGCCATGCCTTCCTCTTCCTGCAGTAACGGTCCAAGCTCTGGTGTTGGAGCGTGAACTTGTGCTTCACAATCACAAAGCTCCATCAGTGGTTTCCAGGGAAGCAAAGGTAAAGACAAGAAGCCAGGAGCTACATGCTGCCAATAAGATTAGATGCATCCAGCAGCTGACGGCCCTCAGGCTACGAACGAAAAGTGGAGCATCCCAAAATTGGCTCCTCCTTGCACCCCTGAAAAGAGGCCTCTGTAGTCACTGGGCAGAGCAGATCTCGTTACCCGCAGACTCTCRTTAGCAGCCCTTGTTGTGCCCTGGGAGGGTTTGTGCTCACACCTTGTGGCAATGTTATTTCAACGCCCCCTCAAACACAAAGTTGGGATGGCTGATAGACCTGTGCTAGGTTAAATTTTTGCACAATTCATCTTAATTCACATTAGGCACCGCACCCCTTACAAGGAAACGCTGTGATCTGAGTCCTGGCATGATTTTTTCCGGCTGCAGCTGTGAATGAATGAGGAACTGGCATTGCTTTTCTTTCATCGCCCTGAATCTCTCTGCTCCTCTGGGTTTTCAGCCCCAGCTGGGACCATGAACCATCTTGTAGGCAGGTTTCTGGTGGTTTTGCCCTTGCTCCAAGCATTCTTCCTTTCCCATTTGGTGTCCTCTGCAAAAATGCTTCCTCCTGGAGCTTGAATWCCCTCTGAAGCAAGTTTCTGTGCCACTGTCACTGATCTGAGTGGTTCCCCAGCTGGGGGCAGAGAGGAGGAGATGGGGGCTGCAGAAGGATCCCTGGCAGGATCAGGGCTGGACAAGCTCTTGGAAATATCCATCTGGTCATTGCATCTCATTCCCCACTCTTCTGGCTCTCCTTCTCCTCTCCCTTCTGCAGGTCCCCCCGACTCTGGTGACCTTGAGGTAACAGGTCATGGTTGAGCTGGAAGCTCATCCATGCAAGCCAAAATGTCTGCAGTGCCTGCAGCAGGCAGCTGGTGGGGTCACCTGCATTTGCCATATGAATCCTCCTTCTGGTCCTTAAATGGATGGGGGCCAGGTCTGGCAGACCTGGACAGGCAGGGTCTGAGGCTCTCATTGCTCTGTGAGCTGCACAACAAATGTTCATCTGTCTGGGGTTCCAGCAGAGGAATATGGTCCCCTGTCATCACAGCCTGTTTGCTGGGCTTGCCAAGAGGGAAAGCAAGCAGGAGGACGTTGCTCTGCAAAGGGGGTGCGTCCACCTTCCTACCCGTGGCTGCTCTCCTGCAGTGCTTCACTCCTCATTCAGGGAGATTGCACAGCTTCTGCTGTGTTGTCTCTTTACCCATCTCCTCCCACCCTTCTCTCACCCAAACAGAAGTGTCTCCAACACAGCCCAAAATGCAGCCTGTGCCCCCAGGCTGGGAATGCTTGGTCTGGAGGAAACAGACTGAACAGGTCCTGGAGATGGCCGTGGGTGGTGACACCTCCTRAGGTGCTCCATTGGAGTCCTGCACTGATGGGACACTTTATGGACCAMAGCCATCTCTGCAGCTGTGGGCACACATCCCTCCCACCTCTGCAGCCCAAATCTAAGGAGGGTTTATATTCCTCCACCACCTCACCCTCCTCCCCACAGCCCAGCCTCCTGGCTTCATCCTGCTCCCTCTGAAAGCAGCCTGATCCAGGGTTTGTGCCATATCCTGGTGATCCTGCACCAAACGAGCTGTGGCCTTGCTCTGAGCTAGCACCTCYGGCCAGAGCAGCTCCTGTGCTTCCAGATCAACCGTTTCTCCTTTTCTGGGGCGTAAGTCCTACCCACTCCCTGTTCCTTAGCAGTCACAGACTGCAGGCAGAAGATGCTGAAGCAAGATGTGGAGGCCCATGCAGAGGCTTGGGGCAATGGATTCAAGGTCATGTTGAGTAAAACTCTTCTCCACCGCCCGTTAGCCAGGGCTTTGCTGCCCCACTCCCACCGGGAGCACGGTACAGCTMTAAAACAGGATGCTGGCTATTTTCTTTTCAGGGCGGACACCTTTGTCAAAATAAACCTTCTGAGATAAACCTTGCTGCCATTCACCCCTGGGTCACCGCTTCAAACAGCCCGAGGTTATCAGGTCCAACCTGGCCAAGGTTGGCAGAGGAGCTGAACACAGTCACGTCCGGCACCTGTTGGGTGGTTGGGGGTGAAGCGAATTGGTGGTTCCTCCCGGTGCCCGGTGAATGGACAGCCCCCTTGCATCTCTGCCCCATGGGCAGGACTGCCAGTTGGTGTCATTGCTGCCAGTCCTTGCAGAAGAATTAAGGGCTGACTCGTTAGCAGCTTGCATGACCTCCCTGCCTTYGCTCCAGGCTGTCCCTGCCACAGCTGGAGCCTTCTGGCATCATCTCACTCACTTCTAAAGATATATCGAAGTCAGCCACCCTCCCACCCCTCCGTGGGAGCTTCATCCTCACGGCAGAGCCTGGGGGACACATTTCCATTTTACCACTAACTTTCTAYGAAACCACAGACCTGTCCCAGCCACTGTGTGCCTCAGTTTCCCCAGGTGTGAATTGGAGGTGGAGGCTRTTTCACCCCTATGTTCTTCAGCCCAAGATGGGCTGTCTCCTGCTATGTCACTCACACTGCCGAGCAYGTTGGGGGGCTCAGGTCTCCTGGGGACAAGTGGTGGCTGTCAGATTATCATCACTATAGCAGATGGTAGCTCTTCCTGCAATGGGCACRGGCGATGTTGTTCAGCAAGCCAGCAGATCGTTTTTCTCACCTTTCTGCTGCTGATCCCCATCTTTGCCCGCTCAGAAGGTGTCCGGCATCCCCACATCTCCACGGGCCAGTGATGTACATGCCAGGCTGATAAAATGCCTTSGTTCAAGAGAAGCCATTGAGATTTACACTCCAATTGAGACTGAAGGCACAGTGTGCAGTTGTTAAAGTAAAATCTTCAAAACAAACCAGGAAAAGGCTGCTGTGATACCACCTGTCCAGAATTTCTGCTCATCTGACCTGGGTACGRTCCCACCCAGGGATGTGAACATAAAGACAGTGAGGGAGCATCAGCGAGGGAGATGCCAGATGCTCTTCCTGCACTCGSTGATGCAGTGAAGGCGTTTGTTTGGTCTTGGTACAACCCTGGCCTTTTTTATRAAAAACCCAAAGGATTAAAAAGAAATCTGTCTAATAAACCAAGAACCTTGAAGTCAGTGTGAAGTCTGTTCACATTGATCGCGGGGCTTAGTCCAGTTCAGCAGCCATAAGCTGTTGGAGATGCTGTAGGATCTGCTGGCCTCCAGCTATGGTGGGTCTCCCACAGGACCTGGGACACATGCAGATGTTTAAGGTATCATCGAGCATTTTGTATGTCACCAGGCAACTTGCAGGGAGCCAGCTGACCCCTAAATCCCAAAGACTGCTCTGCCAGCCAACTGCTGGGCTAAATTCATCAGCTGCTTCTGGTCTTGGCTTCTCATCTCTGAAAATGTAGTTTGGGTCAAGTTGGAAGAAGCAGCAGCAGAGGGAGCTGGTCGGCCAGTGGATGGTTGAAAATTATTGCTTAAAAGGTGTTCTTGTTTCACTGAGCAGCACTTCAGGGGCTGAGCAGGAGTTGGCCTGGAAATATTGCACCCTGCCGCTGTCGCTGGGCTGGATCCTGCATGGTGACCGGGAAAACGACCTTCTGTCCTTGCAAATAAATCCGGGAGGCGGCGGTGGGATTGCAGAGTCCGACCCAGGAGCTGCTTGAAGGCAGCAGATGCCGGGCTATACTCACGAGTACAAGAAGTCCGTCAGCACAGCCAGTACTCGGTAAATAAACCCCATCCCACATCAGTCCCACTGAAGGGCAACCTTGGAGCTACACTACCAGCGTTAGGGCTAAATCTCACCGGGGCCCGTTAGAGGAAAGGAGCGTCGGACATGGGAGGCGATTTTATTTCTGCCTGATTTAGCCTTGCAGGTCTGRGTGAAGTAACATTTCGGATCCCCCTGGGAGGGGTGTGACCCCGCAGGGAGGGCATCCTCCAGCAACAGCGGTCCAAATYTGCTGGGTTTCCCAGAAAGTGGCATTTTGTCTCTGCTGAAGGAGAGGGTTGCCTAAGCTCCTCTACATTGGGCTTTTTTTTAACTTCATTTGAAAAAGCATTCAAGCTAAAGATGTCTCACTCCTTTGCAAGCAAAATCTTTTCAAGATTATCTTTCTCCTTTTCAGAAAGCAGATGTTGGCAGTAATCTTAATTTCATGTCATTGAAATTTGCTTTGATTTTATTTTTATTCTGTTTTTTTTTAATCACTTATTTTAAATTACAGAGTGGAAGGATTGCTCCACAATTTAGGAAGATGTTTGTGGCTCCGGAAAAACAAAGAATTTCAGTCCCCTGATTATGCTGTAAATCTGAGAGATCTTGGTAAATTTTTACTACAACAACCATTGATAGCCTATTAAGGTTTATGTCCTTTGAATGAATAGCCATTCGGTCAAGGGACTTTAGGTACTTTAGGATTTGGGTCTAAATCTGTCCTTGCCTTGCCTTTGCCTGTAATAATTCCCTGTTGCGGTGAAATGAGGATAACTACTCCATCTCCCAGTGGGCTCTTGGGAGGATTTGTCTGTGTCTGCTGGAGGTGCTCAGGGGTTGCCGGAGCTCCCACTTAGGCAGCAATGTGTGAAGGGCATCCCCTTGGTCACATCCCCTGATGTGGCTGTTACGCCCCGTCCCATGATGTACCCCAGCTGCCCCCATCTCCCAGGAGAGAAGACGTGTGGTTTGGCAAAGAGGTTCCCAGGAGAGATTTTGCTCTGCTGTGCTGGCTTATGGAAATCTCCGGCCAGCTCCTGCCCGTGCTGTGTTTCCTGCACATCCTCCTTCGCAATTTCTGCACTTTCAGACAGGGCTTTTCATTTGCTTAAACTTGATTCCCTTTTTGGGCTTTAAACAGTGAAAGCAGATCAATATCTCGCGAACCTTCTCCTTAAAGATGAGTGTGATTTGCTGCTATACTGAGGCTTTCTGTGCTGGAAGCTTTATCACCCGCTTTCCTCTCTCCTCTCCTTATTCCCACCATGAGCACATTAAGTCATGCCACAAGCAGAGATCCATCAAAGGTTATAACTGCTGTGGCTGTTTCTTTAAGTGTCTTATTCAGAAGATGATGAGGCTTGAGTGCTTCTCCTAATGCAGTCACAATTCAAAGTTACTGGTGTGCTCTTAACTAATAAACTTGCATTTGCAGACCAGAATAGAAAGCTCTGTAATCATGTAAAATTGCTTTCTGATGGGTGAAAATGCATGAGCCTGGGGCTGAGATTTGCTTCCCTTCCCCCTTCTCCTTATTTCTTAAGGCAGGAGTAGAAGGCTCCTGGGAAGCCGGAGATTTTGCATGACGGGGGCTGCGTAGAGGGGAAGGGGAGGCAGGAGCACCCTCCCCTTGCTGTAGCGATGGCTCTTTTTGAAGCACTCGGCGTTCAAATGGGATTTGACACTAGTTATCGTTGCAAATTGCCATAATAGGGCAGGAAGGAAAGGGACCTCTCTGAGGCACTGTGAAAGCTTCTCCACTCTGGGCTTCACCCAGCAGGTCGCTAACTCTTCCCCAGTGGTGCCAAGTTCCCCCTTCCCTGGAAAGGAGGATGCTCAGCATCCCGAGGAGAGGTGCACCACATTGGCGAGGGGAGGAGCGGGCTGGGAAACGGGGCTCCCCACGATGAGCTTGGTGGCCCCCATCCTTTCATCCATGTTGTCCGAAGCATCTATGCTTTACCGGGGGTACGTGAGCTCCAGGGAGAGCTGGGAGAGCCTGAGTCCAGTGAGAGACATCCCTTGGTAACGTCAGACCTTGGCTTGAGAGCGGGCAAAGAGCTCTCCTGATGGGTGGAAAATAGTCCAGTGCCTCCAGCTGGAGAAATCCTGAGTGGTCTACAAGAGACAGCGAGGGAAGGGGCTTTTCCTGCAGCAGAGAAATGACTCAGTGGGACACCTGGGCTGAAGTGTCATGTTGAATGGGGCTCGGTAGGTGACAAAATGCAGAGTGTTAACTGGTCTACGTGCAGAAAAAGACTCCTCTTGCTGCCAGGGCAGGAACATCTCCCTCCACATCTTTCTGGGGGGTGCACRGCTCAGCAAGACGAGCCGACGTGAGGCATTGCAGGGAGCACGTCCTCAGCACAGCACTGCGAGACGCCGAGTCCTCTCCGAGGAGACTTCCAGGGCCAGGAGCATGGCGGGGTCATCTCCCTCCCGGTTATACACGTGCAGAGCGGGAGGCCCTCCCTGGACACGAACCCGGTTATCCCGATGTCAACTCTGTTGACTGCGGAGTGAGGGCCAGGACAGGAAAAATAACGTCCCCAGAGACATCTGATGCACTGTGTGTGCAGTGACGGCGGCCAGCGGATGGACGGCTTCGTACCTACATGACTGAATCAACGCTTCTCTGTCTATAAAACACAGCCCTTAGGTGCAGCACATGCAAAATAGGCACAAGGCAGCRAGGGAGGATGCCCAGCAGTTATAATTCACATGATTGCAACTCCAAAGTTGAACTTGAACTCCAAATGCAGTTAAAAAGAAATCTTAGATCTGCATTTCCCTGTGTGAGGCTTGGCCTTAATTGGGACTCCTGTGTTCATTCTGAATTATTCATAAATAATTTCTTTTTTTCGTACAGACTGGTTTTGGTTATCCTGCTTCATCTCGAGCGTCTTGCATCTCAGGCTGGTTCGTCTAATTAATTGGCACCTATGAGAATATGAGGCACAAAAATCCCTCCAAGCCCTTCCAGGAGCTTCGTATCTAAATTCACAGACTAACCAAGGACAGGTTCTGGCTACTAAATATTAATACTCATTAAATAATATTTATCCTTATCCTCTTCCATTCCACTCCCCTTCTTCCTTTATGCTGCTCCTTCTTCAGTAACTGAAGACGAGACCGTCCCATCAGCAGCACCCAAAACCTTCCTGGAGCTTCTTGCTTTGCAATTTACCTGGAATGAGCTGATATCTATATTTCAAAGCACCTGATATGCTTTAATAGCAGAAATCAAGGTGCTCTCCCAGTTGGTTTCTGGCTAGGGGGAGCAACGCATGGTCTGGAGCATGTGTACCAAGAACAGGCACAGAGGTGGCCCAGCCAAAATCGYGCGCTCTCCATGGGGATCATGGCTACTGCAGTCTCCAGGCCAGGATGGCCACCTTGCAGGTTCAGCTTATGGCTGATACCTTACGATTGTAGAAGACCATGCATGGCTGAGGGTAGTCCGTCTTTCATGTGTGCCCCATGCCACTGAGTGGTGGCCACAGAGGTACTGACCTGCACTTAGAAGGCACCGAGGGACATCTGACAGASCCACCACCTGGCCACTGCAGCCTTGGCTTCCCAGGGTGCTGATCTCCAAAGGAGATGAATTTTGATGGCATGAGAGTGTTTCCAGGCAATATGTGTTGTGTCTTCCTCCCAAGGCAGAGTGAATTACAACCATCAAGCCTGCAAAGCTCTGATCTGTGGGAAACTGCAGCCAGGTCCAAGGATGAGATGATGAGGTGCCAGATTAAGGTCAGGGCTAGCTGGGAGGGAGCATATCTTTCCCATTATGGCTGCTGGGATGCTTGGGGGAATTGAAGAGGACACAGAAGCTGTGGGATGATGCGGTGGTCTGAGGGCAGAGGTCTTGGACAAGGGGAAGATCTCCAGCGGCTACAGCTCCATCCACACTCTTGGCTCTTTCTCCCTTCCTCTTGCTGTGTTTGGGCTGGAAAAAAAMCCTTGAGTTCAAGAGGACCCTCTTAGCACCCTGCCAAGCAGAGGGTCTGGGCCAGGACAGAGGCTGCATCACAGGGCCATTCCCATAGGATTGATGTCCTGCGTGGGAAGGTGTTTGGGTGTYGGAGGGGGCTCCTTGGGTCTCCGAGCCAAACAACAGACCCCAACCTTGCATGGCTGGGACCAGCGAAGTCCTCTCTGCAAGAGCTCTGAGCTGCTTCAGCCCTTATAGCAGTTAAGGAGTAAATAATGAAATTAAATAGGCACAAACAAGCACAGAGATCAGAATTCAAGACTCCCCGGCGCTTCTGGCCTGACAGAGAGTCGCAACAAAACCTTTTCTCAGCGGGCTTTGAATGGGAAACCCACACAAGCTCCTTTTGCTATTCAGCCCAAACACAGGGCTGCTACTCATTCGAGCCCTCTGAATGTTTTCTTAGCTCCCGGGTTCATTGGGCTGTGCCAAGAGCACAAACACTGAGGCCACTGGTTGTAGGTGGGCAGGAAACAACAGCGGTGGAGCAAAGTGTTTTCCAGAGCAGGGTAATCAGGGCACGTCCCAACCCTCTCATCCCTTTTTTCGCTGCGGCAAATGGGGAGAAGTGGACGAGAGGATGTCCTGGAGTCTGCTCAGCTTCCTCCTGTAATTTCTATTAGGGTTTTGGCTCAGTTTGCAAGTTGAAGCCACGCTGTTCATCCTCGTTCAGTTCCAGCAGGAGCGGGGCCAACACAGAAACCTTTCATCTGAGCCATCGGACATGGGSTGGGGGCTCGGCCAAAATGGATCCAGAGCCCAACCGTTGATTTGGAAACTACCCACTGCTGTATGTGCTGTCTTTGTCTGCTGGGGAGCACAGCTCCTTTGGAGGAAGGCATGGAACTGGGATCCTCTCTTTGGGGTGCATAGCTTACCTGTGCCTCCGTTTCCTTTCAACCTTATTGCCACCTCACTGGGGTGCTGCATATTTCATGAACTGATCCAGTGGAGGAAGTCCTAAAATTAGGTCCTTTCCCTCTCTGTGATGCAGCTGACGCCCTGATCCAAATCCTGGTCCAGAGCAGTGCTGAGTGCCGGGGAGACCCTGTGCAATCAGCTCTTCCTGAGGTGCATCCAGCAAACCCACCCCAGGCTGCTTAACTGTGCCAGACTGCAACCAACAGTAAAATCAGSTCAGCAAACCATTAGGACCAGGAGGTAGATGTTAGCCGGTGTAGCTCGATGCAGGACACAGCAGCCCCAAGGGGCTGGAAGGGTGGCAAAGGCTCACCMGCCCTGTTCTGGTGTGCTCCAAAACCACAGGAGGTTTTCAGCTCACCTTCATGCCACGGGGAGGYTGTGCTGTCCGGGTCCCCTGCAGGGACAAAGCCATGGGGTAATGTCCCCTGGGACATCTGGGGCCACAAGAGACAAAAGAAAGGTTTTTTTAGGCATTGCCTGCATTTTCTTTTCTGCTCAGAAGAAGATTTTGGCCCTTCTCCACGTTTTGTGGCCACCTTCAGGAAGTCCTGGATGCAGCTCCAGAAATCCTCCTTGAATGCTTTGAGTTTTAACCCAAAGAACATCAGCAAGAGAAACAGCTTGTCCTCATGGCTAGGTCAGGGAGAAAGYGTCAGGTTGTAATCCGTGCTTCTCCTCTTGCTTGTCCCTGAAGTCTCTGTGCTTTCCCTTCTGTTACGAAACGGAGGTTACAACGCTCATTTTACCTTCCTGAAAGCCTGTGATGTTCTCAGAGGCATGTTTACATGTAGAAATGCTATCATYCAAAGCAGTGTTTCCCCCAGCACTGTGGCTTTTGCTCTATTCTTTACTACAAAGCAAGCTCCTCGTAGCCCACAGTCATCACTTCAGTATCTTCCTTTCTCCATTGCCCCTGCTCATCCGAAGGAAATTCCCTCAAAAAAACCCTCCTGCACTCTGAATGCATTTCTGTTTGATCTGCTGCCTCTTCCAGGCATCACCATCTTATAGCACTGCTTATTATGATGGCTAATTGGTGCCAGTCTTGCTTATATGTGATTTCAAATCCCATCTTAGCTAACAACACAGGGATTCAAATTTCTAGCTTGTGAGCACGGATCATGCTAGGAGGGCTGGCTATGCCAGGAAATTCCTTGCATTTTCTTGGGCAATTTGTTACTCTGTGCCTCCTTGCTGGAATGGGCTCTGACACAGCTTTTGTTTGTTGCAGCTGCTGGAGAACAGAGCTATCATCGTTCCTTTCCTTCGTGGGTGAAGCTTGTTATTTTGGAAGGGAAGCTGGCATTTTCAGAAACCTGCTGAATTGGCATCCTGGATGCCAACGCTCTCTCGGCCCGGAGCTAGCACAGCCCAAGCTTCTCATCGTCCAGYTGTTTTGTGCTCTCTATGGGATGAACGCACCCCTGGACTGGGAAGATACACGTGGACAGTGATTCAGTTGCCTAAATACAGGTTTCCAGTGCTGGGTCTCCTGCCTGGCACATCCCTCCCTCCATCTGCTGGTTCAGTGGCCATATCTCCATCCTTGTAGAGCCTGTGCCACATCCCCAAGAGGATGTCCCTGACACCACAGCAGGTCTCAGATAACTACACATCTATGTTTTGGCAAGCACATCGAGTCTCTTACCAGTACAGGCAATAATGTCTGGAGGGTAATTCAGACGCAGGTACTTTCTGTAGAGGTGGATAGTTCTCTAGAGTCCCTTGATTAAATCTCTGTGAACCATAACAAGTCCTTGGACACCTCTGGCTAAATTCAGTTGCCTCARTGTAGATGCTTCAGGCCTTTTGAGATACGCCGTACCATGCCCAGGACATCTGCAAGGGTTGGCAGGTATGGCACAGGATGCACGGGACACCCATGCATTTCCAGAGAGGTGGGTGGCATACCCAAGGATGTCCCCGGTGGAAATGGATGCCTACATTTAGGTAGCAGAGTCTTGCCCCTAGATTCCAGGTAGACAATACTAGTGGGCTTTTCATCTGTGAACCGAACCCCATTCCTGCTGACTCAAAAGGACGTTGACCACTCCAAGCCCTCCTCCCTCTCTTTAGAGGAAGCATTTCACAGGGCATGCTGACACATCAGCAAGAGGCTCTTTCCTCTCATCGCGGTGCGGGTGACACATCCATACGGTCATTGCCTTGAAAAGGATCTTCCAGCTCATTCACAAGCTGCATCGCTTGGGTAACCTGTGTCGTCCCAGGAGATGGTACTACCTGAATGCAATTTTGTCTCTTTATGGTGCAACAACTGGCAACAGAAGGTATGTCAGGTAATGTCCTCCCTATGGGATGGGTTCATGTATGATGTGTTGCTGGAATCAGTGGCTGTAAACATCCCGCAGCCGTGTGTAAGATGGAAACAGCCCAGAAGAGAGGTGCTGCTCTCTAGCCCAAGGCCTCCTTTCAGCCATCGGGTGAGCTTGGTGTTGGTTACATCTCTGTTAGTTTTGCTGAACTAGAATAGGGATTTGGGACCCGCCCTGGTAGAGACATKCTCCCACAAAAGGGCTTTGGACAGTGATGGAGGGGAAAGACAAGCACCAACGGGTGCMCTTGTAATGTCTGCATGCAGAGAGGGTAGCAATAAATGCAAATKTAGTTAAAAGCTCTCCATGCCAGAGGTGGGGGAGGCTTGTTTCATTCTGGTTCCCTTTGGCAGCCGGAGTAAACTTGGATGTTGTCAGGGATAATAAATGTTGCTAAGCAACACGTGATCTCAAATCAACTTCATCAGCCCAGCCCTGTGGGGAGGAAAAGACAAAAGGGATCTGAGCAGGGRAGATCAGCAGAAAACACCTGGTAAGGGGATGGAGGACAGAAACAGCCCCGGTCACCCTGGGGACAAGCCCATCCCCATGCCCCCATTGGGAGAACAGGGGCAGAGCCAAGGACTGGCTGTGGTTGTGCTTGTCCCAAGTATAGCATCATGGAGAAGCGCAGGGCTGGSCTCCACGCTGACGGGTCCTGAGCGATCCCCTGCCATGGGCAGTGCTGGCTCCTGTCCTCCTCGCTGGCTCGAGYTCTGGTGTTATCAAATCTGGCCCGTGAGCCACCACGAATGTGGTGTTGGCTTGGGGAGAGAGACACAGTCAGTCTGCAAAAGCCAGAGGCACAACGTCAGCGCAGAGCTAGCTGATATCCGGAGGGGTTTTCCCAAGGAAGAATAACACAGGAATTGACCTCTCTTGCTTTTCTGTTCCTCTGACATAAATAAGCCACCTTTCCCCATCGCTGTAAGCTCACACTGGATGCTCACCACAGTTCGTGTAGCAGGGAGAGCACTGGGTGGTCACACACGTGTCCCCGAGCACCTCTGTGTGAGCCCAAGCACCTTCCTGCCCTCCCCTGCACTGCCAGTAGCTGTCCAAGCTCCTGACTTATGTTCTTGAGATCTTGCTTTAGGCCTGTCTCATTGCAACAGAGATRTAACTGTGCTCATTGACTCCTTCCCATGCAGGTTATGGGGGCAGGAGGGAGGATAGTTCAAGCCTCTCCACGCTCATCCTCATCAGAGGCACGTTCCCTGTCACCGAGTCCCTTTCTCCATGCCTTTCCTCCTCAGATACTTTAACTCTTGAGTGAAGACGTCTCCAGCACGGGTGAGGTGCCAGGAACTCTCACGTAGGAATTAAGAACACAGGGGAAACATCACAATAGCTCTGCACTGCACCACAGATACGGCACCCACCGTCCCAAAGGAGCTGGAGCTGGGAAAGGTCCAGAGAAGGGCAGCGAGGCGGGCAGAGGCATGGAGCGATATTCCCGCGAGGAATAGCCAGGTAGGTGCTTCTCAGCTTTGAAGAGATGACCGTGGGAGGACACAAGAGTGGTCCAGGAACTCATGAGTGGTCAGGAGAGTATAAACAAGGACTAGCTAGCCTCTGTCTCATACAGCTCAAGAACTAGGGGTCATCAAATGAAGCTGGCAGGACAAACGGTTTTAATCTCAAGAAATCCCAGAGATGATTCCTTCACCTTCCTCACTTTGGTTGTGTTTCAGTTACTTGTTGGCTATTAAAGTAAGTGAGATGGTTGACAGGCATCCCCTACAACATCCACCTGGTGCGGAAGTGCATTTCCCAGTGGCAAATATAGCTTTAACGCTGCTCTCAAGGATGGCTGGAGAGGACTTGGTTGTCATCGTGTACACTGCCGTAAGTCACTTCTCCTCAGCTGCATCCCCCAGTACGAGCTTGGAGTAGGGCTCAGTGAGTCCAGGGTCTCTTCTCGCCCTCTGAAATGACTCATGGCTGATGAGACTGCTGGTGAGGGAAGGATCAAACTGGGTTTTGCAACAGGAACGGATCCTGCGTGATGCAAGAAATCTGAGWTACTTGTCACCCGTTGGGTTGCTGACTTCCTTTTCGCCTTCCGGTTTGGTTCCAGTTCTCCTTTGCCCGCTCACACAGAAGCAGCATGTGTTTGTTTTTTAGCATCACCACAGGATATTTTGTTTAAAAACATTCACACTTCTTTTCCTGGTTGATTTGGTACAGCTTTAGTTTTGGTTCCAACCCAGCAGTTCTCAAATTGCACCCCACTGGGCAACCTCCACAGTGTCCTGGGGAACAACATGCWTTGCGGGGGGAAGCTTTTAAGTGGACACAGCGACCATGGGTATGGTTTCACGGSCTGCCCAAGATGCCCTCACAGACCCTAGGGGCAGAAATGTTGTTCTCAGCGGTGTAATGTTTCATCTGGTCATTATCTTGAGGAAGTGAAGGACATGAGCTCTTGTCCCTGAGTAGCTGCATTGTGTCTTCCACCCCAGCAAACTCTGCCCTGGGTGTTCATGCCCACCTAATTTGACACACCACCATATAGATAGAGATGGGTTGACCTATGTAGAGAACAGAAGAAAAATGTTGGAGGATGAGAATATTCCATTTTAAAAAATCCAAACAAACGGAAAGAAAGTGCACCCAAACAAGACTTGTATTTTTTTTCCCCTACTAATAGGATTTGATCTCTGCCTGGTTTCTTTTGATGCTGGTGCTATATGGGCTGACTAGGGTAAATATTCTGCTGGACTGCAGTCAGGAGGAACTGATGTGATGGTTGTGGGCATCTTAATTTCTATGGTTTCCTCTACATTTTTAATGCACAGTTGGTGAACTCTTGCACTGTGAGCCTACGCAGTGCTGCTGCAAATGGTTGTCAGGGGGGAGCAAGATTTTCCACAACGGTTTCTTTGTGCGCCTGAGTTAACCTCTTACCAAGGAGGAGTAAGCAATGGATGTTCACGTAGAAGATGGGGAGTCTCTGTGAGAGGAGTGGTGGCCACTAGAGGGTGGCCATGTCATAGCTGGTGCTGGCCTTGGGGACAGTACCTTCCTGGGGCAGCTCTCCACATCAGGAACCTCATCAGGGTAAAATAAAATGACTTCTGGCTTTGGGTATGTGACCTGTCCGGGTACATTTCTGATCTGAACGAGGTTTTGTATGCTCTGATGGCTGATGGACAGGCAAGTAGTTTTCACATCATGTGTCAGAAAAGGAGCAGAGGTGTTTGGACATCTGGGAAGGAAGAAGAGGAAAGGTGTGAGAGTTGGGTAGTTGTCCASGCAGAGCCATGAGTAACGTCATGGCTACTCACCATGAATCTCCTGATCCTCTCACRTTCGGGGTCCCAATGCAACATTTCCGTCAGCTCAGAACTGTATGCCAATTTTCTAAGCTCCAGTTTTTATCTGCTTGCATCATGACCTGACTTCAGATCCAACCCAACGCAAACACTGTTTTCTGGGTTATTGCTTGAAAGCCACAATACTGTCAGAGAAAATAATGAGTCTTCCACCCCTCTCATTATTGCAGGTACCAGTGGTAGGACATGTACGTCTGCTTCCTGCGAATATATTGCATAACCTGAAGGACAGAGTTCCTTGGCTGGAAGTGGCCCTAGGCTAAGGCACGGTATGGACTATTGCTGAAAAGGGACAAAATAAATTCTCTCCTCAGTGCCTGGCTCTTTGCAGCTCACCGCAGGTCCCCCAGGCCATCCCGCCAGCCGTGGCCGCCTTCCAGCATCCACTTCCCCTCCTCTGCTCTCCTGCTGCGGGACATCTCGTGATAAAGCCGATTTCCTCGTTCATCCCCCCTCCCCCATTTTGGCTCTGAACAGGAGCTCCCTGTTCTCTTCCAAGGAGACTTTGGCAAAAGAGCACATTTCTTCCTTTCCCTTTAGCAGCCCCTTTCCTGCCCCAGACCTGTCCCTGCCGTCCTCCTCACTCTGTCACCTGATGCTCCCTTCTGCCTTGGCTCTCTTTTTGCTTACCCTTCCACTGGCTTCTGGTTCTCCTCCTCACAGCCCAAACACATTTTAATCTTTCCCATCTGAAATAACTCTCCCTCGGCTCTGATTTCCTCTCCAGCTCGATTTGATTGCCACTTCTGTGCACACACTATGCCAAGACCCAGCTCATGTCTTCACTAAAACCTTGGCCCGTGTCTAACAAGACCTCATGGATTTTGGGTTGTGCCCAGCACAGTTAATTCATTCCTCCTGTGCTGTCTTGGTGTCTTTTCTTGAAGCCCGAGGACACCACTGTGTCTGCTGACACAGTGAATTTGTCCCCTCTTGCTTACACACATCTTATCCCAGCCCCTGAAAATTGCGTTGTGTCAAAATCTTGCTGATGCTTTCTGTGCCGTGTCCTTCCTACCCCTCTGCACAGCTGCGGGTCTCATCCATGGCCCTTGGCATCTGGTACCTTCATCACGACATGGATGCTCYGTGGCTGACAACTGCCCTTCTGTACCAAATGGCTGACCCCTGCTTCTGTTCAGCCCATGGTGTCTGCAGCCTTCTTGCTCTGTTTTCAGACATGTGCCTCTGTGCTCTCTCCTGCACTGTCCCTTCAAGCACAGGTGGGGAGAATTTCTTTTAAACATCCTTATTCTCCTTCAAGTATCTTCTTAAAACATCACAGTGCTGTGATGGCTACAAAATGGAASGTTTGGGAAGACCCAGCATTGTCTTTTTTTCTTCTTTGTGCTTGCTTTCATTCATGTTAGTGTCTACTGATGGTCTCTGACCATATGTACTTGAGTCCTGGGCTTCTGGGGTTTTGAATGAACCTGGAATTATGAAGTGTCTCTAATTTAAGCATCTCTTTTGCTGGAGTTGTGACATCAACAGAAATGAGTCTGGTTCCCTGGGGTATCCCAGACAGCTGAAGCTGTGGGACGCTGCCYAGAAAGGACACGTAGGTGCTGAGGAGACAGATGGATGTTTGCATGGCAGGCAGGCTGTTATTGCCAGCCAACACCAGCTGGTCTCAAACAGGATCTGCCGGTGATTTTGTAGTTTGGTTTGAGCCTCTTAAAGGCTTAGCTGTGTTCATAGGAAGGGCTGTCCGTGTCCCTGAACACATTGCAGTTCTGTGCTCTGATCACCTCTTTAGATGCTCTGATAATAACAAAGAAGCAGGGARAGGGGTGAAATGATCTCACACCAGCTCCGCAAGTTTGTGATTTCTGTGATCAGGGGCAGAAAATACTCGACAAGTGCTCTTACACTTCCCACCTTCCCAGGCTGTGGATTGGGATCAACACGCTCAGCAGCGCTTCCCAGGGGCCTCCTGCCTTGGCTGTTAGAGGTTCCTCGTGCGTCAGTGTCTGTAACRTGAGCCTGGCCCTCTGGGGCTGGTTCCTATCTCTGCTGACTTTGCAAACATCAGGCAGACACGAATGTTTGCCCAGAGAAGCACGTGTGAGATCCGCTCGGCCCTGCTCTGAGCAGTGAAGACATTGCTTCCTCAGCAACGTGGGCGCTGGGGATGGTTCGCCCAGCACCTGTGCTAACGTAGATAGAAAGGGAATGGGGAGAAGTTCATGGAGGCTACCACTGGTCAGAGATCTCTGCATGGTCATGTCAGCCATCCTCCAGGCTTTCATTCAGGGAAGTCACTCTGAGAAACTCAAATCTCCTCTGCTGTTTTTCTCCCCTCCAGTATCCCTGGAGTCTAATACAAAAATATTGGCATCTTTCTCCTCTTTCAAAAAGCACAGGYCTCCAAGACCATTTGCAAACACTAAGAGTTGAATCCTATCTTCTCAGTGAAGCAAGAAGGAATGTGTTACTGGAGTTGCTAGAGATACTTTGGCCTGATGGACTTCCATGCTCACGTCTTTGGCAGTCCCTTTGTTCTGAGCCCGTATGGGATGCACACACCCTCATGAGAAGGAGCCTCAGCTGCTCGTGGTCTCTTTTAGGGAGCATCTGAAAGATGGTTCCCTGGCCTCAAAAGGCAAGTGAACGCAAAGTGAAGCTAGAAAAGACTCAGGACACCAAGATGCTCAAAACACTGTGGTGGCTGCCATATCACTAAGTAGATGAGGACTCATCAGGCTGGAAGGGAGACATATGAGAAAGGTTATGACAGATCACTGAGTGGTACGGGAAGGGTGGACAGGGAGAGTGTGTTCACCATCTCTATCTGTACAAGAATTACAGGACATCAGACGAAACCAGAAATTGCAAGTCCAAAACAAACAAGAGGAGGTGGTTCTTCTCCCAGTGTATAATTAAGCTGTGGAACTCCTTGCAACAGGATGTTGCGGATGTAGAAAATCAATGGGGGTTCATAAAGCAACTAGATAAATTCATGGAAGAAAAATTCACTAAGGGTAATTAAATATGAAAACACTCTCTGTGGCACAGGAAGCCACAAATTGTTGGAAGCTGACTGGATATTTTGGGGAAGCATCTCAAACTATTAGCTGTATTCTGACACTCTTCTCTAGATATCCGCTCTTGGCCGTGGCCAAAGACAAGTCACCGGGATGAATGGACCTTGATGGCTGTTCTGATGGTCCCACATTTTTCTACCTGAATACCTGATGGTAGGTTAGGGCCCCCATTACTTTTTGGGTCTCAGGACTTGTGAGGATGCTGCAGGAGTTTTGGTGGTATGCTGTGGGAGTTTCTCCTGTCTTCTGGTGGATGTGATGCTAAGATTAATTACTAGCCAGAGGCTTTGTGCAGGTAGGGGGTAAGTCACCTCCACAGAGGCCATACATAAAATGGCTTAGAAACTGTTTGTGCCATCCTTGTGTGCTTAATATTCCATGCCTACCATGCTCTCCAAACCTTCTAATACCAAGYTGAAGTGCTTGTTTAACCTGCATCTGCAGATCAGCTGTAGATCCTTTACAGCGGGACACTCTGGTTTCAATGGGAACTGGCACAGTGTAGATGATAGGTCTAACTGCATCTATATTAGAGTTTGGACACCTGAAACAAGGCTGGTTGTGATGAACATCTCATTGTTTTCTTGATCCTAATCCACAAGAGTAATCTCAGCAAGGCTTAGACTAAGCTTTGTTATTTGTTTGCAGTTTTGAGCAAGTACTTGTTTTACAGCTGAGGCACATAAGAGAAGATGCTGTTGCCTTCTTCCCCAGCCTTGTGTGGAACAGAAGCATCAGGCAGACCATGCAGCACCTTTGGGACCTGAAGGCACTTGCCTRCCCTTGTGTCTGCTTAGCCTGAGTGCCTCAGTACTAGTAAAACATAAATATGCACCCCCTTCCCAGTGCCTATCCACAGTTTTCCATGCCATCTCCTCTCTGTCTATTGACTGTACAGTCAGGCAGACACGCAGTTATGGGAGCTGATCCACCTGAAAAACGCATAAACAACAACAACAGCAAGTGTGGTTGTTTTGAAAGCTGTGCTGGTTGCAACTGAGAGGACAAGGCAGTTGCAGTACGCGATGATGGGTGGGGAAGGCTGAAGCAGGCAGCAATACCTTCAGCAGGTTTTTCTGCAAAGACTTGGTGCTGTGAAGCCACAGCCTCAATGCATGTTGGTGTCTGCACAACGCCATCAGCAAGCGTGCTGGTTTTTAAGACAGGTTGTTGTGGTCTCTGGCTTCAGGCATCTTTAAATAGGACTTGTGCTTCGGTCAAGAAGAATGGGGGCTTGAGGTAGGTTTTCGTTTCCTTGTAAAACTGGCTTCCCAGCAGGGAATACAGGAGAATTAGCGAGGTTGGAAATTGACACCTTAATTTAAGGACATGACCAAATCAAGCTGGGCCATGAACTGTGCTGTGTGCGGTCTGTGGTCCACRCTAGCCCAGCTCAACTTGGTGACCTTTAAAGGCTTATCACGTTCCCTTCAGCTACCAGTGGGTGACCTATCAAGGCAAAGAAAGAGGTGCCTGTGCCTGGGAAGCTCCAAGCTGTCGAGTCTCCCCATGCAGAGCATGGGTCTCCTCCCGTTTCCCACAGATCACAAGGGAAGAGGGAAGTCACAATGCCGACACTCACTGTTTTGACGGCTACGAGTTTTTGCTTTGCTGCAGCTGCAAATTAACATCAGCTTCCCCATCTGGCTTCCCTCCTCAGGGCCAAGGAGGACATTTTGTGCCCAGGACAAGCTGAGGCATGCACCTGGCTGACAAATCCTGCCCTGTTCAGAGCCAGAAGTGAGAGGAGATTTTGTCCACAAGGTAAGACATGAGGCTGGTTAGTTGTCCTTGGTGTCCACACTCTGGGCAACATCATCCCATTGGGGGCAATGAGTCTCTGCGCTGCCTCTGAGCATCATCAGGGAAGCCACAACTGAGCAGCACTGAAGGTGGTGTTTCTTACATCTAGAGGCCAGCCCCAAGTACCCCACTGGGACACACCAACTTCAGCGGAGACCTCCTGTCCCTTGGGCTGACAGTGAAACACTCTGAACCAGTGGYTACCTTCCCAAGAGCTAAAAGGAAACACTTCTACCCAAAACTCTTAAGATGTCTCTTCCGCTGCTCAGATCAGAAACCCCTGCAAGTTTCCAACCCATTAACCTTCGAGGCAGGGCTAGCGTGGGAGCTGCTCGCTGCAAATGCGGCCTCAATTAGCCTGTTATGAGCTAAAGGACATTATTTGGATTCAGAGGCATGAAGTTCATAAGCCACGTACTGAGCTGTCTAATAACAGATGGAAATTTGGAATAGCTGCAGACTGCAACAAACGGTGCCGCATGTAATGTATTTTAAAGCTGAGGTTCAGGAGCCTTTGTAGGAGGAGGGCTGACCCAGTGTGCAGAGCTGTGGGTTTCTGTGCACTCCAAGTGCAAGTTTCACCAGGTAGCATAAAATACTCTTAGAYTGGAGGTTTTTCTGCTTTATCAGGAGAGGGACACTATGAACAGAGGACTTGGGAGTCCAGGATCCAGCACTCTGGTCATAACTTGGCTTCTCTTCTCTTGAGCACGTATAACGTGTCCTGCCAAGTTGCACTAAGGAGGCGTCTRCGACTGGTTTAATGCATTAGCTTATAATGAGTTAAGCCATACCTTGAGTTCACTTTGTTTTAGATGTGCTGCTTGGTCAATGCTCAGGCAGGACATCTTGGCCTGAATATTTGAAAAAATTCCACTTCTGCTGGGGCCACATTTTCTTATTAGGTATCAAAATAAAGTAGCCAGATTGTCAACAGAGGTCTGTGTAGGGTGGGAAGGACTCTGATATGCTGGAAATGTGGTCCAAAGGCTGTCATGGTTTGCAGTTCTCACCTTTTCTACACACTGTGCTCAAAATCTGTGCTTTGCTTTGGTGCCTAAGTGAGATCTGAACTCTTTGGATGTTGTGGACATCTGAGTGTGATTGTGTGTATGTGCGCATGCATCTGGCCAGGGTTGCAAAAATGTTGCAAATTCACAAATTCAGCTGAAGTGAGATGGAACTGAAAGACAGTCATGCGTCTCAAGATGGTCATTTCCTCTTGTCTTCTTTCAAAAGTCCAGAGAAGGATTTTTTTTCACATCTTAGCCAGAAGCCAGACTGCACCACCCCAAGTACTGCCAGGCTCTGCCAAGGCAGATGGTGCTATATGGATTTCTGCAGTCACTTCCACTTTCATCAGCAGCTTTATAGGCATCTTTGGACAAAAGGACATAATCTTGCTTCATTTTATGATACCTGTCGGGAAAAGCCTCCCAGAGACAGCCCTACATTACATGACTGCTCTCTTGTCCATGGTGGACTCTGCTGCAGGAAGGGGATGAGTCTGTCAGGTTGTGTATTCTGCTCCTTCTGCTGACCCAGAAGGTCTTTGGAAGCATTCAGCCTCCCCAGCTACTGTTCCAACTAGCCAAAGTCAGTCAAAACATGGGGCTTTCCCTCCTGATCTTTCCAGCCTTTTCCTGAACCTTTGGGCTTATGCTGCCCTGATATAAAGCTTAACAACTCCTACGATAGAAGGCAGCAGAGGGGCTTCAGCAATGGAGGAATACACATGAAAACTTTGCTAGAAATGGTACTTTGTGGTAGGTACTATACTTGGTGGTATAGTATATAGTATAGTAGGTACCACAAAGTACCTACTTTGTGGTAGGTACTTCATACTTACGTGCAAAGACTTTCTGTTGGGATTAATTGCCCTTACTTTTAGCCATATGAAAGTCAGGTATGGAATCTAAATGTTGCCCAGGCTCAGAGGATGGGCTGAGGCTTTACCCCTGTGCTTGAGCCAGTGCTGGGCCACTTCACTGCTTCAGCCATGGGCTTCATGGAGAAGGCCCTCCTTGCAGCATCCAAGCCATGTGTTTCACCCGCAGCTGGCTGCTTGCTTTGGTCTGAGTTTGTCCATAAAGAGATGGAGGGGGAGGAAAAGGGCTTTTCTCTTTCAACTCGCTCCCCCCTGGGAGTGCCTGTGCTGCTGAACCCAAACAGCAGCCAAAGGTCACAGTCTCAGTCCTCAAATGTCTCAGAAGAGGAAGTGCTGTACATGCTGAAATGTCTCCTTGACAAAAAAGCAAGACAAACACYGCAGCTGGTGTTTAAATAGCCTGACCTTGAGTAACACGGACTTGCCAACTTTAAGAGAAAGGTAAATGCCGTGGTTGGGGGTAGGAAGGCAATTGCGAGAYGGAACGGTTTGGCTTGCAGAAAAGGCGAGGGGCAGATGCCCAACTGCCTAGAAGACCAGGTATATCTCCACTCCACATGGTGACAGGACAAGTAATRGCATGTAGGTGCCCTGCAGAGCATGTATATGCCCCATGTGTGATTGCCAGGACCTTTGGGACAGCCAGGCTGGGGGTTGATCTCCCAGCAGTAGATGTAGCTACTGAGGCTGTTTTTGRGGGTAGGGAACTGGTCCCTGGACTGAGACCAGAAACCCACTGAGCATGGCGATGACTGTGAGCTGCAGCTTATAATGGGCACTGACAGAATACCCTGATCATGGGGAAGTGCTGTCCTGGCCCGTGTTTGTCAGCTGGGGCTGAGGAACCTGTGGTTGAGGGCTGCACGCAGCCTGTGACTTAATTGCATTTGCCTTGCTGCCTCGTTAGGACATCATGGCTAAAAGCATTCAAGTTGTAGACTGGCTCTGGCCAACCAGCAGGGTCTCCTCCAGCACTATCCCAGCATGTCTTGCACCATCTGCCATGCCCATATGCCCACAGTTTTGTCCAAAGGCACTCAACACATACCCTGGACACCACTCTGGTGCGTTGCGACACAGCCCTCACAAGGTCTTTGATCTGCAAAAAAAAGAATAATTTCATTTTGTGTGCAAAAGGACCTGGGGACCCAAAAGAGATTCACAGCAAGCACAGTTCAGAGTGGACATGTTTAGTCTATTCCAGGCAAATAGTATAGACAAGAGCCCAGAGCATTTAGCCTGGAGGCCAGAAACTGCTTCCTGGAGAGGGTGACTTTGGCAGTACGGAGATAGTCCAAGTTAATTAGATCATTTGTAGCTTGTTCAAGGGGCGTGAAGGAGCTATATGACCTTTTGTAACGAAAAAGTCCACAGCCTTGTTTTACAGAGTAAAATGGRAAGGTCTAAGCCCTTGAGAAAGTACTTATGCTCAACAAATGTGACTGGCCATACGGATAGCTGACCTGTAAGGCCCTCATTTGTAAAGAGAGGCTGAAATAGGGTAATTGGCTGTCCTGGCCTCGTTTTGTTTGGGGGTTTCTGTGTGTTGCCTTGCAATGGGAGCAGTGGGAGCAGTGACAGCGGGAAGGGCATTTCCCAGCAGGAGAATGGGAGGGGTCCCTGACTCCCTCTCCACGGAGCAGCCACAACAACCCTGGCTTTTTGATTTAGATGTGGATATAGACACTACATGTGGATATAAATGTACAACTGGCCGTGAGCCTCCTGGATTAAAAAAAAAGGCCAAACCTTGCATAAAAGGTCCTGGGGACCTTGGTGGACAGCAAGCTGGACATTAGCCAGCAGTGTGCTCTTGCAGCGTTGAGCCACAAATAACACTGTATTAACAAGAGTGCAGGTTGAGGGAAGTGATTATTTCCTTCTGTTCAACCCTTGTGAGACACATCCAGCTACTGCGTCCTATTTTGGTCTCCCTGGTAAAAGACAGATATTGACATAGTGGAACAAGGCCAGTGGAGGCTACGGAGATGGTCGGGGGCTAGAGTACGTGAGATACAAGGAGAGGCTGAGAGCAGCGTTTGTTCAGCCAGCAGAAAGGTGGGGCAAGATGGTAGCTTATTGCTGTTTAGAGCTCCTAATGAGAGGGTGTAGAGAAGACAGAGAAGACTTGTCTTGGAAGTGCACAGTGGAAGGGCAACATGCAGTGGGCACAAGCTGGAACATGGGAAGTTCCAATCACATACAAGGAAAAAATTCCTCCCCATGAGGATGGTCAAAMACGGAACCAAGGCACAGAGAGGTAGGGGAGTYTCCATCCTTGGAGATATTMAAAACTCAGCTGAAGAAGGCCCTGAGCAACCTGAGCTAAYGASCCCTGCTTTGAGCAGGAGGTTGGACCAGAGACCTCCAGAGGTACTTTCCAACCTAAAATGTTCAATGATTCTAAGACATGTGAATATGTGTGTATATAGACATATATGTGTAGACAGACACCTCAGAAGTGATTACTATGTGATCTGAGATGCCTCCTGAAGTTATCCATAACACTATCCCTGTGCAGTGTTCCCTGATCCGTTAGCAAATGCAGGGTATGAGGGAGGGAGTAACTCACTGTAGTAAAGGCTTCTGGGATGGCATCCCAAAACGAACAGTGAATTTCACTTYTTGTGTCACTGCTCCCTTAATGGTCCTTTTACAGTTTTTCATTATTCGCTTGTTCTGACTAACCTAAAATCTGAAATGTTGTTGTGTCTCTCCTGGGCCCCTTTAATTGGGTCACCAGCCTATTCAAGCATGAGTTCTTACCTGGCATCATGGCTAAGGGATTTGGAGGTGGGGTGAGAAGGGAAGTGATGGCTGTCTCCCTTGGCTCCTCTGTCCCCTCCAGCAGCAGCAGCAGCAGGAGGAGCAAGCCTGGCTCTTCCGGACTCATGCTCCACTTCTTTGCCAGAGCCTGGCTCTGGTTGTGGGATGGTTCATGGGGTTATCAGACATAACTGAGGTGTCTCTCCATAATTGTTCTGTTGGTTTTCTTGATATGCCTAGCTCCGCTTCCTTGTGGGGTCTGCAGTCAAAATGCTGCAGGACAGTGGTATTGAACATTTTCCCCAATGCAAAGGAAATTATAAGCATAAGAAAAATGGCAAGCTGAGATTGCAGACTTCTCAGGAATGTTGCTATTATATCACTGATAATGTCATTAAAGAGTTCTGTGAGAATAACCTGTCTTTTTCTGCCTTGGTCACTATATCTGCCAACACCTGCAACAAATGAGGTGAGGATCTAGAGTAAAAATTTTTCCATTCTGCACATCAGGGCTATCAAGGCCAATAAATGGTGCAGGAGTTCTGCGGGAGAGAAAGACTGTGCATGGACCACCCTGAGTGTGTTACTTCCCAGGCTTCACACAGCTGATGGTTGTGGGTCACCGTCCTCTCACCTCTGCTTCATCCGTATCCATGAAATTGTTGGCTGGACTTGCTAATCCTTGGCTCTGAGATCAGGAAAAAGTGGACTTCTCCTACCATGTTAGAAATGTAGCTTGATGGGACCATATATCTCATACAAAGGCATGGCTAGCAGATGAGTTTGAAGGGTTGTGGGCTGTCAGAGCGTGAGTGTAGTCAGCACTAGAAATTTCTTGGAAGGGTAAATTTCATTTATGTCCTCACTGGCTACAGAAATATGTATTTTCCTTTCCAAATGGAAATCTCAATATTTTCATCCGAGGCCATGCCAAATCTGACTGCTTCCAGACTCAAACGTGGACCCCAGCACCCAGCACTGCAGACTGGAGCTGGGGTGATTCTTGCCAGTTTTAAAGCTGCTATTCCAAGCTGACAAGAACTGTGCTGGTTTCAGATGGCGGCTGCAGGGATTTCTAGGGGTAAAAGAAGGAGCAATGACCTCAGACAGTCCAACCAGATTTAGGTCTACTTAGGCCATTTGGTTGGATGGCTCCTTGGGCTGCCTGGCTGATGGGGCAGTGAAGCTCATCAAAGGACAGTCCAACAGCCTGGAGATCATGTGAATTGGGATTACACCCATAACAAGCTGCCCCAGAGCCAGGAACTGCCAAGCTTATCCCAGTATTTGACTAGGAGCTATCAGAGACACTTTTGTAGAAGCCTTGAGCTGATCAAGTCCTCTGCCTGGATAACCTGGGATCCTGACTGCAAATCTACAAGTCTGGTTCCCTGGAAGTATGGACAAGTTGGTTTGTAAGGAGTTCCTCACACCATCACATGAACTGGCAGTCAGGTTCCCAATGGAAATTTGTCTTGTCCAGTGAAAACATCTCCCTGCCTGTGTTCCACCAGAGGTTCACTGAATGCAAGGTGTTTTCTGTGAAATGTTCAGCATTCCACAAATCTGCACATTCTGATGGGAAAAAATGTTTGTCTAAAAAATTCCCAAGCAGCTTGACTGGGTCTGCGTGGTGTGAAACAGGCCTGGCAGTGGGGTGGTGTTGAGAAACATGACTGTCATGTTGTCCATCCCGTCTCTCTCTCTGGGTGTAACCTCATCCCAGACCTGACTAACCTGTCGCTCTTGGATAAAGGCTCTGGCTTTCTGCCCCTGCTCCTGGCTCCCCTGTCTCTACTGAGCTTGCTTCCATGGATGTCTGCCATGGAGATGGCTTTATCTTGATCTCCTAAGGAAACATAACTTCTGTGAGCACATTTGGCATATCTGTGGAAGAGAGGACTGGCTACATCTGTGACCTTCTCTACATCAACTTCTCTTGAAGCGTTTGATCAACTTCCAYCAGATTTAATGGCAGAAGAGTCGTAGATATAAAGCTTTTACAAGTTTGCAGTCAACTTGTGCCAGAGTGAGACCACAAGGCACAAATCCACGTGGAGTCATTGGGCATTATCAGCTCTGTTGCATATCGAACTACTTGTTCTTGCTCCTCTTCTCTTTCTGCAGGGTGAGTCTGAAGGGGCTAGGTAAGGTCCACAGTCTTCATCCAGGGATGGAAGAAGGAAGCTGGAGGGTTGTCCCTCTCTTTTGCCTCCTGTGTGGCATCTGTAGTAGCTTTCCCTGACTGAGAGCCAGGCTGGGTCCCTTCTCTTTCCCCTCTGGATGTTGCTCAGCGGAGCAGAGAAGAGACCTGGCGATAATTGCCCATGAAGCTACCCTCCAGATCCTGCGTTGGCCTCCAAAGCCCTCTGAGGTTCTGCAGCTTTACAAAAGGAGATGTTAATGTTTCATGTTAATGAAGCACTSCTGGCTTAGCTAGCCAGAAGACTATGCTGTGGAAACAACAAACATTCCTGCTTGAAAATTCACGCGCTCCTCAAGGGATTGCAGGGACGCTCCAGGAGTAACCAGCTCACACATTTGAAAGACATAAGTCAGTCCTTCCTCCTTCTCTCCCCCACAAACATAGCATTTAACTGAAGYTTTAGGCTTATCTGCCTTTTCCACATAAAGCACCAAACTGGAGGCTAGAAGATTCAAGGGATTCTGGTGTGTGCGTGACATCATAAAACCTGGGTTTCTCTAATTGACCAACTGCAAGGATGGGCTTTAGGAAGGATGCTGAAGATCAGGACAYTCCCGATGACAAGGTGTGAGCTGGCAACGTCCCTTGTCCTAGAAGCATCTCTGGTGGATAAAAGGCATCAACACAGAAATGACGTGTTTTCTGGCATCTGATAAAAACCTTTGAATTCTGGCATCCAGATTCTCCCTGGTTGTAAAATGCCCACAGTTACCACCAAAAGTAAGAGTCACCTGCACAGGAGGTCTGGAACAAGCTCCAGGACTCACCTCTCACAAGGATGCCAAAGTCATTTGAGGATGGAGTCTACACAGTGGCTCCACTCTGCCGGGAGTATGTGGGCTGAATGGTGACTCTGCTCCCAACTGCGTCCCTGGAGTACTGCAGGAAAGAGGGATTTTGTAATGGAGTAGCAAGCCCCTGCGCAGACAGCCAGGGATATCTTTGGAGAATATCCTGGTGCTGCCAAGGCAGCTCTGCACCTGATCCTTTTTGCTGCTGGAGGCAGCAGACTCCAGCCCCGTGGGACCGTGCTTTCGTTCGCTTGTTTGTTTTGCTTTGCAGCTCCACGTTCGATGCTGTGCTAGGCAGATTGTACTGCCCTCTTGACCCTGCTCTTCTGGAGACACGACACATCTGCTCCTCGCGCTCCTGGCTTTGAATAGGAGTCCCCTCCCCAACATCAAAATATGCAGCTGCCTGACAGTGCCAAAGAGGCTTTCACAACCTCTTGCATGACAGTGGTGGACGTGGGGAAAGGTGATGATGTCAAGCGTGGTTGCTGCGGCAACCCAACATCAGGGTGCATGCACCCTTTCCAAGAATGCGGTTGTGGTGCAGACCTGACATGGAGTCAGAGCTGGAGTCCTCGGACGAGCTGGGTGAGATCCAGGTGGTGCTGGGGCTGTTTGGAGACAGTCACCGAGGTGACTCCCTCCGGTGCATTGCTGTGGACACAGGGAAAGGAAAGGATTTCCAGAGAAGAGCTGAGCGTGCTGGGTAGTGACTGAATCTCYGCAACGGCCCAGCCTTGTCCTGGAGAACAAAACATCAGGATCAGCACAATTTTAAACCAGACAAAGCAGAGGGAGGAGAAGTGTAGGAAAGAGCCACAAAGGAATTTGAGGGGGACAATGGGAATCCATGAAGGACAGTATGATTAAAGGCCTGATCCTGCTCATACATGCCACCTCTGGGAGTGGCCACCAACTAACCTAGGTGTCAGTGGCATTTGACCATCAAGCATTCRGTTTCTTGCTGAGTTAGTTTGACCGGACAGGGAGACCCAATGGTGGAGGGAAGGCAACAGGCTGCTCTTGTATCCCTGACCCATGTCCAAAGCAGAATGGAGACTTCTATCTGATTAGAAGAGCTTTGATTAAAACAAGTTGAAGGAGAAGCAGGGTTGCCCAGCACGGTGTCACTGAGCTGGTTAGTGGGGTTGCAGCAGCTCACCACAGGACGGACCCTAGGCTCTGAAGAGGTGAGGGACGCTGGCTTATCTCTGTCTTGGGGCTAATGGAGAGGATCCCAGCAGGGAGGGCAGAGAGAGACCGTGGAGCAGCAGAGACTGGCGCTTTCTTCTCCTGGCASGTCTGAACTTCCAGGTGTAGAGCGTGGTGGGCACGGGGGAGCCAGCACATGGTGATCRGTAGCATGGTTAAACCACCCTCTGCGATCTTGCTGGATTCCTCAGCAACAGGTCTGCAGAAAGGTAACGTGTTGTATTGCCGTGGCTGACAGCTCACAAGGGCCGTTTGGCGTGGTTTTGGTTCTTCTAAGTGCTGCTAGCAGTGGGGACCTGGTTGCAGGGCTCAGTGGGTCATACAGGACAAATCCTGGCTCAGTCTTGGCTCTGTGTTGGCTCAGGCTAGCAGTAAGAAGGTGATCACTGCCCTTCCTCATCARGGCAGGAGTCTGGGAAGCCCAAGGGACTAATCTTTATGGTTCAGGCCCTCATCTCAGTCTCTTTTCTCCTACATCACCCTGGTTGCCTTCCTGCTCTCTTCCCACAYGCCAGACACAGGAGGTTGCCTTGATCGCTAGACCCAAAGTGTCAGGGAGGCAGTGGTGCTGTGGCCCGTTATTAGCAGGGATCTATGGTCATAGGATCCCTTCTGGGCAACAGATCCCTTTTCTGTCATGTGGCTGGATGTGCTGGGGTGCTCCTAATGTGTCCCAACATGCACCTCTCACCTACCTCATTGTGTGACCCAGTGTGCGGCCATTGCTTAGGCTGTGTTGACCTTACATGGAGATTATCTCAGCCTTGTTTCTCACCTTCACCCTTACCCATGGCCATGCAGATCTCCTCCCTCCGCTGCAGCAGACCCTTCTGAGAGGAGATTTAACTCCCCARTCTGGCAGAACACTATCCCACTGTCCAGGGGAAAAGAGGGCAAGACGAAATAAAGACCCCCCTTCTAATGCAGGGAGCCATTAATTTTTACTCACCACATCTGCTAGACTTGGCCCTTAATCTGAAAAGGTACCAAAATGGTCTTTTGCATACAAGAACCGGGCATGCCACTTACTCCCTTGCATAAKTCAAACATATCTCCAGGCTCCCCACTGGAGAGCAGCCCAGAGGTACTTTGTCTTGATTCAGTAACGCTCTCTGATGTGTGGGATTTACGAAAAAATAAGCATATGTATCACATTACCTGTGTACAGCAAGGAGAGGGTTCAGCACTTTATTGTTTCCCGAACTCGCAGCTTGATTCTGCGAAACAAGGGCATATATTGAACAAGAGACGTGTGCCAAAAGAGCGGTCAACAGGCTTGTCAAGCGGTCTTGATTTCGAATACCCCATTCCATTAGGATCCCAGAGGAGAGCCTCCAAAGAACTCCTCTGCCTTCCAAACACACAAAGGCAACAGATTCAAAGGGCTTTCGCAGAGTTCCTCCAGACCAATCACTATTAGCCAGATATTACTCTTTTTTTTAATGGAAAAAACATTATGCAGGCAATTGATCCGATGTTTCTTGGTGAGCAAGGATAATTAGATCGTTGTAACTATATGCTGCGAAGTGCTCTCGCTACTATAAATAAAGGTCAAACGCAAGACACTTCCTGCTACTTTTGCTGACACGTGGCTGCCATTTAGTGATTCATAATCTCTACACAGGGCTTGGCAAACAGAGGGGATCTTTTTTTTTTATAGGAGCTGTTTTCCACTTGTGCAAGCACAACAAAGGATTTAAAGGGACCTTCTTCGATCCACCTACACGACCAGCAAGTTTCAGCAGAAGGTAACTAAGTAGGACCGTGGTCTGTAGGCTGAACTATGCACAAGAGGGAGCTGATCCTCCACTAGCTTTTAGGGGTCTTCAAGCTAAAAAAAGTTTAAAGCTATGCCTATTTTTGCGTTTGTATAGCGTTTTTCTTCTGTATATCACACTGCCTTGTGCAACTGCATAAACACTGATATGACTGAGTGGCAGAGGGGGAAAATGGATGTTGGGAGATAAGAAAACCTGACAGTGTTTGGATAGGATTGTAGTGGGCTGTGGTCTTCTGGTCCACAGGCTGGGCTTTAGTTTGAGATGGACTCTAATGAGATTGTTTTCATTATCTGGACAGGAATAGGAAAAAATTGTACATGTATTAAGTGCCTTTCCATGTTGGGTCTGTTCTGTGGTTTGTACAATGCCTCGGTAGCAGGAATATCACAGCAGCCTTAAAGTACAGCAGCAATCGCAAAAGGTGAAAAAGRCCCTTCAGGTTTAGGAAGACAACTGGGCTTAATGTGCTTGTTTCATCAAACAGGCGTTCTTATTTTTGAAGATTTATGTTTAAGTTGCGTRGGATGACAGTTATTTTACTTGAGACAACTTTTCTCTGTTTGTGTGGAAATTATCGGCAAGATTCAGACAAACCTGAGACATCAGGACTTGGAGAGCTGCTGGGTATTCGGATATTTGGCCTGAATGCAGAGAAGAGGACTGACTCTTTTAATGCACTCTCACCGTTTCTCAGACCACATTACAAATCTGCCTCATCTCCTATTTTCATCYGTTTTAATGACCTGATAAGAAGTTTCCAACTGGAGCTGGACTGGGATGTATGACCCGAGATGTGTATCTGTGAGYTAGTAATTCCATGAAGGATCATCTTTTACCTTTGATGGTTGGCCCATTTCATTTCCTTTCGGTAACATTTTTTCGTGTGTATTCATGGAAAGTTCAGGGAAATGGTTTGAATTCTGTCATTTGAGTGAATTCACCGTGCAGTCACTTTGGTGTTTGCATTACGGCCCAGCTTAGAGTTCCCACCATGCTGGGCACCATTTAGGTGTGCAGCAAGAGCCAGACCTTGCATGAGGAGCTAACAGCTGAAGGAAACAGGAGAGAAAAAGCTGGCTGGGGAAGGGAAATCTGGAGCGAGCACCTGAGTGGAAGACTTGCAGTCCATGGTCCTACTGACTGAATCACGCTGCTGATGTCATTTATTAAGGCTGTTTCCTGGTGAGGAGGAGACTCAGAACCACACAGGTCACCAGCCACTGCTGGCACACTCAGGACTAATGAATCACCGATGCTGTTTGTTGAGCTAAGTCACTTGCATGGACAGAGACCTTTTCACAGAAAATGTTCCTCAGTGAACAAAAAGCCCCACCAATTCAGTAAAAAAATCCAGGTCTCTTTTCGGTAGTCTTTGTCCCATGAAAGGAGCGTTTTGCTCAGTCGAATATCACCTCCTTCAGAGGCTCTGGTCCGTGGTGGTGTCTGGGTGCAGAGTGACCTGCGGTTTCCAGTTGGCAGAACAAAGGCAGGGGATCGTGTTTGCAGGCTGTTTGTTCAGCGTCCCAGTAACAGGACATTGGGCACCTGGAAACTTTGGCACGCAAAACTTGTATTTCATTATCTTTTTCCTTTTCTTCTGAATCCTAAAGCGACTGAGGAAAAAAAAAAAAAAGTTTATTTTTTTTTTTCTTTTTAACAGAAAAGCAAATTGTGTGTGTGTGTGGGGAAATTGTCCCGAGGCCAAATTATTGCCTGCTCACTKAAAAAACCACTTGAATATTGGCTCAGAGGAGATAAATGAAAGCAGAATGTGGCCCTAGATACTGAAGGAGCACATAAGGGAGGTCTGGAAAATCCTGTGTGCCAGGGATGGGGTGACAAGGGAATGGCTGTCCAGTGTCTCGGCCAGAACAAGAACTAGGGGCCAGCAAATTAAGTTGGTGGGATATGAGCTCCAAGCAARCCAATGGAGATGGGTCCTCATGCAATGGGTAGCTGAGCTGTAAACTTCTTGCTGAAGGATATTGTGGATACAAGAAGGTTCAAGAGGCGAATGGGCCAGTACGTGGATGAGACATCTGCTGGGATTTAYTAATCCCATCAGGCTCAAGAGATCCCCTGAGCTGAATATAAAGGAGGCAGGGAGAGTTTTGGGGAGAAATATTTTATGTGTTTGACCCATCCTTGAGTGCCTGCTCATGGCCACTGGTTTTATCTGTTTTTTTCATCTTGTTAACTTGAAACAGCAGGAAGCAAAATGAGTTTAGCCACCAAAGCCACTGCACCTCACGGCGGGTGATCGGAGTTGGGAACAGCATCCTTGGTCACATGCAGCAGGAACGTGTTCTCCACAGGTCCCTATGTAGGTAATCTCAGGTTTTGAGATGTCCTGACTGCTATCAGAGAGCACCTTATGAAGATGCTCAGCTTTGTCTTCCATTTTCTTTCCAAAATCCCTTCCCACCTTTATCTGTACCCACCAAAGCAGCTTCCCAAGCTGGATAGACCCTGGGCCAGAGAAGTGTGGCTGTTTTTACACTCTTAATGTGTCCCGACAACACCAGGCAGCCAGCCTAGCATTTTGACTGAGATTTTGATGGCTTGCTGTTAGCAGTTCCCTTCTTCTGTTTCTCTCCCAGCAACACTGGGTAATTTTTCCAATTTTTGTTAAAGTCTTGTTTTGCCTTTCCTTTGGGGATTATGACAAGGGACCTGTGTCCTCAAAAGTGATTTGGGTGCCAGATCCCTGCTAGTGCTTGTCACCAGCGTAGTTTGCTGCTACCTTTCTCCTTCCCCACCTCAGAGCCAGGCAAACACATTCTGTCCTTTTGCGATTATATCCTAGAGATCTGAATGTCACAGCAGGCTGCATGGTTTAACACAGGAAACATTTGTGCCTGCTATTTAAGAGAAATAAGTTGCTCATGTTTCCCTGGGAACCAGCCCGTCAATTGAGCTTGCCTGACTCCCTTGTTATTAAAATAAAATKTGAAAGAGTAAATGGATACATTGCAAGTTATGGAAGGGTAAAATGCTGTCTAGATATATTTTGTATCCAAAATACATACCCTTATGTAAAGAAGGAGCTACATTCGAGTGCTTTTTCCGATAATTTATATGGATCGTTATTCTTTTGGATTACTTTTGCTAGCAGTGCTGTATCTTCATGCACAGAACTTGGAGGCTGGCTGTAAAAAAAACCTYGTGGCTCAGCAGTTGTCGTATTATGTCTGTGTGCAGGTTATACATAATACTTGCTCCCTGGGCCCCTTGGCACTAGCTTCCTCTGCTGCTTGTGGGTGTACCGAGGCTGTGTTCTCTGTTATACTTCTTAGCCTGTTTCTGCAGAGCTTTTCTCTTCACCCTAGGAGTGCCTTTGCTTCTCATTTTGTGCAGGTTATATGAGGGCTTATCTTCAAGACCTGCCACTTCTAAAGACTGCAGGTTATCTGTGGGGCAAGCTATTTTTAGGAAACGCAGTACCAGGGATGGCTCATAGCACTTGGCAGCGTACACGTGCAGAACACAAAGGCAGCCTCTGTACTGGATGGCTTGCGAACTCGGCATCGTCAGGAGCTGAGAGACAGGCACGGACAGACAGCGGGGCACAGCGAAACAACAGGGCTGTTTTGGTGAGCGAGAACGGCTGCAGCCTGCGAGCGGGCRTCTGCGGGCATCGCAGTGCCCAGGGTGAAGGCAGAGGAGGGGAGGCAGGGGCTGCTGAGACCAGAATGGAAATGGTGGTGGGGGGGGGCAGGAGGACTCTCCGGATTGTTCACTGGCCTTTGCAGGTATCAGCCCTTGGCCTTTAACGGGGAACATCCGAAACAGAGAGATATTGGCTGGAAGAGAGCTATATTGGCTGGAAGTACTGCTGTCACCTGGCCAGTGCTAGAGATYGAAAACAAGACTCGTAGGACCAGTTTGCATTTTTCCACTGTTCGCACTGCAGTTGCCATTGCTTGCGCTTTCCTCTGTTACCTGCTGTGAGATAAGGCAGGAGCTACGCTGCTATCATMGGCAAAGCCTCCTCCCAGATTTCCACATTCAACCCTGGTCCTTTGCACCYGCCAGATTTTCCTTTCCTGCATTTTTTGTATTCAGAATAGTTTAAGTGATTGCAGTTTCATGCAACCTATGCTGAATTGGCAACAAAGTGGAGCAAAGGTCCATAACCGCTTTCATAAGAAGGCACACTAGGTGACCTAGGACTTCCCTGAGGATAACTCAAGAAGGATACGCTAGARGTCTACAAAATAGTGAAAGTCTTGCAGAGAAGTCAACTGTTCGCTGTCTCTTCCAATATAAGAACATGGGGGCATCAAATGAAGATAGCAAGCTCCAAGCAAATTGAAGGACGTGTCATTGATATGGTTCCTTGGAACTCCTTGCTGCAGGGTGTTGGGGTTGTCAATATTTACGTGGGGAAAGCAGATAAGCTCATGAAAACAAAATCCAAAGGYGGTTACTAAATACAGAGAAACTGTGTCTATCTCACGAAGTCCTGAGCAGAAAATAACTGGGAGCTGAGAGGGGTGTGTCTTGTTCTTCCACTTGTGGAGGCAGCACACTGGCCCAGACAGATCTTTGTTCTCAGCCGGGACAGTTGTTCTGCTGTTCTTTGCCAGCCCCATTTTTCTGCCTCTTTATTTTTTTCACCTTTTTTCAAAAGCATCTGCTTTGTGGTGTGGCTGGGGTATTACTGTCCTTCCTGTYGACTCCTGAAGATGACTTTCTCCAGGATTTTTGAGAGATGTAGCAAGGTGCAAGGGAGAAGAGTGTGTAATAAAAGCATGATATGCCAAAGCCGGGATCTATGCACTAACAGCCTTGCTCACCTGATGATGGTGGGGACTGAAGGTCCAGGAAGAATTTTTCTCATGTGTGCTTTCTCTTTCCAGTACGGACACACAACGGCCTTGGCTGTACCGACTCAGGTTGTTCCCACCATATATCCCAGAGAGTCTTGCAGCACTTACGCAGCCTGCGTAAGGCATAGCAGTTGTCCGAGCTCCTTCCCAAATGAGCCAGATGTTGTGCAGAAGGAGGCACGGGGAGATATCCCGGCTGYGGGACAGCACAGCCCCCGGCCAGCACGCAGATGTGTGTTTGTGCGGGGGTGTGTATGTATGAGACAGTGCCACCTTTCAACCTGCTTTCTGCCTGTGCTCCAGGGAAAGTATTTCCAATTTTCCTAATCCAAATGAAACCAAAGGGGTACTTTAGCTATGAGAACTTGCAGAAATGGAATCATGAAGGATTTTTAAAATYAGCAGAGAGAAGATTGCAGTAAGAATAAGCATTTGGGACCTGAAGCTTGACAGATACAAGCTAGAAATAGTGACACATTTCAAGCATTCAGGATGCATGCTCGCTACGACAATTTATCGAGGATTGCAATGGATCTTCCACACATAGATTTTTTTTTTCCGTTGTTGAGATTGGACACTTTTCTCAGCAGCTATATCCTTCCAGGAATCCATGTAGGAAAGTGCTAAAGCCTGTAGCTCTCAGGATATTAGAAGAAATTATTGTTTGAGCTATATCATTCTGGAAATCACCTTCCTAGAAGGAAAAAAACCTGTGAGGGGAATTTCAGGAGTTCTCCTCCTCACCTGGGCTTGTTTTATTTCTAACCATAAAGGTGAGCTGGGTGGTTGTTCTGTGTCTAGGTTGTTTATCATCACAGGGAAATATTTATGATAGATCACCTTGTCACTTAGACAGCTTGTCAAATGATGACTGAATAGCAAACGTCATTTATTACTCACTCCTATGAATTACTGCAGCTACGCTGGAATGACTGGAAGGTCACAAGGCTTTTTAGCAAAGGGCAGACTCTCTGAAGTGACTTTTGAAACCGCCTGTRGCCTGAATACACTTTCAAAGGGAGGCTGCTGGGCTTTCAGGTTCCCTTTGTAGTCTTGGTAAAGCCTGTTACTGACTTATTGTCGGGGGATTGTGAGGAAAAGGGGAAAAACATTCACAAGAAGTGATACCGTTTGATCTTTGCCCTTCCCCGTTGTGTTTATGATCAGTAGTCTTGCTTCAGATAAAACTTCTAGCTGGATTTTGTATTTATGTTAGAATGTTTCTCTCTCCTGCACCGGACGTGGTTTTGCTTTTTCTCCTGGGAATGTATGTTTTTGTTTGACTACTCAAGTGTTCCTCAAGTGGGTGAATGAATCATGGAAATTCTGTATTACGTACGGATGGAAAGATAATAAAGCATTATATCTGAGCCCTCACAGTAAGTTTGCTTTGTCTACTTTGCAGATAAAATGGATTRGTCTCTCTCTAGTAAACAAACAGTGTAGAGGATGGAAAAGTCAGCTGGGCTTTTTGGAGTTGTTGTAATGTAATTATTTAACACAGGTATTTCCAAACTGTACTTAGTGTACTGCTTGGGGGAACACAAGCGGCTCTGCCAGCGCATGTCGCCCAGCCCAGAGCCGGAGCCAAAATCAGCACCCAGGTGCCCTTATGATAACRATTCCTGGGCTACAAAATCGGAAAACCCCTGATCTAAGCTACACATTTTCTRTTTGCTTTTGAGTTATATTTTAACTTGACAAGGGTGCTGCTAGATGTCAGTGTGCAAGCGGATCCCCCAAAGACCTGAGCATGTGCYGAACTTCTGATATGCAATGAGGCCTTTTGACTGCAGACATGCTCTTAATGCCAACTCCAAATCTTAGCAAGAGTGGGCAATCTTTAAAGAATAGCATGCCCTGTGGCTTGTATCACACGGATTTGCACTGAAGGATTGCTGACTTCAAGTGGATGATGGCACTTTTACAAATATTTTTAAATCTGAGGATGAAAACGCTGTGTGAGAACAGTAAGAGGCAAAGCTTTTTTATACTGAATGTCAGAAATGCGGTGTTTTGGAGCATGGAGGGGTACTGAATGCTGCCTATTTTTCATCTCCACTCCTGCTCTCTTTTCCAGGCAGCTGGATCTTTTATTTTCCTAAAAAAAGCCTCATGCCAGGCTTGATCCTCATCTCACCTGACAGTTCTAGGAATGGGGCATTATGTTGGTCAATAGGAATCTAGCGGACAATCGTTTAATGGCTTTAAATCATTATTTTGCTTGGCAGAGAAAAAAAAGGATCAATCCATCCAACAGATTCCCTTGACAAGACTTCAAACACCCCCAAACCCAGAAGTACACCTTAATATAGCGCCCAGGTACCCTTCCACCCCCCTCGTGCCCACCATGAGCTCTCCAGATTAGTTTGCTAGACTCCCTTCCCCATTTGAATGTGTGTGTGTTGAAGGACATGAGACCTGAGCTACTTCTGTCCATCCCTGGGAGATCTTGCTGTAGTGCAAAAAAACCCAACAACCCTCCCAGAAAGAGACCTTCCAGGCAATAATACCCCTTTCTTTCTTCGTGCCAATTATGTCTCTGGCTTCCAGCTCTTGGCAGACTTCTCAGGTGTGTTGCAAAAGGAGGTCTTTCTTCCTAGCTTGTGAGTTACACTCTTTGGACTTTTATCATTCACTTTGCATTTCATTCATAAACCTGTGGTTCAYGGGTTCTTCCCAGGAAAGATGCTCTATTTTCCTTGAAGGCCAGCTGTTCACAGACCACAAGCTAAGAAAACAAATGTCAGAGGCACAAAAATTGCTTATTTTAGGATTTCATCAAATTTCTTTGGAACTACTGTCCAAGTATGGCACCAACATCAGCCATATCTGTCAATTCCTCTTTCTTAATGCATCGAACACTGTATTAAACATGTGCTCGCAATGCATTTTAGTTTTATTTTCCACAGGTAATTGCATTTCTATGTACCCTCAAAATGTCTTGCAAGCATGCCTAGGGYTTTTGAGCTGGCTGGGCTCTGTTGTCAAATTTAAACTGGAGAAAGAGGGTAGAGCCCAGGGGACCCCAGCTACTCAGAGCTTTCTAGATTTAGTTCAAATCCTTCAAATTGCAGCCAAGTGAGCTGAGAGCTAGTGCAGTCCTGGAGAAGAGTTGTTTATTTGCTACGGAGGAAATAGAAGTGCCATTCAGTAGGAATTGGCTCACCAGCTTTCCCAGCTGCTGGATGACTAGCATCTCTCATGGGTTAGCTTCTCTGTGGGAACAGGGAGCACCAGTCTGTTCTTCACCGTGGCTCCTCTTTGGCTACGAACAGACGCAGCCTCGATTAGAGGCAGCCCCGGGGCAGGTATTGCTCTGTGAGATGGTGAGGACTACGGGCAGGAAATCCCGGCTTCCTCTCTCTCCCCTTCAGATAGGTAGCTCCAAGCTGGACCATCAAACTGACCCTATTTCCTCATCATCTCGGACTCTGTCYGGTCCGGTGGGAAAGGCTGCTCTTTCCAGCCAACATAACCAGCCTCGTTGCCAATTCCTCTTTCCAGATATAGCTGGTTAAAACAGGGATATGGCTCATTTCCTTGAAGTCCTTTTATTTGCAAAGCTCTGCTTCCATCTGTAGGTGTGGCAGAGACCCTGTGCCGAGGCTGTGGGGCATGTGTGTGAGGGCAGAGCTGCTGCCTCTTCTCCGTTAGCACCCCACCAAGCCCAGCCCAGCCCAGCCCAGCTGCGCTGGCTGGCTCCTGTGGTGTTCTGGACGGGGACAGCCATCCTTATGGCTTGCAAGCTCAGAAACCATGTTTCAAACACAGTGTGTGGCCGTGAGATGCCCGTTGTCCTATATTGGTTGTCAAATACTACACCATCTGGGTACTCTGAGGTGATTTGAAGGTATTGATTGCAAGCGGTRACAGCAGCTGTAAAGGGCAGTCAGAAGAGCGTAAGGTAGGTCTGGAAGAAAATGGCCTGCAAACACTGCATATATGAAACGGAAAAGTTTGCGCAGTTATTATTTAACATCTGGTTGAACCTGGGAAGCCGAGCCCCACATTATTCTTGCTGTTTTCTCCAGATGTTTCGGCTGGCTAAGCAACCAGCTTACCCCAGTTGTGCAGGTGCAAACCTCCGGCAGGCAGCTCAACATGTTTTATAAAACCTTAAAACGCTTGAAGGCAGTTTGCAGATACGGCTATGTTCATCCAAGGCGCAGCCTTTTCTCCAGACATCCAAAAGTAATTTCAGCCAGCATGTACTGGTAAGGCTCAGGGTCTTCTCAGTGTTTCAGCTCCACTGGTGGATCCTCATCCTGTGCCTTACATGTTGCTCGTTCCTGGTTGCAAACTTTTTTTGGAAAGAGACTGTGTTTTAATAAAATGTGCTGTTTACAGGGCTGCTGCTTGGAGGCAAGACTTTTACCCTTCAGCCGCATGAAAGGCATCAAATTCAGAAGGCGGGAGAGCCCTGTCCCTTCTGCTTTAGGGCTCTGAACGCTGTCTCCCGGCTTGTCACACCGTAATGAGATTTTTTTGCTTTCCCCGACCTTTGGGAGAGATCCACATGGCGGAGGCTTTATGCCCAGAGGTATTTAAGAGCATATATCCCTCATCAGCCTGGCCGGTCCGCCTGAGGGGCACTAYGGGCTAATGCTGGGATCCCCGGCGCTGTCCTCTCCCAGGCCTGTCCTAAGGGAGGAGACGAGGATTTATTAACCCCGAGGCTTTGCCGTTTCGGTGGGCTGGCTTTGAGGGTTCCTTGTGCCGGGCAGGCKGCCGGCTGCCCGCGGGGGAAGGCAGCCAGCAGCCCGGCAGGCCCCGCAGGCCGCGCCGGGCCGGTGCTTGCGGGGGGAAGCGGGCGGAGAGGAGGAGGAGGAGGCGGCGGAGGAGGAGGTAGGCGGGGGGATCCTTGAGGCGGAGCCGGGGCGGGCCGAAGGGGAGGCGGCTGGAAAACAGGCCGGCGCTGGTTCTCGCCTCGCAGTGCCAGCAGCCGCCGCCGCCGCCGCAGCCGCGCCGGGAGCCGCCAGACGCGGGGAGGGGAGCGAGGCGCTGAGGCGAGCCGGGCGGTGCGGCGAGACCCCGTCCCCTCCGGCCACCGCAGAGAGAGGTACGAGGCGGGGAGGCGGCGGCCGCCCCCCCGCCTGCCCSGGGTTCCCCCTCCTCAGAGGGCACGGCGGGTGAGGGGCCCCCTCAGCTCCCCGGCCYCTTCGTCCTCCCCTCGGCAGGCACCTGCCTGGCCCCGCGGCCACCTGCGGCTSTCCGGCGTCGAGGGGCTGGCGGGAAAGGGCAGCGCCCACCTGAGCGGGGGCCAGCCCGGCTTCCCTCCTCCTCATAACACGGCCAAGGAGGAATGCCAGCCTGCGGTGGGAGAGGGTGGCTGCCATGGGGCAGAGCAGGGGGCCTGCCCCGGCGTCCTGGCCATCCCCTGCCACCGACTTCACAAAATCGCCTCATAAACGTGCTGACCCTCGTTCCTCAGAGAAAACCCCGGCGGGTGCCRCGCCGAGCCCGGGTGGAGAGCGGGAGGCTGCGGGTGGCGGTTTTATCCTTTTACCCGTGTTTTTGGGGACAGGTGGGGGAAAGGACCACTGCCTCGCTGCGGGTGTGTTGGGATTTTGGGGTGTTTTGTTTTTTTTTTTTTTTTTCCCCCCTCCTTGTGTTTATGTCAACGTATTGCCTGCACGCGGTGTGCGTCCGCCTCCGCTTTCTCTGCCTCAGYGTTTCAGGCGATGACATGAAGAATAAAGGTTAAGTAGGAAAGTCACCATAATCCGATGTGTGAGGCGGGATGTAAATTACGAGCTGTGAAGACTTGCAGTTCATTTGCGTTTTGGTGTTTCTTGTTTACACAAAGCTGTTACAATAACTGGGGGCTTGGCAGTTCATACYGATCTCGTGTTTTCAGTCAAATCCATTGACTTTTGCAGAATTGCTCCGTCTTTTAAATCGCTGCAGTGGATGAGGGATTAGTCCCGGACGCGCRGTAGCGAAATGCACAAAGCTAATTGTCAGTTATTGAACCTGACTTCAAAACAAAGCTTTTTAGCAATTTTCATCCTCAGCCCCAGAAATACWGCTGCTCCGCTTGATCCTTGCTCTCTGATCACCCCTAAAAATCCTTTACGTGCTGTATAGGCACACTGTTTTAAATCCAGTGCTGAGGCCAGCTGTAATTGCCCTGGTACGTTAGATGTAAACACAAGCTTTACGTAAAAGTGAAACCATATGTATTGTCTAATGCGCGTCCATTCTGTGATCCCGCACAAATAGGGTYGAGTCCAGAGCTCTGTCCTTAGCTCACCCTGATGATCCACTTTTCCCTTAGCTTGTACGACACAGTCCTGTTCCCGGAGTTACCAGACAGGTTTAGTGGAGGACGAGAAATCAGCCTAGGAGCATTTCTGCACGTTGTGCAAGAATGCTGTATGTTTTCAGTCTTTTACAAATGTTGTTTTATTGACTTAGTGATAACATTTTGCTCTCCTAGGTCCTTTTCCCTTTCCAGATTGTTAGCCCAGCACTTACTAATCTTTTATGGCACTGCTGTGGAACAGATGTACAGTGTTTTTCAGTGAGTAGCAAGGTCCGTAGTTTCAGCTGGCTGTGCCTCTAAAAAAGACAGTACTGTCTTTCCCTCATACCCCCGTTGTGGAGCGGGGAGCTGGACTGGGAAACAGATTCGGATGGCTACTGAGCTGGCAAAAAAATGACGGTCTTTTAGGTCTGACTCAGTGCCTGGATCCAAATCAYTGCATAGCTGCTCAAATGTTTACATGGATATCTTTGGGTTTAGAGGAGCAACTAGCTGGCCTTATGGCCAAGCTATATGTGGAAATAGGCGTGGAGGTCTGGTCTTTGAGTCCTGAAAATGCCAGCTGATGTTGGGTGCTGTGGTCGTTTATCCCTCTCAATCCTTTGGCTCGGCGGAGCAGCGGCTCTCGAGCTGTGCCGTTTTGTGCCACGCTTTCTTGAAATGGCAGAGTGTGTGGCTGGAACACCACGGACACACTGCACGTGTCCTGGGAGCCCCTGTCCCCATCTCTGCCATTGCTGAAAGCACTCCTGGATAGCCCTCTCTGGTTTTCACCTGAAGGGCTTYCTCTCTGTTGTGTCTTTTCCACCAAAATGTGTCCCAGTGCTGTCACAAGTTAACTGTGATGTCTCTGAAACACAGTCTTTTCCTGGGATGGGGGAATCTCAGCAGACTTGGTGGGGATGGAGAGGTTGAGGTAGAGTTTGGAAAGCTCTGTGAAATTGCTAACATGCYTCACAAGCAGAAGGGCACCTATGGTTTATGGGCTCCCTACAGGACCCTTTGGTCTGAAGGGTGTGATGGTGCTCTTTGTCTGGTCTCCTCCTTAGCCAAGTAATATGATTTGGGTTTTTCACAATCCTCCRTCTGCAAAAGATAGTGGACTGTCCCCATCTCTGCATCAGAAGCTTGGAGGGGTGTTCCTGCCTGTAGTGTATTCCTGCTGCCTACTACAAAAATGTAGCTGCCTGTCCTCTCAGCYCCAGTTGTATCTCTTCGTGTTTTCTGTGACTGTCGTCCCACAAAAAAATAATCCCTTCTAATGACATCTAAGACTCTCCAACTAATTTCCTGCTGGCCCAAATGAGGGTCTAGGGAGAATGGCGATGCTGACTTCTGAAGTATGTGGATTTACTTGCTTCGCATGATTGGGTTATATAAAAAAAGAAATAGAAATTATTTTCTCTGTGCCTTTGACAAATATTAAAATACAGCCTGTTGTATTTCACAAATCTAACTGCTGTCTCCTTCTCTCAGTAACCATAATTAACAGACCAGAAAATGGAAAAATGTAGAAATATCCTTTCCCAGTGGCCACAAACATTAGTCTTCTCCAGAAGTTAATGAAGTCAAGTCTATAGAAATTAAATAACTGGGGTTTTTTAGCTCTGTTGGTGAGCTAAAATGTTGTGTGAGAGTGGTAAATAATAAATTAAAGAGGTRTAAAGATTACCTCTTGGAAATGAAGTGGGTGAAGAATGGATTTGAACTCTTCCTTCTCAAGAGAGGGTCTAAGCCGTYTGGCTTAAGGATCTGTCCTGCTCTGCTTGGGTGCAAAAATTAATCTGTAGCATAGCAGTAATGTGGGAGAGTGATAGTAACCCACCATGGCTGGTGAGCAGGGTGCTCTCTGCTGGCTGGTGGGGGCTGGGGTTCAAATCCTCTTGCACACCAAGTGTGCTAGCAGGTCTGTGACAGGGGGGTAGAAGCATAAACGCAGAACAATGAAGGCAACTGATTTCCTTGGGTTATGAACTCCTAAGAAGTGAACTGTTTAACAGATGGCATCACAAACCATTGTGGTGTTTCCATGTTGTCACCCTTGTCGTGTTCCTGTTGAGGGAACATGAAAATTTTCAGCCACCTTGATGATGTGTCCCGTTTTCATCCGCTCTTGTTGATGTGTTGGCTTTGATGTGTCCAGGTATTCCATGCTCTGCATAGAGGGCACATGGGTGTACGCACAGTAATATCACTTGAGTTTATAGTAGTCACCATGGAAATTAGTTACAAATCTTTGCTTTTTTTGAAATCTTATGTTTCTGTGGTTTCTTTTTATTTTGAGAATAAATTCCAGAAATACTGTGGGTGGGAATATGAACTACTTGGAAAATAAAACTTYGTGGCGACTCCAGTTAGCACCGCGTGCATCGTGGCACCTGGAGAGCGTGCTGTTGCAGTGCGGCTCTTTGCTCTGGAAAGTGGCTTTGTAAGAACCTGAGTTTGAGGTCCCATGTTTGTGTCTGTGTACGGTTGTGAACATATTTTGGGGAGCCTGTGGGATTCAGCTCCTYCCTGTACCTTCTGAGAGTCTTCTGCAACCTGTAATAAAGCCTCTTGAGGTTAAACTTGACACATGCAACTGTCTTTTCTTAAGTAGRATATCATCACTTGGTGTTTTAGCGTTCTGCTCTTTGGCTGTGCAGGACGCATGCTCTTTATGGAGTTGATGGCTTCACCTTCACCTGACCAGAGTGTGTCCATCACACCACCAAAATATACAGCTGTGCCGCCGTGGTTTGGACATGTTCTTTATTCACCGTATGGGAAGAAAAGGCTTCGGGTACATGAGCCAGCACCTTGAGGGACCCTGGAGTAGGGATTGGGCTGTAGGCTGGAGGAACGGTGCAGGTGGTGGGGATTCAGCGCCCACCCCAGCTGCAGATAACGTAGCACGCAGGGTTTTTATAACAACCTGTTTGCAGGCTGAACCTGACAGCAGCATGACACAGACCTTTGCTTTGGGTGAGGCACTGTACATATTGGTGACTTTTTCCTCTGGAGATCTTGAAATGCAGTGGATTTGTAAAAAGTGGTGCTGCTTTGGTGAATTTTAATCGTGTCCTTGGTTTTAAGTGCAATTTTGGGTTATTTTTGTGGCCACTGGAGTTTTTGTTTTGTGACATCTTGGGGCCAGGGACATGAGGTTGTAAGGATGGATGCAGCAGGGCGTGTTTCGGTACTGAGGTTGCTCTGAAGGTAGTGAGGTGAGCTCATCAGCAGGAATGTACTGCAAGAGGGGTCACAAAGCCCCTCTCTGCTGCTCACACTGGAGTTTGATCCCTGAGCTATTTCAGGGTAGTTCTCTGCTACCAGGCCATCCTTTAAGGTTTTCTGCAAGCCACGGTAAAACAAGACGGCTATTGTTAGTGCTCTCAGATAACTCAAAATGATGGCGGCTGGGAGCTTGCTGGGTCTGAGGGAAACAGATTTTGCAGCCCCGGAATAGTGATTTACACAGAGCTTTGGTTGTCACACATTCCTTCTTTGGAGCCGTTTTCCACATCCTCCTCTGAGACCACGTTTATCTCGCTTCTGAGAAGAGGAGGATGGAAGGAGAAAGCTGGAGGCCACGGAGCAGATCAGTGACAGAATGGAGGTCACAGTAAGCGAGGCAGATTCTCAGCTGTGGGGAGCCCAGAGAGCTGAACTGATGTAAATAAAATGATTTCAGCTTGTGGAGAATCTTCGGTTTTGGTCCCTTGCATTTCTTTTATCCAATAGGTCTTTAAAGGACTGCAGAATCTTTACAATGGCTTGAAAATGTCATTAAAATCCTTTTTTTTTTTTTTTTTTTTTTTTTTTKTACCTACTGAGTTCAAAGGCAGGAACTACCTTTTAAGAAATAAAATATTTGTTTTCCTGGCTGATGAAGTAGAGAACTAAATGGAGGTAGATAATTTCTGAAGAATGGGTAGTTATTTATTAATTTCTTCATCATTCATTATTTTGCGTAATGCCCGATTTTTTTCTTAAGTGCGTCCTCTAGATTTAGCTGAGTGGCATTTAACAGCGTAGGTTGCTGGGGCATGCTTGGAATGACTGAAATACTGGGCAGGATATGATGATGTTTGCACACTTTGAGGAGAGAAAAAAAAAAGAAATAAAGCACTTTGGTTTGAATCATTTCTGTTGTAAAATACCTACTGAAGCTACCTTGTAGCTAATATATCCAGAAAATACCTTGTGCTACGCTAAGCAGGTAGTCCTGGCCTATCCTTAAGCTGGGAATTTCATAGGAAGGGAGCAGTTTCTTTTCCTTTATAAGAGCTCTGTTCAGTTTAATTCATTTTGCAGGGCAAGTGGGGAATGGTTTTTCTCCCGAAGAGATTGTACAGGTGTAATATTCAAGTATGCTACCCTAATGATTCTGTTGGACAGACATTTAGTCTGAAACTGAATTTAAAATTCTTCTGTCCCATGGGCATGCATGTTCCAGGATGTAGGTGTAACCTCCTGCTTTGATCTCCAATCTTTTTCTAACAGGATTTTCTTTTTTGGAATCAGTCGCAGTTGTGATCCCAGAGGACTCTGCCAGGAAAACGTGCATCATTAGCATGTCTGGTAATCCTTTGGTTGAACTCCTAAAAATCACAGACCCTTTCGGAAAGTCTGGGTTGCTGGAAGGAGCGTCATTTTGCAGGACACTGGCTTCAGCAGTGAAACTGCATTAAGATATTTTCACTGTGCTGTCCTGTCTCCGACTGCTTGTTTCTTCTCTTGCATAACTGTTCTCCACCCCCAACGGGGCATAGTCTTACAGGTGACTTATACAAATTTAAGGCATTACTTCTAGTGAAGGGATTGGTCCTATTCTTGTGTATGTTCTGATGTGACTATGGGAGAGAGGTCTTGATCAGGGAGCCCACACACCTGGCAGCAGGTTATTCCTTATTTTTGTGGGGTTATTTTTCAGTTGGATCCAATCCCTGGCCCGTGCCATGACTGCTGCTATCAGCACGACATAGACAGTCAGGACTGTCCTTCTTAAGGACAGTGAAAACTTAGATCTAAGTTTCCTGGGGTTGCAAAACTGTGCCCTCAGATGTGCTGGGGTATACTCAGAAACACACACACGCACATACGAGTGGGTATTTCTGCCTCGGACCACTTCTGTCATCTCGCTCACTGTGTGCTTCCATGGACAGACACGACTAAGAGCTTGGAGATTGGCTTTGCATTTACAAGAATGAGCCGGGAGGAGTTGTGGGGGGCACGCAAGGAAGCAAAAACTCCTAAAACCCCCGTGCTGCTGAAGTTGATAGGTCAAGTTTTAACCCTGAGATAAAGATTAGTACTTTGGGGCTTGCGGTTTACACTCTGCTGCTTGGATGGTCTGATCTCACAGAACACCGTGTGCCGTTAATTAATGCTTGCAGAAGCACAGCGTTTCCAGTAATGTAGTAGACTAAAATGTCCCCTTTCTAGTCATGGGGAGCTCACACCATTGCTGCAGTTATACGATGGCATCTGGTGCCTCTATTTGGACTTTAAAGAGAACTTGACAAAGGGCTGAATGTGACCACRGGTTTTAGAGTTAAGCACTGGGTCATTACCCTTTTTGTCCCCCGATTCCCTTGGGGTGGGATCCAGGATTGTGCGGTGGGCTCCCTGCRCGGCACAGCGGAGCGTTAGGAGGGGATCCAAAGTTTTGATGAGGGTGCTACATAGAGTCAGCTTCGCTCTCAGTAGCTGGCTGCCACGGGCAAGCCGGTAGGAAGCACTGAAGGTTGCAGATCTTGGGGATGACCGAAAGGTCAGCACTAACTAGGCGTTTCTACGTGAAGAGTTTATGCAGGTGGGATTTCTCATGCCAGGCTCCCAGCCGAGCAGAGGAACAGGCAGTGCTGGAGGGGAGGTGGAGTCCGTAATGCTAAGCAGCTGATCTGCAAGCTTTTTTGTTGTTAGAAGCACAGACATTTTGCTCAGGGCTTCCCCAAAACATGAAARGGATCCAGTCCTGAAGATCTTACACATGAAAATATTCCAGGGAGGAACAGAAGAAAGGCCTGAAGAGAAAAAAGAGAGAGCTCCTCTGACTGCAGGGTGAGATGTGAAGGAGGGAAAATGGGAGAAAAAGTGCAGATGGGCTCCTGTTAACAACCGTCCCCGTGCTGTGGGATGTGAGAGGGACTGTCTGACTGGGAAGGCTGCGCTGGGGAGCTCCTGTTCACACGCCTGTTCTGTAAAACCGATTGTTTGTGTTATCCTCCAGGAGCGGAGGGAGAAGTTACCATCTGGGAATGGGCAACTGCTGCACACCGGATCTCACAGCGTTTCTCCGATGTGTTATGGAAATGTTAGGGAAGCTCGTGTGCTCAGGGGCTGCTGCTGCTACATTCTGTTGTCATATTTCTGTTATAAGCAAAGAACAGCAGGGCCGGAAGGGACCTTAATAAGTTGTCTAATCTGACCTCCTGCCCCGAGACTGGGTCAGATCTATCTAAACTTTCCCAGCAGATGTTTGTCCAACACAGTTGTTAAAAGCCTCCAGTGATGGACTTTCCCCATCCTCCCTGGGTGATCCTTTAAAGTCCTTCATTGTTCTTACCATTACCAAGATTTTCCTGGTTTCTGACTTCGATTTCTTGTGCTGCAGTTGAAAATTGCTGACCTCTTGCCCTTTTGTTACTGTACAGAGRGAGCTGTTCAGTCCTCTGCAGCAGACTTTGGGAATGTCTGGACCATCTTTCTTGAGCTGCAGGGCCCAAAACTTGCCTGCAGTGCTTCATCTGGCACCTACCTGTGCTGAGCCGACAGACACGATTTTATGACTCTCATATGTAGACTTTGGGGTATGCTGGATGCGTTTCTTTTTCTTTCTGGCAGCAGTACAGATGAAACCTTCCCTGACAAAACACTTTATTATGGCTTTGTGTCTCTCTACCCACTATAAAAAAAGGGCACATGCTCTTYTACCTCAAGTGCCATCTTTTCCACAGGAATGTACTATTGATCTTCACCAACTGTTCCAGAATAGTGCCTCCGTTGTAAGGTGAAGGTCCTTGCCAGCTGCTCTCACCAAGGCTTTCCCCATGACTAGCTTGGTTGCAGCTTGGGCAATTGTGCTTTCCTGATCTGACCTCCCAGCTGTAGCTCATGAGTGACCTGCTATTCTCCCTCCCTGCAGTGGTTATGCTCCGTGCATCGGATTTTGTACGTACTATCTCTTCGTTTCTGTGAAGGATACAGTTATTCATGCATTTCTAAAGCTGATAAAATGTGGCTGTGTAGGTTATTCTGAGAGGAGAGGTAGCACTCAAMCATAAGGCATGACAGAAATGCAGTAGATAAGCATTAGAAACATTACTTACAAAGGTAAACCGGGTAACATGCCAGCCAGCATTAAAGGAACAATTAGCCATTTGCTTGAAGGTGATTGTTGTTTGATTGTTATAATTTTAGGAAAATTATTCCAAATGGCTGTCGTGTGACAGAGACAGATAYCTGAGGGCTGCTTGTCCATCTGGGTGAAGTGACCAAAGTCACTGCTGCTTCCAGGTGGACAGATGTCCACATTACATGAAACACTGTCGTTTGCATTCATTGACCTTCTTRTACACCGTAGTTGTATCTATTTTGTCAGGTTTTAGGGGGTTCATTTTACAGGATACTCAGAGGAAGGTGGCAGTTTCATTTTAACTGTATCTAAGTACTTTATGGAGTGCTTCACTTTATTTGGGGGGGGTGGGGGGGATGAAAAAACTTGTCTGTGTATATTGTTGCAGTCATTTTCTCTAGATTTATTAACACCTCATACCTTTCAGGGGGAGAGAGTAGCAGTATGTATGAAAGSTATGTCTATGTACAGAGAGCCTTTGTCCTGAGACAACTGAAGAAGCCAACACCAAAATGAAGGCTGGTCTGGACAGGTCTGAAACACTTCTTGGCGTCGACTCATGTTTATTGCGGTGGGAAAAGCAGGTAGGGAGGAGCAGTCTTGATTTTGTTTGTTTGAACTATCAGTATGCATCTTCTTTGAATTCCTCACAGTTTTCTTGCAGAGCTTTTGTATGATAACTTGTATAATGTGAGTCTCCAGTTTCTCTTGTTCTGTTTCAAATAGCAGTGAAAGCTGTAGTGTTTTCTTTCTTACTCTTTTTCTCCCTTAATTACAGATACAGGGATCTCTAGTCATCTGGAAGGTATTTTATTGACAGCTTTTGAGTCTAAAGTACTTCTTATCACTGAACACTCATAGAGTGCTGTAGGCTACTGGGCAAAATCCCTTGTTCAGTGTTTCTTCATAATGATTTCTTAGAACTGAAGAGTAATTTAGGTTACATAGGATATCTGAAGCTCTCTCGTGTAACCTCCTGCTCCAAGCAGGGCCAGAATCAGCGGTAGGTTTCTTGTGAACTTTTCTGATCAAGTTTCGAACCTTTTCCAGTCAAGCATGGCAGGTTGATGCCATGCTTAGTACTCTCACGGTGAGGAATATTTTCCTCTTGTCTGATCAGAATTTCCCTTGCTGCAAGTTATGTCCATTGTTTCTTGTCCTTTTCTTCCTACTCATTGAGAAGAGTCTGACTCCATCTTCTCTGTAACCCCCCAGTTAGGTAGTTGAAGATAGAAATTAGATCCCCCACTAACTGCCATTTCTTCTCCAAGTTAAACAATCCCTGTTCCCTCATTCTCTTCTCTTACATCATGTATTTCAGTGACCGGAYCATCTTAGTGGTGCTCCACTGAACTCTGTTGAGTTTGTCAATGTCTTTTCTGGGGAGTGCAATTAAATTACGTGGTGCTCCAGACGCAGCCTCGTTGGTGCCAAGAGAAAGAAGAGCCATTTTCTCAAGCTCTTGGCTATTGTCCTTCCCAGTACAGCCCAGTATGTGGCTGGCTTTTGTTGCTGCAGGGGCACACTGCCGATTCCTCTTCACCCTATTCCCCACCAGGACCCCCAGGTGCTTTTCTGAAGAGCTTCTCCCTAGCCAGTCAGTCCCCAGTTTGTGCTGACAATGGGTGGTTTTTGTCTCAGGTGCAGGACTCTCATTTGTAKTTCTCAACTTCATGAGGCTTCCTTCAGCCCATTCTTCCAGCTTGCTGGGCGGTCCTGCCCTCCAGTGTAACAACCGCTCACCCCAGCATGGTGTTGTCTCTAAACTTGCTGAGGGAGCTCTCCATCCCGTCATCCAGGGCATTAATTARGATGTTGAACAGTGTCAGCGTCAGTACTGGCTGTTCGTTGAGGAACACCATTCACATAGGGCTGCCAGTTAAGACTTCAGTCTGTTGGCTGCTACCCTTTGAGCTCAATGATCCAACTAAATTTTAACCACCTTGTGTTCCACCCATCCAATCTGTGTCTCCCCATTTGTAGCATCAGGTTAAGTGTCTGTAGGATGGTCACTCTTTTCAAGACCTGCGAATGAGGGAGTTGCTTCAAAACAGTGAAAAAGCTRTGTTCAGACTGACCTACACGGGGCTTTTCTACGGGGGAAGTGTGCTGGAAGAAGAGGGGTGTGAAGCAYGTGGGAATCTAAAAAGTAGTTTCTGGTCTCTTTTTCTATGTTGATAAGCCCATGGACTCTTGTTCTTTCCATCCACGATGACGGCCATTAAYTTGTTTTTAAACAGAGATTAAAGCCAGAGTGTTAAACTCAGAAGAGCTAAACTCTGAATTTTTCCTGCTGGATGTAGGAAGAAGGAGGTTTCCTTCAGGCTAGACCCTGCCTGCTGGCCTGGGCTAGTCTGTTCTTAGGAACATGTCTGGCTTAAATGGATCCAGCTTAATCTCATACTTGGTGTTTTTTAATTTTGTTGTTCTCCACAAGATTCTCTCCAGTCTGCTTTCATAAAAAGCGTATTAGGTGCACAGCAGTGAGCAGCTAAGGGCAAAACTTTGCAAGGTATAGCTCAGTGCTTTCCATGGATTATCGCTGCAGGCTGAGGTTTGCCTTTATGCAGCTGTGGGACGTTGTTGAATCTCACAATTGTACCATGACCCTCTAAAATGCCAGAGCCTTTTCTGRAGGCTTGCTGTATAGGAAGTTTCTCCCCATTTTTGCATTTGTACCTGTGTCTTCTCYTTCTTAAGTAGTTCCCCTTGTTGATGTTGGACCAGTGTTTCAAGATCATTTGGAAATCTAAACCTGTACACCATAGTGCTTGCAAATCCTCCCAGCTGAATCATCTGTTGGGTTTATGGCCATACATTCCAGTCTATCATCCAAATTGGTAATGAAAATATTGCACAGCTCTTATGCCTGGCTGGACCCGCTTTCCAGTGCCCTCCCAATTAGATAGCAAACCCTTGATAATTATGATCCGAGAACTATGTTGTCAAGCAGCCATTTTGTGGTGATTACATCTAGTTCATGTTTTCTTAGCTGGATCTTACAGGAATGTCATGTGGAACAGTGTCAGAGCTAATAAAGATTGCATTTCTGAATATCCTTATCACTTTTGCACAGACAGAYATTTTTTTCCTGCTGATGCATAGATCCTTTATTGTTCCATAGATATTTGAAGCTAGAAGGGACCTTGAAGGTGATGAGATCTGCCCCTGTCCACACTGAGAGTTTAAATGTGCAAGCCGTGCCAGATTTATCAAGACTCTTGTAATGGGACAGTTGCCATATGACAGCTCCAAGAGATCAAGAGGAAGCAAACGTGATGTGTTTATGGGTCCCAAACAAAATTAAACAATTACCTGAATCCAGTCTTCAGAGCAGCCTTTGAACGAATCCCAACCCTTTTTCTGCAAGGGCTGCAAAAATAAAGAACGTGTCTAATCTGTACCAGATATCAGCCAACGGTTATCTGTGCCTACGTGCTGTTACTCAGATCTCGTTAGCTGTCTAATTGGATAATAGGCAGTACACTTCACAACTACATAAGTATATTAAGCTTAATCTGCTTTGGAGCAGGGAGGGGGAGATGCGCTTGATGACAAACGGACACAAGAAGCTGCACGATGGAGCAGTGGTGTAAATATGGTCCTGTGTCCCCATCACTTCGTTTCCAGGAACTTTCTGCAGCAGAGGCTCTGTATGTCTGTAGCATTTACATTAATATTTGAGTCCCAGAGCATAGAGTTGCAACACTTTCAGACTTTGCCCATGTTAGCAGAGCAATTTCACTTCTTTTAAAAGCACAGTTCTTCTAGCGGTTAAATACCTTTCAGAGGTGTCTTTTAATAAAACATGCAGGATAACATCATCCCTGGTTTTAAATCCAACGTGATATAAGAGAGAGATGCATCCTGTGTGTGTGTGGGACACCTGGATCTTGCAGCAGGTTCCTGGTCCTAAAGCTTGTTTCCAGCACATGAAGAAGGTGCCGAGTGGACAGGATCAGAAAGGTTGCACGGGCATTGGCATGACCAGTTCCATACATGGAAGAGAGAGGCTATTTGRTTATGGAAATACTCCTCCTTTTTTTTTCCTGAGAAGGTGCAGTTACTGCATTTACCCATTTTAAAGCTTTTGGAGTGGACTGACTTTTTTCAAAGGCATAATGAAAACAAAGTCAGACTTTTGTAGGAGATGTGTGTTTATATTTTCCCAGCAGCTAGCTTTTTGGAAGACATGTGGATATGAGCACATCTCGCTAGTTGTCGCCACCTATTATATTCTCAGGAGAAGTATCTGCAAGGGACGTTTCTGGGTACAAAAGATGCATCTGCCAGGGGGATCTTTAGCTCAAGGTAATGGGAAAGTGGCTATGTGAAAYATGTCCTGTCCAAATGTTTTGTTGGACTCCCTTGGGATCGATGGAGGGTTTTGACACAAAGCTCCARTTGTGCCCAACTTTTGGCCCTGTATCTTGGGTGAGGTGCCTAGGRCTTTTCATTTATAGCCTGCTTGCCTCATCTAAAAAGTATCTTCAGCTTGTCATGCTGTCCGGCATCTGTCTGTAGTAGGCAGAAAAGACAGTAGTAGACCTCTTAATCCTTAAGTGTCTTAAGCAAATGTAAACTCCGTTAAGTGCCTTTATCACCGAGCAGCTCATTTACCAGCTGTGCAAAGTACCTTGTAGTTCATTTATATGGGAAGTTTGGAGGATTCTCTGATGCTTTCTGTCTTGACATCTGTGTTTTTGTGGCCAGCAAGGGTTAAGAGTTAGGCACTTGTCCATGTGAGGAAACTATTCCATTGTAAAGTGGGGTGTGAATTTAAAGCATGCTGACTTTCCCATGGAAAGTCTTATTAAATAATGAAACCCCTAAATCACTTTTATTTTGGATGAAGGGAAAAGATTGCAGGGTAACTGTTTTGGTCCGCTTCAGTGTAGACAAACTCCCAAACCACCAATTTATTTTGGATGAACTAGAGAATAGCTGTTGAATGCAGGAGAGTTTTTTTTTATAGTTATCCACACCTGATTTAGTGCCTGGACTAAAAGCATGATCAGCGGGGGAAATCGTATTTTTTCCAAAGGGTGTTTCACATCTCAGCAGCTAAATTACTGGGACAGGCTCTGGAGGGAGTCTGCGTCCTTGTTTTCACTGCGTAGGAAGCCTCCCCTCCTAGCTGAGGCACTGACAGTGGGTAGCTACAGGTAACTGTTCCCTTCTGTTGCTGCGTGCCTGGGTCAGATTTCAGTTTGAGGCATCCAGAAGAAATGAATTAGAGTGGTCTATTATAGATGGTCTCCCCAAAGTGTTAAATGAGGAGAAGGTTGCATGCTTTCTGTAACAATATACACTAATAATAGCTTTATCTCCCATCCCAGTCTGCTGTGTATTGAAGTAAACGCCCATACTCAGTCCATCATCAACTTTGAGTTGGGCTAGACTTCGACCTGTACTTATTAAAGGCTGAAGAATGCTCTGTCGTATGCATTTGATAAGGGAATGCAGAAATAAAAGTGGAGATAAAATTGTCAGAGGCCATTTTTTCCCTTTAGCTTTAGCTGGAAAAAATAATGGCATAGGTTGTTTTCCTCCTCCTGTGTGGGCAATATCTAGACATGCCCAGCACTTTCAGAATTGTTTATCAAAACCAAGATAACCATTATGTTGGTCCTGTCTGGCCGCTGCCTGCTACAGATCAAACCCACACCCAGTAACTCGTGAATCAAAAGCAGAACACCTGCTTGGTTGGTCATTAGTGTCTTTACAAAACATTTTAAAACCAAAACCAGACGTGCAAYGCTGTATGTTTTCAAGAAGACAAGGTGGTGAGATTTGTGATGCTTCTTAGCTCTTGGGGAGGATTCATCTTGCGGTTGTGGCTGAGCATGGATGAGCTGTCCAGGTAGAGGGATCCACAGTGCTCACAGAGTGAACATGTCACTCTAGGTCTTCCTCAGCGTCTTTAGGCACTATTTTAAGTTTCCTGAGCCTAAGTCATAGAACATCTTACATCCGGAGTCAAGGCCTTGACTGTGACGGACAGTCCTTTGGAGAGCTGTGCAAAGATCCTCGTGTCTCTCAAAAACAGTGACCTGTATTTCAGAAAGGGACATTGTAAGCGAGGAGAACAAGTTTCAAATCACATGTCCTCCAGCAAGTACTGTTCTTTCGATAGGAAGACTTGTTGGAGAATGTTAATTGAGTCCCTTTTTAAATGAAGGAGGCTTTGCTTCCTTCCCAAGTTTTCAAAACAAATTTTCCAAATACAGAGCCTATGTTTCATTCAAGTGTAAATCCTTTCTCTTTAACCTGGAAGTTATCCCAGAAAAAAGCCCATCCATTCACTGCAGGACAGACCCTTGTGGTTGCGGTGGAAAAAAAGAAGTGGATCAAATTGTCCAAACAGGAAGGGAATTAAGAAAAGACTTTGCTTAGTGAGTGGAGCTCTCATTTAAGTTTAAATGATCTTCCTACAAACTCCACTTTATATCTCTGTTGCTTTTGAAGCATCGCACAATAATTGCAGTGTCTGCTAAATTTAGAAATGACAAATTTTTCTTGCCAACGTGCCAGCCTATCTGTAGACTGTATGGATTTCAGCATGTAGTTATGGGATGGATGCAAACAGTGATTTGAAATTTACTGGCTTTTGTTATCTCTTCTGACTTCCACATAGCTCCATCCTGGTGGGTATCTAAAACTTTACACTGATTTCTTTTCATTTGAGGGCATTGATTGAAATGCGTTTTTTGGCACAGCTAGGTGCTAATGCTGTTTTACATATGGTAAAGCTGAATTATCGAAAGGATAAAGCGTGACATGCTGAATAAAATGAGCTCCCATCTAAACGCATGGAAATTGTGCTATATTTTTAGCAACTTATGGATAGGATTGTCATTCTTTTACCCCTAGTCACATGGGAAGGCTGTGGAAGAACAGATAAGTCACAAGTGTCTCAGTTCCCCGTTTCTACTGTTTACCACATGACAAGTTTTCCCGCTCTGTGAAAAATCCCTTAGATCTAAAATCTCTCTTTTCTTCCTCAGTCTGTGCTATTTAATTTTTCTCTTTCWGAGTAATGTTTTATCTTAATTCTGTGAAGCTGTTTGAGACACAGTTTACTGTAGAGGAGTGATGCAAAGTAAACTTCCCTTTGTTTCAGTAAGTGTCTTGATCGTCACGGAGAAGAAATGTTTTTGAGTTCAGGTGTGTCAGGAGGAATGAAAGGCACTTTGCAGAAGTGATAATCCATCATTGTGTGCATCCCATGGCACTCCAGGCTGCAGTCGCCTGCAGAGCGCTTGGTAACCTCAAAGCACAAGTTGACTGGTGGAGGTTTTCTTTTGGAATCTCCAGACAAAATTTGATCCTCGGGCTTTGTTATGAAGTTTGCAACAAGGTGGAAACAAAGCCGAAGCTGTCACTGTTGTGTTTTCATCTCTTTCTTCTCCCACCCTTCTTTTCCTTGCCTTTTCCTGATCTGTTTCTGCTCTCTGCTCTGTTTCAGTGTACCTAGCACTCAGGAGGAAAATCACTCAGGAAGGTGAATTGCTTCTGTTGCATTACAGCAGGGATGCATTCCTGTATGAGATGTTTTTTGTCGCAGTCACTGGTTTCCTCTGGATATCTCTAGATGACCTGAACACAGACAGTATTTAGTTAGGAGGAGGTCTGTGCTTTTGTATTGAAACATTTGTTGCTGTCGTATGCAAAACCCCACACCTCAAGCAGCATGGGGAAAACACCTATCTTCTTCAAGGAAAACCTCTAATGGGTAAAAATCTCAGAAAGCCAGTCTGCCAGCCATGACCCAGACTTCATCGAGATCTAAGGACAGGCTTCCCAACCTGAATTCCCCTGCCTTGGGCTCTCATCTCATATGTGAGCGTGTTTTTGTAGACTGCAGGATGGAGAATGCTGTGTGTATCACAGCATGCTAAAGCCAGCCCTGGTTATGGGTCTGCTGTCTTAAAGCTGGAGCGTGTGGTTTGCATTTAACGTTCCAGCAAAGCACGAGCCCAGGAGAAGTCCCCTCAATACAGCTCCACCTGGAGAGACATACTTCTCCTGGAGTCAGTCTGGTCTGTTCCAGGCTGAAGTCAATCCAGTTACTGTGGGAGTAAATCTGTGCGGTGTTCGGCTTTTCTAATTTTGGTTCTCATCCCCTGCTGTTTCTGTTGCATTTAATGATTTTCCCTGTGGCTTGAATGGTAAAGATGTGGTAACTGCTCAGGGATGGCTTAAAATCAAAGATTCGGTGTGGGTGTTGCTTTCAAATAGAGAAGAAATGCTATTTAGAGAGCCGTGCTGCTATTTCAGGGCAGTTTGTTAGGTCTGGGTTCTGAGAAGTGGTGAGAAAAAATAATTGCTTTTGGGCTAGCGTGTCTCATATGGTGTGTCCTGAAATGATCCTCATGTACACATTGAGTTGGAACCACTACTGAGCCTCTCTGCATGCAGATTCATTCCCTGTCTCAGCCTCCTATTACAGAGGATGGGAGGAGAAGAAAAGATTCCTGTTGAAACTTTGCTCCCAAGCTTGCTGCAATGAATTTAAAACCCCAAACCACAGAGAATTCCCAAATGTAATATGGACACCAGTGTTTATTTGACTGAGACCCCATTGTGTTTCGAGTTGTGCAAACACGGGCAAGTTTCCTATTTAATTAAGGCTGGTTTTATCAATTAAGATTCCCAAACAATTGGAGAGAGAAGGAGGGTAGCGAAGATAAGATCGCACAGTTATGCAGACGGGATAGAGTACAGCTCTTTTTGGCAGTCAGAATACAAGTTCTGCAGGAAAGTTGTTTGCAGCATTGTTCTGATCCATTATGCCAATGTTTTTAGTTTGAACCTCTTTTTTCTATAGTTTACTGTCTGTCTCTCCTTCCTTTTAAAGTCCTGAAACACCAAGCTTTGCTTTCATGAGAAGCTTAGCAGTGGCAGATACTTCCTAATAATGAATGTGATCAAGGAGCTGGAAATAAGGGGAAGATTCCCACCACTGGTTCAACCAGGGCTTGGCAAGCTTGCAAAGACATGGGAAAAGGCAGGCCAGTTTGGGTCTGGTTGTTGCTTGCCCTACTTAGCTCAACAGCTCTGTTCCTGAGCTATTACCCTTCTGTAATATCTGAGGCTAACATAGCCAAACTGCAGCTTGCTCTACTGGTTTAGGTTCTGGCCAGCTCACGGTGTTGATAGGTCCCTGATGGTCAATAGGATGTGGAAACCAAAGGTGTTAGAATTTTTGGCTAGATCATGATTTATATTGCTGGGGTTAAGAGAGGAATATCCCATTCACTGCAGCAGGTTGAATACCGCTCTGGTGTCCCCATTTTCTCCAGTTTCTCCTGATGCAGTAGAAGAGTGTTCTGGCAGTGTAAGCTGTCCCTGGTGATGGAGTGGATGTGGGATGCATTCTAGGTAGGTGGGCCCTTGTACCTATCTCTGCAGCCTCCCAAAATAAAGGGGATGCTGATACGCCAGCTACAGCATATACTTGTTCTGTCTTAAGGGGATTTGTAGAGCAGAGGATTTACTGGATTTGCTCCTCTGTTGTGCTGTGAAACTCCTTTTAACTGTGTCCTGTGTAATACTGTAGCCTCTGGCACATGAACCACAGCATTACAGTGTTCTGATCTTCCTAGCTGCGTGGGCAGGAGAAGCTCCATAGCCCAGACCACATGGCGCAGGGAAGTCATTGTCTCAGCYGTAGACGAGCTAGCCAGCTTTGTGTGACCAGAAAAGCTGCAATAAAAAGGGGAAGGAAGAGCCTTATGCCTCCAAGACTGTCCCAAAAGCTCAGCCAGTCTGACCATAGCTGACCCATTCTGCCATCACAGGGTGCCCTTGCTGGGTGTTGCTGAAAGGCCTTTGACTTTGTTCTCAGCTCGTTTCTCTGGGAATCACTTGGGGATGGTGACCGCCTCCTAGCATTTCCATGGGAGCCTCTGATGGTGGAGGAGATCATCTAGTCCTTAATTTTATCCCCAAATCAAGATGCTAACTGAGGTGTATTCCAGCAGGCTGTCAGAGGGGCCTTTGAAGAGCAGTTCAAGATAGCCTGCTCCCTTCCCAGCATCTCGGAGCTGGCTGAGCCTGCTGCATTCTCACAGTGCCCTTCAGCCAGAGGAACGCGCTTGAGAATCAGCCATAGGCCAGCCAATTATTTTGATTTATTTTCTTTTCCCTCAGATGAGAAGGGCTTGAAAAACACATAATGGTGCATTTTATCAGTGAGTTTTAAATGGCATGATTCGTCCCCTATGTTCTTGGCATGACGTTCTTTGGTTTATTTTTTGGATATCCTTGCAGTTCTGGTAGTGCCAGGCACTGTATGGAAGTGCCCTGTGGCAGAGAACCTGCTCTGCCCATATGTTAGCTTTAAAAAAAAACCAACTCATAATAGGAAGTCTTTATACTGCATGCCAAGATGCTTGGGGCTTGTTAAATATATTCTACTTGTCAACAACTACCCAATTTAAAAAGTAGCCTTGGTGTGAATCGGCTTTGAACAAGTTCATTTGACTTGAGGGATATTTGCAGGCATTAAAACAAGTTGGATCACTGTGGTAAAAATGTGCAGCGGTTTCCTGATCAAAAGCACCATCCAGTGACCCTTTTTTTTTTTTTTTTTTCGTTTTGTTTTAATCTCCTCTAAACATTCGAATTATGTTAGCAAATTTTTGGTGACTTTGGGGAGTGGAGGAGGCTTACTGGGACAAGTGTTTCTGGGAGCCACTCGGTGTGTTACTGGAACACTTGCTGCAGTCGATGCAAACTGAATGTCGGTGTGCAGGGGCATGGGCGTAACAAGACAAAACATCCTGACACTCCTTCTTTGCTTGAAGTCAGTTTTATTCAATGGGGTTCACCGGCTGCAGCAGCGGATTCCTGGTGTATAAATCACATGTGATGCTTGTGTGCTCCTCAACAGGTTTCTTTGTAAAGTCAGAACTGTGGCACTCACCTACAAAGTGGGCTCTGCTCCCTGCCTGCTCCATCTTCGATGGCTTGTTGTCCGAAATTGCCTGCCGGGCCCGCTCCCCTGCCAGCTCTGCAAATCGTCTCTCAGCGGGGAGGCTAGTCCGCGTGTGATGGGTATGGGAGCCGGTGGCTCGTTGCAATGCTTCCYGGCCCTCCTTGTCTTGAAGACTGAATTATCACAGGTGCTGTTTTGTCCACATTTCCTACTCTCCGTGGGCTGCTGGTCTGATCACTCAGAGATTTGGACACTGGCTAGCTATGTCTTTTCTTGCAACGCAGCTTCRGATAAGCTGCTTAGAAAATCAGGTGGCAAAGGAGGTGCCCAGTGCCTCTAAGCTAGCAGGAGATCTTATCATGGAGCCTTTTCCACTATGTTTGCTGATTCAGACGTAATTATTAAATGTCAGATTGATGGTTTATTCTCTCTGTCTCCCGCGCATTTTTCCTGGATGATGGTGTTGTGGGAAGAGGCAAAGGGGACAGCTGTCTTGGATCRTACTTACRAAAAATATTGTTTCTCAGAACATGTTGTTGTTGAAGAACTTAAACATTGTTGGSCAAGAAGGCYRACRGCATCCTGGCCYGTGTCAGGAATAGTGTGGCCAGCAGGAGCAGGGAGGTGATCGTGCCCCTGTRCTSGGCACTGGTGAGGCCGCACCTCGAATCCTGTGTTCAGTTTTGGGCCCCTCACTACAAGAAGGACATTGAGGGGCTGGAGCGTGTCCAGAGAAGGGCGACGAGGCTGGTGAAGGGTCTGGAGCACAGGTCTGATGRGGAGCGGCTGAGGGAGCTGGGGGTGTTTAGCCTRGAGAAGAGGAGGCTGAGGGGAGACCTTATSGCTCTCTACAACTAYCTGAAAGGAGGCTGTAGWGAGGCGGGKGTTGGTCTCTTCTCCCAAGTAACAAGYGATAGGACGAGAGGAAATGGCCTCAAGTTGCGCCAGGGGAGGTTTAGATTGGATATTAGGAAAAATTTCTTCACTGAAAGGGTAGTCAGGCATTGGAACAGGCTGCCCAGGGAAGTGGTGGAGTCACCATCCCTGGAGGTGTTCAAAAAACGTGTGGATGTGGCRCTTCGGGACATGGTTTAGTGGGCATGGGTACTGGGTTGATGGTTGGACACGATGATCTTASAGGTCTTTTCCAACCTTAATGATTCTATGATTCTATGATTTCTGCTTCCTTTTCTAGGCCAGCAGTGTAGGACCACAGAGTGGTGCTGTGGTTGAAGCCTGTAGCCTGCATAAGGTGTGATGGCCCCAACTCTGAGATCTAGCAGCTTTGGGCTGCTTCTTATTCATAACTAGTGGAGTAGTTTTACAGAGGTGGCTCTGCGTGGTCATCCTTAGAAGACACGGATAGGTGAAAAGGCTTGCCCAAGGTCCCACAGACCATCAGCGGTCACACTAGGAGTAGGAGTCCATTGTTTGTTGTGTGTGTATCAAAGAAGCACAGCTTCTTCCCAGCTTGGGAAGAGGAAACAACGTAGTATGGCCCCATCTCTGTCTCTCCTGAGATGTGAGGAGGTGATATTTCTGGAAGTGAGAGGGGAAATGAAGATAAGGCTTGCAGTGTTTTCTTAGAAGAGTAGGGGCTAGGCAGCCCAGCTAATGTCATCTTCTCAGGCTGGAGGAGACCTGAGCTTGGACAGGCAAAGGTTAATGCTGTGATTTCCCTCTGTCTCTTTTGGGATGTGTCCAGAGGAAGAAGGGTGCGGAGTCAGCCTGAAGGTCTCTGCTGCCTTCAAAAAAAATGATGCTGAGGAAGTTTTGGGCGCAAGGCTGCAGGTTTGGCGGATGGGTAAAACAGGAAGCATTTTGTTCGTGCTGCTGTCTAAGAGTACAGGTGGTGTGTTATTAATGTGTTTCCTTGATGTTTGATCCAGCTCTGCACTCGCTGTGTGTCAGTCATTGGGGTGGGTCAGTAATTTGTAAATGGGGCTTGTAGATGCTAATGTAAGATCAACGCTACTGAACTGCTGCAGCCTTTTCAGTGCCCCAAGCCATATTTGATGGCTTGGGCTTTTATGCGGGCAAATTTTAGCAGATGGTAGCATTTGTCCTCAGTTCAAACTTGTTTTTCTCTCACAGCCACCCTTATAAATTCCAGCAGCTCTCTGGAAATTGAACCACTTTGTTTCTGCTTCTGCCTGCAGAAACATAAGGCAGGGCATGGGTTGCTCGTCTCTGGCAGGAGTGCTGCCTTGTTTTTGTGAAAAGCTATCTGACTTCCTTGTGCCACCGTGGTGAGAAAGATGAGCATAGTCATCTCTCCATCACCAGGGCGGTGGGCGAAGGTGAGGCACACAGGATGAATGGGCTGTGTTGACGGTGTGGGATGCAGTGGGGAGGGTGCTGCAGAGGTGATGGAGATGCTCCACTCAAAACCTGCTTGGGTCCAGGGAGAATTGCTCGCTCAGGCTTACATGTCCCCATGCAGCATCTGCAAGGCTCCTGGCTCCAGTCAGACATGAGGAGGTGATGAGGAGCAAGGGGCTGAAGTCACACTGGTGGGAAAAGCAGGAATTTTGGATCTTTCTTGTTTCAAGCACTGGAAAACACTGCATTCAAGGAGACCATGCTGGTGATGGTCCTTCTTGGAGCAGGAGGTTGGAGTAGAGTCTTTCAGGGGCTGCTTCTGACCAACACTTCCAGTTTCTGTGAGCTGTCAGAACAGGTCTCCTCTGCCAAGACCTGCTGCTTGCCCACGTCTGGCAGCTGCCTGCAAAAGAGGGCAGCAGGACTGGTCTGGAGCTGAGTGACTTGTTCCAGCTGCCCACATCCAGCTGGCAAACCTGTTCAGACTAAAATACCGAATTGGATAAAGCCTGAGCATGAGGATGACAATGAAACACCACTCTCCAGGTGGTTTCAGCCCAGCTGGAGGTGRCTTTCCAGCGTGTGCAGGCGTAACACGGGTTAACCTTGATCTCACTGGGGCATGTGGTGTCAGTGACTCAGGTTTATGAGCTCGGGAAGGGCCCTGGTATGTACGTAGATGGCTGCGGACCTTTATCCTGCTCCTGCAGCTCTCCAGGTAGCTGCGTAAACGAGGTGTGTCTGCTTCCGATGCAATAAACCTCCCGTTGTGCTGCAGAYGCAACCTTGCCAGGTTGGTGTTTGCACAACTACTGTACAAAGGCAGTTTATAACAGCAGGCTTGTTTCACTCACCTATCTGACTGRCGTTAAGTTCAATTGATAATACTCCTGCCTTCTGTTGAAAGGGTATCCATACTTAACCCGTGCTGGCKTAGAGGGTGATTCTGAAAAGGATTGTGAGTGAGTTTGATGTGCGACCTGCTGGATTAAAAAGGAGGGCGGGGGGTATGTGGAGAGGGAGAAAAGAGACATATCTTCCAGTTTGACATGTTTACAGCCTGGAGAGCTTGGAAAGAGCGTCTTGAAATAACAGTCAGTAAGGATTAATGTACTTGCTTCTGAGAAGACTGACGAAAGAGGAAAAGAGGGAGAAGTTACAAAATGCTTGTTTGTTGTGCCAGAAGCCGCGGAGAGAACCGCAGCTAACAGCGACGGGAGGCACTGGCGACAGGCAGTGCTGGGGCCAGCACAGAAATCTCCTTCCACTTCATTTTTGTGTCTACTCAGAGATATGATCTGCTCTATCCTGACCTATGCTCAGTGGACAGCCTGAGCCTGAAGCCTGGAAAGGTGTTCAAGGAGATAAAATTGCTCTAACTAGAATAATCCTTCCAAACACTTCTCCCTCAGCTTAGAAAAAAAAGTGTATTAGAGATGATATTTGAAAATTTTGTTATTGCAGTTACTTAGATAAAGGTTACTCATTATAGCCATGGAGTTGCTCAGTGCAAGTAGTGCTAGACTGTGTAATGAGTTAACAGCCTAAATGCTGGAGTGTCTTTACATCTGCTAAATAAAGTTGCCTTTCTGTTTCAGTTGTGGAGCTTTTGCACATGGGCTCTGCTAATAGTGCTTTCAGATAACCGCTCTTCTGTATGCAGTTGATGAAATAATAGAGATTATTACATCTATTGAAAAAAGGCTTTTGAAACTCTGTATCAAAAAGTTTGCTGGTTTTTGTTCTTATTGTTTTCTGAGGCCCAGGAGATGCCCTGCACTGGGTGGCCTGTGTGACTGATTGTCATTCCTTAGGCATCACTGGAAACCACCTGCGTGTGCKCTCCGTCGCTGCAACACCATGGTAATGATGCATGTGCTCACAGACATACAGTTATGACGGTATGTCACATACCGACATACCTGACGGTAGGTTCCTGAGGTGCAAAGGCCAGAAAGTTTTGTCTTGAACATCTGTCCTGGCCATCTTCATTATAAAGGCAGGAGCGTTCCCAGCACCACAACCCTGTCTTCTGGTGGGACTGGAGTGTAAAAGTCTATGAGAGATTGGATCCTGATTTAAAAGCTTCAAGCAGTATCCTCTCTGTCTTTAGTGAAAAGTGTTTCAACAGCTGATTAGTGTCACTGTTAAAAATAGGCATCTTATTTCTATTCTGAATTTTTCTAGCTTCTGCTCTTTGTTGCTCAATCTCGCTTTGTCTCTGCTTAGATTGAATTAATCCTTTGGTGTCAAGTAGTCTCTGTTTGTAAACACCTTCAGACTGTGATGACAAACCTGCATTATAAACACATGTGTATGTAGTGTCCCTTYATGTGTTGATAGTATCTTGAATAGTTGCACTTAAAATAATAATAAAATAGTAGTGTGTTTATTTCTTGTCCTTCCATTTAGTCCTTCAACTGAAATGAAGTCTTATTGTTTTTATCTGAGTTCCTTTCAAACACACACAATGTTGTTGTTAGGTTTCTGATTAAGGAYGATGCTTAATTCCCATCAATTAAAAACCTAGAGGGAATAAAGTGATTCTGGTAAATTTTGGTCAGTTTATGCTAAAGCTGCTTGGTCTGTGCGGTCAGCAGGGAATTTGTCTGTGTTGATGATGCATTTCTCACCCTCCAGACTGGCTGTTACACTTGTTAATGTGAAGACTGTCAATTCAACACTCTACAKAAAGACTAAAAAATTCAGGCAAATAGTATGGTTAGGAAAGAAACCCAGGTCCTCGTGCAGGAGTCTCTGAATAGCATGTGGAAGTGTCGCCACTGGCTGCCTCTTCTGGAGGCGCAGTTCCTCTCAACCTCATTTTCGCTGTCTAGAAAGCTATTTCTAGATCAGTAAGTATGTCACGGTAATATGAGGTGACATGTTGAGTGAAAGAGTCAGTGCTGAGGTCCCCATGTCTGTCCCTGACAGAGCGTGTGTCCCTGGAGACTTCAGGCTGGACTTGCTGCACTCTGGCCCCATGAATGACCCAGGGTGCCTGGGATGCATTTTGGCTCTCCTGGAGTGCATCTTCTAGTTTAGTTTCATCCACAAGGAGTGAAGCCGTTTGGTTGCTTCAATACCACTGCACAGCATGAATGAAAGCATGGGAAGTGGAGGTGTKGAGGTCACTCCAAAGCAAACGCCTGATCCTAGCTAAACTGCTAATGTAAGAGGACTCAGAAGGGCTAGGTGTTTGTTTTAAACTGGTCTGTAAGCTTCCTTTCAGCTTGTCCATCCAAAGACAGGTATGCCAAAGATCAGCAGGATGGATTACTCCTCCTCTCCATCATCTGAAAGGCTGCAGACAGCAGATGCAAGTTGGACACCCAAGTAATGACATGGGGTGAGACAAGTCCCACCTGGGATGACCATGGCTGTGGTCTGTGGTATGCCAGGAGCTCACAGCTGTGACTCGTGGGTATAAGACAACCTGCTACGTGATATGAAGTCTGAGGGGAGAGGAAGGTCACTTTTTTTTTAAGACTAACCAATCCTGGTGGAAAAAACAAACAAACCAAAAAAAGCCAGCCAACCACCAGACAAGCCTTTAAGCACGCAAGCCTTGTTTTCAGTACGTTGCCTTGCCTGAGTCTTTGTGTCATCACAGCTAAGACAGTGCTATCACGAGAGTATTTGGGTGAGCTAAGAATAGCAGGTTTCCTTGAGAAATGTTTTTGTTTATTTTGGTTTCGTATTTTTAAATTGTCGGAGCCTTGGTAACCTTTTTCTTAAGGGTTCTAGAAGAATAGCCTGATCAGAGAGTATTGTTGTAATAAGGAGGGCAGTTGCATACTGCCTTAATTCTCTGGTTTCTTCCTTGTGACCTGCAAGGTTTTACTGCCAAAATGAGAAAACAAACCATGAAGTGGACATACCTCTGAACTTTGTTGCTGCTGGCTTAAAGGTAGAGCAGGCTAGTGTGACATTTGCCTTCATGCTATTTCTAGGTTGCCATTGTCTGTGAGGCCATTGTAACTTAAATAAGTAGAAGACACTGTGTTAAAGGGAACATATCCAGAATATATYTTTATTAAAAGGATGAAACACAAGAACCTGTTCAAAATTATTTCTAAGTTATTGCTAGGATAGCTCTGGTGTGAAGCCCTGCTGAAAGGTAACAAGGCTCCTCTGTGCAGATGAAAAGAGTCATTTCCCTGGGAGCAGYCGGTGGGCTGGGTGCATAACTAAGATCAGCAGAGATGAAGGGATGGGGAGCTCGTAGGATTGAAGGGTAAAAATGCCAGGAAACCCATGATTCTAGGTTGGTAGAATGATGCCCATGTCAGAAAATATATTTTTGCAAAGATTTGCCTGCTGAGAAATTTTTTTTTTGGAGGGGGGGGGTGTTTTTAGGGATTTTTTTTTTTWARGKWTTTTTTTGAATGAAGGAAATAGATAGTAGTGAGAGGGGATGAATGAAGGGTAGTGGCACCTAGGGAGGCAAGGGCAGAATGGGGGTAGAGACTGAGAAAAGGGAGTTGGTCTGGAAGAAGTAGTGATTAAAATATCATGAGTGAGACACTTAGATGYACAAGAGGTAAGAGGATCAAAGCTATATTTTTAAGACAGAAGGAAGATGTGTATTTGGATATTTTTTTTTTTATTATTGTGGGTAACCAGTGCCTGTTAGCTGTCTCACAGGAAAGCTATAAGCAAGACAAAGCAGGGGGAATTTTACTTTTAGTGAAGCTATGATTTAGTACTACCCTTGCTCTTAGACGGACACAAAGTAAAATTACAGCCTCAGAGATATTCACAGTACAACAGCTAGCACACTTCTTACTCTGTGATTAAAAAAAAAAAAAAAAAAAGAAAAAAGAGACAACCCTTTTTGGCACTCAAGAAAAAGTAAAAGGCCAAACTATCTTTGTGTCAGAGAACCTCGTAATATTCGCTGGCTCAAGCCCTGGCTGGTGGCTTGGCAAGTGCTGGAGGTAGAGCACTGCACATACTAGACCGTGGTTTATGTGCTTGTCTTACTTATGAGCCTAACAGAGTGTATAATTGATACTGAAATAAAGTGTAGTGGGGGTTCATATATTTATATTGTCTGTTCATTTCACAATGGAGCATGTATCCTGGTTGGAAAGCCCAAGCTCTTGCTAAATTTTAATTGCCTTCCCCTGCCGATCATATGGTAAAGGTTGTTGGCTAATTAAGGGTGGTTTCTAAATCAGGATTCTGTACACACAAAATACCCTGTTATTTTCTCATCTGTCTAGACAGGTCACCTAATCCAGTATTAAAGTGCCGAAACAGGAGGGGAAAACATTTTCTTGAAGCTTTCATGTGAAGTATTCACGTGAGTTCGCCAAAGCCAGGATTAGGAAAGCTGTACTTAAAAACACTGAGCTAAACCRGTTCAATTTTCATAGGATGTAGATGGCAGGCAAGATGTTTCTTTACTGTGGCAATTAAAATGCATGCATTGAAGTGTTATCTGGAGACTGGATGAGAAGTGGAGAGTGTTGTATAATGTCTATGGGTTGTAATAAACCCTGAAGACATTTCTAGTAAGAGTTATTTCATCTGTGGGTTTATAATAGCTCAGAAATGAGGAAGGACTAGCCAGATTAAGATTTATTTCTTCTTGAAGAAGAGATGACTAGGATCATATATGAAGGTCCTTAGCACCGAGGAGAATGTGAACAGGGAATGACTGTTCAGTGTTTCTTATAACATGGTTTTGGGGAATGTCCTCAATTTTCATTGGGTAGTGGTTTTGAATCCACCAAGAGGACATTAATATTTACATAAGGTTAATAGGCTGTGGAGCTCCTCATCACAGAATTGTTGCAAAGGCCAGAAGTATAGAGGTGTTCAAAAAGAAGTCGGTAAATGCAAGGGGGAGAAGTCCCTGGGGTTACACTCAGAGGTCTGGACGTTAGCTCTACCTTAYGATGTCCTTATTGGACTTACTTCTGGCAGCTGGGTACTGCCCGAAGAGAGTCATTTCTCTTCGTACCAACCCCAGACTCTTCAATATGACTTGCTGTGGCAGTTCTTACGTACCTTTTAAGAACTGTACTGCTTTGCTCTTCGTATCCCAGTGGTGGACTTCCCTGAAGCTCTGCATACAGATATCCCAATGTTCGGGGCCCGTCTTAAAAGAACCCAGAGAAATTTCACTTCTTATCTTGTTAGATTAAAAGCCAATAAATTGGCATGCTTGAGAGGGGAGGTAAAGGACCAGTGATTGGCAGGGCGCAAGAAATGTGGCTTCACTCAACCTCAAGAGAAGATGGCGGAAAAAAACATTTCTTTGTAGGAAGCCCAGCTCCTTCCCATTGTTCTGAACTAGTAAATAGAGAAAAGTGATGCTTCCTCTTTTTGGTTGGGTTTTTAACTAGAATGTTGTCCCTCATCTCTGTTTGTGGTGTGTGTTTGTGTGAATCTGTTGAGGAGTGGTCTTGTCTTTCCTATCAGCCTCTGACTGGTGAGGATTTAACTTACTCATCATGGAGAAGTTCCCGACTAACTCCTGAGGGAGGCCCTCTGTACCTGGAGTGCATGTTTCTGTTTATCTTAACCCATTCYGAAAATCCACCTTCAGAGTTGATTAAGATAAAAAGGAAAAAAACCCACTCCTCTCCCAGGTGAGGAAAGTTCACAGGAGAAATGAATCAGCAACAAAGCCAAGTAGAGACAAGTCCTAAGGTGTCTGCAGCTGGAAACTTGACCCATCTCACCAGCTGCTGTAGGGAAGGAGCTTTGCGTCCTCCTCCCCTCTGCCTGTTCCAGATCTTTACTGTTTCTTGTGGAACCAGGGAAGAAATTGTTCGCTTCTTCAAACTGTTGTACTGCTTTTGAATCCAGCTTGCTCAGAAGTAAGTCCAGTGCCTGGTTTTGGCTGCTCACAGCTTTTCTGTTTGTCAAATGACCATGATTCGTGACTCTTTCACCATGGACTAGAAAGCATCAGATGCTTGACATGTTTGATTTCAGCTTGGAAATAACTCTCCCAACACCAATGTCTGGCTCCCTATGACAAATATCTGCTAGCTGAGATCTATTGGTCAGGAGATGAAAACAGTGAGATGACTGATGTCACTGCAGGTAGAAGATYTTAGCATGGCTGCAGCCAGGGCTGGCTCAATGTCACCTGTTCCGTTGTTCAGTGGCAGTTGGAAGAAGCTGTATTGGCAGAAGCAGAGTTTGTTGCAGGCACTATGCTGATCTCTTTTGCAGGTGATCCCGGAGAGGGTGGATTGAGCTGAAGCTGTTCCAGTTGAAACTAAACATTTTCAAATTAGTTGTTAAGAGCTCCAGTAGGACCACTTTACTTTTTATACTGCTGCTTAAATCACTACTGACTGCAGTCTGGTGTCACTTCTGTTACAGAGAGCAGGAGATGCTTGGTCAGCATATATAAATACTTTAAGAGCCCAGAGAAAAAGGTACTGTCCAAATGAAACCACTGTTGCTTTGTACTTCATTAGTACACATGATCATATACTGCAATAGTCCAGCAGTGTCTTAAGCACAAAGGTTTGATTCTTCTGGTGATGCAAGAGAGAAACAGGAGTCTTTGACACTGCCCAAGCGTTGGGAAAATTGGGGAAGAGCTCAGAAGGAGTATCCAGCAGCTTGGCAAGAGGTAGAGGCAGCGTACTAGCTCCTTCGATTTCTCTGCGTTCAGTAAGCATTGGGTAGGGAGGACGGTAAGGCTAGGAATCGTGTGTGCGCTTTATCGAARTCACTGGGCACCAGCTGATTCAAGGGCTGACGAATCCTGGGCTGTGTGTTTATCTTTGCAAGTCGGGACTGATGTCTTCTTGGGCCTGGTGGAGTATGGGTCTCTGTACCCTGTTCCTTCGTGCTGGACAGGTATGAACCTATCCAGAACCAGATGACTAGGCAYTGACATTTGTCTATAGGGACATCCTACATTGGTGGTCCCTTATTAAGGTTTAACCTTCACCGTGGACTCAGGCCGTGTACTAAAATAAGGTGATGGGACCCGAGAACTAAGGGTATACACAGTTAAAAAGATGGCTTCTAGGAGTCTGCAGAGAAATAGGATACTGCTTGGAGGAGCAGTTGGATGCGTTGGGTAGGTGGAGGTAGAACTGGACTAGTCAGGACTGGTACGGGTTTGAACCTCTCTGCATCAAAGACTGAGGCTGATCCTGATGTGGCAGGACAGTGTTGGCTCCAGGGGCTGCATCGTGTGGCTGTGAATTTTTCAACTGGCCCTTGTTGGCTTTCATCAGTTGAAACATTTTTTTCCATCTGTACCATTTCTGTAATGATTGGTTTGATATCYGATCTCCATGCTTTGAGCTAAATCCTGTTTACCTAGTCCCGKAGTTATATGATCTGAAGCTTGTGCTTTGTGGTTGCCACAGAGGCAAAGTGAAGCTTCATCAGTGTGTTGTGGAGCTTGTCGGCACTGGACATGTGGTTTTCTTTTTCTTCTTTTTGTTCAAAGTCTTTACCACAAAATTGCCACTTTGGGAGGTTATATAAAGAGATGGGAGTTTGAAAATCCTTTGGCTTCTCCGGAAATAGTCTACATGGTACAAGAGGGTGGAGATTTCTGGAGTTTCCAGTACTGGTGCTACAGGCCAAAAAGTTGTTGCATCCCAATTTGACCTCAGTTATCCCTCTTATGCATCCCATTTTGAAGGCTGGGTCTAGTTCACAAGTTTTCTTTCTTTTCTG
>JASVER010000015.1:2966568-3047926 GCA_030449065.1 Oceanodroma leucorhoa
CTTCCTTAGGATTTTTAACTGCAGAGGATAAGTCTGAGCCGAGATCCCTGAACACGCTTGTTTGCTTTTTCCATAGGTTCCTTAGAAAGAGAGCTTGGACGGCATGCAAAGTTGTGAAATATCTGCAGACAGCACGGATGATCCTCTTAGTAGTGGCCTACGGAGAAAACGACAGCCTCGAATAGTAGTTATCGGTGCTGGGCTTGCAGGCCTGTCAGCAGCAAAAGCGCTCTTGGAAAGCGGTTTCACGGATGTAACTATCCTTGAGGCGACTGACCGAATTGGAGGCCGCGTGCAAAGTGTGAAACTTGGTAAGAGCAGCATTTTGAGAGTAATGCGTTGGGCTTTCTTTATTCTGCTAGCAAGGCTTTGCGTTGGCGTTAGGTTAATTTGACCCTGGAAATGTGCTTTTTTCAGTCAACGTGCACATGCAAGAGGTTAYTTAAGGTGTGATGTTGTCAGGAACATAATTCCTTGGGCTCCTTTCAGGGTGGGGGGGTGAATCTGAGCTATCTTGTGCGTCTGTTCCGAGAGAGGGCTGCTCTAAACCCATTTTTGTATAAAATAAAGACCTCGGTGATTCTTTTCATTTGTACGGGAATAACTCCGTGTAACAGGTCTGCAAGAAGCATTCTGTGATTAAATAACTGTATTGAGACAGTTTCCACCAACGTTTTCAAGCTTGACTCTTGACTAGGAGCAGTCAGTAAATCTCCTGGCTAGTGAAGGGCCGTTTCTCAGTGACTTACATCACTTGCAAAGGGGCAAGCTCCAAGCTATTCTGTTTCACAAATAGCCCCATTCATTTCCCTAGAACTAATTTACTGTGTAGGGCACTACCCACTGTGAATCAGGCTGCTGGAAAAACCTCTTCAATGTATCCTTTCATCCTGATTTGCAGCTTTCCTACCTCTGTGGCTTCCYTTCTGAGTGCGTAATAAAGGTGCAGACACTGGATATTTTAATCCCGTGTCAATTGGAAGGGCTTGTAAAATCTCTAAATGCAGAACTACTGGAACAAACATTACCCTCTGCAGCACAGTAGTCAATGAAACTTTCCCTGCTATCTAGAAGGGCATTGCCCGTCTCTACTCCACAGGAGGCAAAAAGCTCTTCACTTTTACTGAATTGCCTTCCTGATTTCAATTAACTAGTTCTGTTTCTGATCCCACTCTCTGTATTTATTAACTTTGGCCTCTTGCTGCCCTCCTTTCTTTTTATTTGTCAGGTGCTTACATCGCTTGCTATATTTTACTCGATAAACTCACCACAGTAAATAAACAGCAGYGTCCTATGAACTTTCAGAACGGAAATGAATGAAAAGGCAGTCGGACAAGTCTAATCTCCAGGGTTTGAATAGGGCACTTTACATTCTGCTGAGACTTGGCATAGAGGTTGGAATGGGAAGTGTGTCCTTTACTCACAATGCACTGTATTAAAAATATCCTGCATCATGTCTGTGAGAGGAGGGAAGTGTTAAAGACCTGAAATCTTCAGGGAGCAATATATCATTTTGTCAGTGCACCTGTGAAATAGTTTTGTTGTGCTAGTATCGAGACCAATTCTCTCACCTTTGGACACCTTAACCTGTTACTCATATCTTTGCCTTTGCTGGGAATCTACCTCCTGTTCGTTAACACTTCTTAACTGCCATGAGACAAGAGCAGGCTTTTCAGTCTGGTGGAGATCTTGCAGTTTGTAGATGTAACTGTTATTTGCAGAGCAGAGGACTGGAATTCAAARTCTTGATCTTTTAATATCTTTCTTAAAACTACAAACTGTCCGTCTTTTCTTATCTTCTGCAAACTGTCAAAGTTACACTGTGTGGGTATGGACTGCAGTTCTCTCCCAAGGTGGGTCCACGTTCTGGCYCCTCGTGTGCTTTGAAGACTCACATGCCCTTTAGCCAAACAATTTTGGAGCTCTGTGGGGTGTTGAAATCTTGAGAAGCAGCATGTACTCAGAACCTCCTTACTCCCTGGTATGAGGGCAAAAGGGCAGCATGGTCCTGGGCTGTRTTTTCTTCTTCTGTACTGCCTGGAGCAGCAAGATTGCACCTGGGGCATGCAAGACCTGCTCATTTCTCAGAACTGGCTAAAACTGTTACAGAAGTGGTTCTTCCGGGTCTTCAACATACAACCATTTCGATCTGCTTGTCTAAATGGCGTTTAAATATTAAACTTTTCGGGCCACTCCCCTSTCTGCACACTTGACTAAAGATCTGATTTAAATCTTCAACAGAGCTACAGTGGCACCTTCTCAGGGTTATATCCTAATACTTCTACTCTCACTGAGCCATGCTGTGTCTTGCAGGGGACAGTATTTTCCCTCAACTGCGTAGGGTATGTTGCTCTTCAGCCCAGGGGAATAATTTGGATTTTCGGAGGTTTGGTTCATCATTTCTAGCACAGGTGAGGCAGAGGGTTTGTGTGTTTGTGGATTGTAAGTGTGTTTCTTAAACATGATCTATAACATCTGTATCCACTGCAGATATTTCACGACAGGATGCCCAAGAAATAGTCAGGGCTGCAAAGGGAAATGTGAAAGTTCCCGTGCGTGTTCAGAAGGCTTGATACGCAATCTGTGCGTTCCTTTGGAAAATTGCTGGTATAGTATATTGTTGTGTATAGGACTGTGTTTTGACTGCTGCTTGTGTCTCAGTAATTATATTCACGGAATAGGAAACAGATTTTTTTTCTATTTTTTGTTGTATTGGATGATTCATTCGAAGTAGATTAATATTGAAACTAAAATCTTTTAAGGCCCTGAAAGTAAATTAGCTATCTCTGTTTAAAAAGATGTTATTTAATTTTACACTTTTAAATAGTTTATCATGTAACTTACACTAGGTAACAACTGGCTTATGTGCTTGGTAGTGATGATAGTGAGGCAAGAATGACTATTTTTAATTTGTTGGAATTTTATTATATTCCACACAGCTACTGAAAACAGGAGAGCTTGGAACACATCTTAATTGTTACCGAGCATGAATACAGCGGGACCTCCTGGCATATATTTTTCCTTTCAAAGATCAGGTGCCCCATAAATAAGAGCTATATACAGGAGGATTGTTAGTGTAGCAGAGAGCAAGCTCCTGACATAARGCAGCAGGCAGTATTCCTGCTGCTGGTCTGGCATGTGATGACTCGCAGGAGGATTGCATTAACAAGGTGACTGCCACATGCAATATTTATGAGCTTTGTACCTTTGGCTGCCAATGTACAGCAGTCATTTCCGCTAGGCTGGGTGCTCTGGGAGTGTACTGGAGTTTGTGGCACCTTAAATATTCACACGTTTGTGACTTGATGCTGCACGCTCTGAAGCACATGCTTTGTTTTAGGCACACGTAGAAATCTTGTGCTCTCGAGTCCTGTAATGCGTAATTTGAAGGGCAATCAGCATGCTCCTTAATGACGAGGTGGTTGTCCGCTTGACAAACAAGATACGCGGAGCTTCCCTTGGGAGGCAGCGTCTCAGCTGGAGAGCAGCATTTCTCGGAGCTTTCACCGTTAAACTTGACTGCATTATAGCATCGTGCTGCAGTGTCTTTCGGTCTGAGCATATATTTACATGTTAAACAGCATATGAGGACTGGTAACTGCACGATCCTTTCTTCATCAAGCAGGATCCTATTAACTAACCCACTTAATCAGGCATTCACACACCTCTGCAGGGCGAGCTGCACAGTGTGGTGTTGGCTGGGATGCTGGGAGAACACAGCTTTGTCAGGCTTTAAAAGGGTTAGCTTTGGACTTCTGAGAAGCTGCAAAAATGTGGGTGGAGGACATGACCCAAGCTTATTTTKAGCACCTCCTTTCAGCTACTGACCATCTCCCTGTGCTACCAGCCCAGTCGTGGCAGCGCTGGCTGAGGGGGGGTCAGAGCCCTGGTGCAAACCCCGTAGTTATAAGGAAGGGAGAGAGCGGGGCTGACCAAACTCTTTGTGTTTTGCAGGCAGACAGTATAGGTGATGAAGACTAAATGCATTTGGTGTTTAACCTGACAGTGCATCTTTTTAAAGAACCTGGTTTAAATTTTCAAAGGCATAAATAATAAAATATAACCTATTTACTCATTTGGGGAATGGAAATGCATATTTGTATTGCAGTTAATGTGAGGTATATTTGTAAATAACATGCACTTTTAATCACAGGACAAGGTTCAGTATGCAGGCCAATGTTGCTATCCCAGGGCAATCCAATTTTTTCCTGTTATCTCCCTGCTGTAGATGCTTTTCTTCCTGTGTCTGGGTATCCATCCCTTCCTCTCGAATACAGTGGATATTTGAAGTCTTTAGGTACTTTATTCTTTCCCTACGACTTTAATATTTATGTAAGTATCCTTGTATGTCCTTTTTGCAATAGTACATTGTGGCTTCTTACAGCGCTTCTCCTTCCCACACCCCCTTCACTAGTACGTAGCTTGTGCTGCAGCACGAGCAGTAAATTCTCTGCTTTCTGGTCATGTTCTTAAGTGCAGGTTTAGAGAAGATGATTTAGAAAGGCCAAGTAACAAGTATAGAGCAGCTAGCAACAGCCATGATAAGAACTGGGAACCTAGAAGATTCTGAATTTCGCTTTAAGTATCAGAGGTGTGTCACCGTGATGTATCTTTATTGGAAACATCCCATCCTTCTAGCACTATCTAAACTTGTACCCTGAAGGACTGATTTGAAGAACACTGGCATTGCCCTTGTCTAACAGAGCAAGCTTGCTTAAGTGATGTTCAAACACGTGGTGTCCTTGAGCACTTGTTCTGTTTTTGCACATGTACATTTTATTTAGGGCTGAGTGTGACACACTTTCAGAAAAATGGGCTTCTATAACTAGTCTGCTTGGTTTACTTTCCTGCAGGTCACGCCACTTTTGAACTGGGAGCTACGTGGATTCATGGTTCACATGGAAACCCAGTCTATCATCTAGCAGAAGACAATGGTTTACTCGAAGAAACTACTGATGGTGAGAGGAGCGTTGGACGGATCAGTCTTTACTCCAAGAATGGGGTGGCTTATCATCTTACCAACAATGGGCAAAGGATCCCGAAAGATGTGGTTGAAGAATTCAGTGATTTATACAACGAGGTTGGTATTCAGCTGCTTTGTCAGGTTGTAGATTTGCCTGAAACAGTGAGRCCCTTTGACAGTTACAATGTTCCGGGTACCAGACAAAGGTAGAAAGCCAGAAATGTCTTTAATTTCTTTGCAAAAAATGAACACTTGGTTTGCTCTCATCTGCTTAACTATATCCCATTTGTCCCTGACGTGGGATTAACTCACTGTTGTTAGGAAGAACAATCTTTCCACATTTGTCATCAATTTAATTACTTCCAGCAACTATTGCTGGGGAGATCCAGTCATTTGCTCTAGAAAGTTGCTACTTAATTAAAAGAGTAGAGGAGGGATCRAATTGCTAAACAAAGTAGAACGCAAAACCTTAGCAACAACCAGCTAAATATTGTAGCCCTGTGACATTTTATTGATGTTATAAATACCATAGTGTGCTGAGTAGTATGCCAAAGTCAATGTGTAGTATCGTAGGAATTGCAAGTTTTCTTGCATCAGAAGGAAAGGAACATTTTTCTGGTAGATTCAGACCAGTGTGGACTTCAGTTTAAGGTTATTTTAACTTCTTTTGATCAATGTTCACTGACTTCCTCTTCAGTTCAGTGTAGATGAGCTCAGTATGTGACAGAAGAGCCAAACAGAAAAAAAACCAAAACAAAAACTACAGACGCAGAACCTAAAAATACTAAATAGAAGCCTGCAAGATGGAAATGAAAATGTGTGTTTAGTGGAAAGATGAATGCTAAAAAAGCAATGAGCCAATGTTAGACTCAGACWAAAAAGGCCAGATTTACTTTCATGTAACTCGGCACTGCTGCTGTCATCCTACTATTTCTTTCAGAGAGAAAAAAGAGGTTTCTTACTGATTTGTGTGTTGAACACATATGAAAGGTTGGTATTAGTTCTGTCTGCTTTCAGTAGGAAGATTTGGCCTTAGGTGGAGTAAAGGAAGGAGGAAAGTTAATTATAATTATTCCCCACATTTTTTTAATGTCACTTATGAAGTACATTTAGGGGGGGTCAATGCAGAATGTCTAGTCTTCCAGGTAATGTGATCTCTCAGTGGGTTATATAAAATGGAGCAAAACATTATTGTTTTCATCAGGCTGTAGCCATGCCTAAAACCTTCAGATTTTCATCTGACAGTGAACTTCACCAGTATTTGATGCTTGGCTAAACACACACTAGATTCAGGTTACTCTTGCATGCTTTATGTTTAAAAATATGTCCATGAGCATTTAGAAAGCCACCAAGAGAAAAGTCACTGTAGCCTGTAAAGAATTATCAAGAATTGAATGGGGACCAAAAATGGGGATTTTTTTTGTTTGAAAAGACTTTTGACACTGTCCTGCGTCTCTGAACTGGAATCTGTGATGGGATGGCACACAATCATTTCAGTTTTAGAGAGGAGTAGTAGGAATTTCAAAGAAATCTCATTATGGAAGGAATTTAGCAACCTGTGGCAGGGRGGGAATTCTTCTTGGACAAATGCAGGTGGAGATAATTCATCTGAACAACTTTTTCATATTACTGGATTGAAAACAGAACCAGAGCCAGCCAGGAAAAAAGGCAGGTGAGATGTGTGTGGAGCAAGATTAACAGCAACTAAGACTAGAAAAGAGGGAAGGAGTAAGTGAAAATACTGCAGTGAGCAGCATTATTTATGTAAATGGAACACCGCCAAACTGCATGCAGTGCTCGGTGATCATCCTGTCTCAAAGATGATAGGAAAATCTCCAGCAAAGGGAGGRTGTCAGAGGCAGGCAGACTCTGAAAAGAGAAAAGAATACAAAGATGGGAGCTACTTAGCTTTGAGATACAGCTGATAAGGTAAAGGCTATCAYAAGGTGCCAGTGTTTTAGAAATGCTTAATTTGGTAAATGTACCCTTTCTTTTAAAGCGAGAGAAAAGGGGCAGCCAGTGACATGAGAGAACAACACATTAAAAGTTAATCTTCTTTACGCAACACATAATTAGCTTGTCATTGCCACAGGATATCTTTATCACTAGGAGACAGAAAAGGCTTTCACATTTATGGATTGTAAAAATGTCTACAGCTACTCTCTGCAATAAAAAAATAAGTAAGGGACAGCTTAAGCCAAGAAGAGGACATCAGCCAACCTCTTAATTGCTGTTGCTGGGGAGGTGCTTTCTCTGTCTTCCTTCAAAGTGTGCTGAAATTTCTTGCAGGGGCAGCCTGTGGTTTTGTTGAGCTTCTTGTCCCAGCCTCTTTGGGGTGTCAGATTGGACAATCTTTAGTGATTTAAGACAGCTGACTGTGGTTTCTTCACTGCGCTGCATAGGAAAAGTGGGAATTAGAGCGAGCTATGTGATCTCCTGAAAATCTCCAGTTAAAAATGACTGTATGAAGTACAAGTGCCCCGGTGGATGGGCAGACAGGAGCATGTGCAGCAGGTTTTAGGGAACTTTTCCTCTGCCATAAAGTGCAGAGAATGCTTTTGTTTTCACATGCTAAGTCTGCCTGCTGCATTTCTGTTTTGTCTTTTGTTGAGTCCCCCACTCCCCCAGTATTTTTTTTTTTTTCATTTTCACCAGAATCCATTCCATCATTTTTTTTTTCATCCTGGCTGGCCAATACTCTCTTAGTTTAACTGGTGATGAAATGGGTGCTGGGGAGGAACAGTAGGAATTTGGTCTTCAGTTCTGAATCTCTGTTTTTTTGAGGAGGCAGGTTTTTTGAGAGGTTTTGTTAAAACGCCTTGAAGTTGTCCAGGATAAAAAGCCATCTTACAGATCACCAAGTCCTGAGGTCAGGCTCCTCCCTTACCTYGCAGGAGCTCACAGACCCTTGTCAGAGTCTTGGGGCAGCCTGCTGTTAGCAATCCCGCCATCATGTCATCTCATCTCTCAGGCTGCATCTCCCCCTTTAAAAGAGGCTGAGATAGCAAAGGCCGTGACACACGCTGTCCTGACTTGAAAAAAAAAAAAAAAAAAAANCAACAAAACTAAACAACCAGCAACCACATGATGGATGCAAAACCTAATCAGGGATGGAGCACTGGCATTAACAGTGGAAAATGTAGTCCTGAATGAACGGGGCTAAATTTGTCACAGTTTCAAATGCCTGCCCTCCCCTGCACAGCCGGCTCACTTCCCATGCACTCACACACTGCCCTTCTTTCGCTGCAGCTGCTGCCATGTGCTTGGGCTCCAGCATATGCCTTCAGCTCTCCATCTGTATCTGCCCAGCCCCTGTCATCTTGTCATCTGGGCACCAAATTCKAGTTGAATGCAAAGTGCGAAGGGTCTCCCTCGAGTGTTTCACTTGGGGATGTGGAGTTGCTGAACCTGGAGCCTAGCAAGGCRAGGTTTCTCCTCTGTGTGCTGAATTTTCCTGGTGTGAAAAGGCAAGGCACCCCAGTACTTCCAGAGCTTTGCCTCGCTAGTTCATTTGGAAAGTCCTTACGCTTTTTCCAGGCGCTTGTCCAATCTTTTTTGGCTGGCTTCTTCTACTTCAATACAAGTTTTGCTTCTTTTTGTTTGCAGTAGCCTGAATTTTTAATAGCTGTAGGGATGTCTCACWGAAGCCTTTATTTGGTTATGAGGAAGCCGAGCAGTAAGTCTGCTCAGCTCTTCATTTCTGTAGCAGAAAGGTCCTATGAGAGGCTGTCTTAACCGAGAGGCTGTGGCACTGCATTGAAGTCAGTCAAGATCTATCACGAGCTTGTGACCGAGGTGACCCGAATCCTCCTCCGTCAGAGCACCAGCAGACTGAGCAATGCCCGTAAGGAAGGTCTCCAGTCCTGCAGAACAGCTACCTGGACTTCCAACCACGCGTTGCCAGGCGATGCACCGCGAGAAAGGGCATTGAGCCTGCCCTTGGCAGGACAGCTCTCCAGCCACTGTTGTTTTAAGACTGTCCTTCTTAGACCGTGTGCTGTGCGGGGCTGGCACTGCTCAGGGTCATCGTCAGTCCATTTGGTCAGTCTCTCAAAGGAAGGGGGCACCAGCATTGGAAGGTTCCCCAGGGTGTGATGTCCGTGCCACGTCTTCATAATCTTCCCACCTTCCTCTCCACTCCTGCTAGGATAATTGGGGGAATCCTGGGGCTGGGRGAGGATTTTGGCCTCTGCCTGCTTATACCACATCTGCATGACCCTCAAAGAAAAGCGATGGGAGTGTGACCTTTGAGGGTAATGTCTGCAGCTTCAGTGTCTGTGTGTGTGTATAACTGCTGGGAAAATGTGAATASGGACAACCCATCTCAGAGCTGCTCTTCTGTCCCTGCTAAATCCTCATTTACGTCTCCAAAGAGGTATTTAAGGCCAACTCCCAGGTATTTGAGAAGGGTGGGAGGGAGGCGGTGAGCTTGACAAGTTAAATGCAGGTGAAAAATCACACTGCTTTGCCTGCCCAAGAATTTCACAGTCCATCAGCCAGCCTGATTTAGAAAAAGTGCCTATTTTTACTTAGGCTGTTCAGTAAGGATGTGGTCCCTAAAGACCTGCTTCACAGGAACCCTCCCTTTAACAATCAGCTAATTAATGGCCTTGTTATCTGTCAGCTTTCTCCTGTGTGCTGCGCAGCTTCTGTGGGAGGGATGCAGCCAAAGAATGACAAAGTTTTCCACCCTTCTCACCCCCACCCTGTGCTGGGCTTCGTGCCATCCCCAATTAAGCTCCAGTGCCTTGCCTTGCGTTATCGTAGAAAGCAGGACCAAAGGGCCACCGAGAGTCACCGTTCCCTCCCTGCCCCTCTATTGCACTGACAGATGTCTGGCCTGGTAACAGCACGGACCTATCTCTGTCGGGGTTTTTTTACTGACCGGGGATTAAGTCACTGCAGTTTTTAAGCCAAGTGAGAAAAAGACAATGCTACAGATCGTCTCCGGCGCTGACAGGAAGGAGCGTGGATTGGGATGTGCTTTCCTGACCTCCTTCAGTGCTGAGAAACTTCTTTATTTAGATTTGTTCTTCCTAAGAGACTGCCTCTTCCTGTGGTGGAGGAGCATGTATGTAGTAAACACGTGTAGGTGGAAGCCTGTAGGTAACAGAGAGGACATCCCTGGTGGAACCCACGTTCTCTGCAGAGACCCTGGTTGTGGRATGCCCCAAAGCTGGTCAGAAAGAAGACAGAAGATCGAAGCTGAAGTGGAGCCATTTTAGAGTTATGGCCATTCAGTTAACTTCATTTCTGACCTTCAGCCCCATTTCCCCACAGGATTGTATGTAAACCCTCAGAATTAGGGAAGGAAATCTGCTTAGAATGAGTAATGGCTTGAGATGTTCTGCGTCTTTTGCTTCTGCTGATGGTTCTTGCAGACAGGTTTCTAGGGTCAGTTGTTCTGCTCAAACCCAGAGGAGCTTTAGAGTGAGAAATGATTAGGTCACTGTGCTGGGATGTGAGTTTGCCAGTGGTGGGAGCTGGGAGTTGATGCAGTCTGTCCTTTTTTTTTTTTTTTTTTTTTTTTTTTTTTCCTGCTTGTATCAGGTCTGTGATAATAGGAAAGGGAAATGAGTCTGGACTGTATATGGTGTAGCTCTCCTCGCTGATGGGCACGGTGCTCACAGTTTGGATGCATGGATATTTTGTAGGGTTAACAAGAAAATCAGCAGAATCTTTCAGGTCGCTCTTGATGCTACCTTTCACCAGGCTCTTTGAAATAAAGCCCAACGGAACTCTCTCAGGAATCCTTCTGTCATCACATCATGATGAAATGATTGAAGGAGAATGTGTCTTCAAATTTCACAAATGCCTATTCCGCATGACTTCACAGGTGGACCCACAGGCAGGATGATGCTTTCTGTTACTATGAGCAGTTTCCCACGTGGGGAAGCAAAGCCCAAGTGACTCCAACYCTAGACAGTACAATTCTGCTCCTACTTCATTAGAAACCTAGCTTAAATGGGACTTCTAGTGAACCTTTTCCATAGTTTCTTATACAGGGTGTGTTCGCTGCATCTGTACATTAAAGAATACATGTTGAGCATCTTTCTGATCCTTTTATTATTACAAGGTATCTGTTAATGTAGGACTTGCTGTTGTTTCTCCTCGTGCTTCTTTCCTACAACAGCTTTGCCTTCTGTTCTTCATCAAATGCTTCAGCACCCCCAAGAAGAGAAAAGCAAACAAATAACAGGAATTCTGAGAAAAAATAATAAATCCTGGTGATGATTATACCTATATGTTGTCTGATCGATGGGACGACATATATAGGAAAGACTTTACTCGATGTTTACAGCACAGAGAACTSTGCATTTCTGCTCTTTTCTCTGTTGGGCAACGAAGAATACAATGGTTAATAAAAACATACCCATGGCTCACTTATCCTTTTGGCCAAATGGTAGCTGGGTTTTAACACAGCTTTGCTTGTCTTGTGAATGCGTTATCTGCTTACAGTGTGCAATCGGCTTATGAAAGCTGAGCTGCATTATGCTGACACAAGGTCTATGCAGCCTGTACTTGCTGGAAGTGGTTTGGGCCTCAGAAATCAGTGGACCTGAGAACCGTGGGATGTTGAAACTGCCAAAGAGCTTTTGGCGTTGGGGAACAGAGAAGGCACTCTTTCATTTCCTTTGCTGGAAGCCTTCATTTCATATAGGGTATTGCTCTCCACCTTTCTTGTCTGGAAATCTCCTTGGAAAGGCTATGTCCCAATCAGGGTCTGCAATTCTCTGCTGTCTTTGCCAGTTCCACTCATTTTTCTTGTGATTACTACTTCTCTGTTTTTGTAGTTTATTTTCCCCTTTTTTCATTGTTTCACTTATTTTCTTCTTCAATTTCCTCCTCATCCCTTACTTGTCCTTATCTATTCACCTTCCTCCATTCAGTCACAGACCTGCTCTCTCACTCCTACCACTGCCATGCATTTTTCCTCACCACCTCCCTTTCCTCATCTCTCTATTTTGCCTCCTCAAATTCACTTTGTTCTGAAAACCCAAGAGAAGATCAAGCTTCTGGGGAGGATCAGAGTGGGAAGAAACTAAAACATGGTGAATTAGCCATACCAGCAGAGAATGGGAAGCTCTAGGAGCCTTTGAAGGAGAGACTGCCACAGTTCTGCCAGCTTCCTACCAGGCATTTACTTTTGAGTTGAACTTCTCAATATGTYCGAATAATCTGTCTCCAAAAAAAGGATCATGAGTTGTAATCAAACCATCTTTGACAGGAAAAACTCACCAAGCAGGCATATTGCCTCTCCACTGCTAAAAATGCTGTGCACCCCTGTGGCATGATATAAATGAGAAGGTGACTCATTCTGGACAAACAAGTCATTAATGGGATGAGTTGCACTTCTGGGAGGCATCTTTTAAAAGCTTTCCTGTGTTCAAAGATTCCTCAGAATTTCTCCATGGAAATGAAGAGCCATGATTCAAGTGCAGGCTCTTCTGGCAATATTACAGACAGAAGTACTGGTGACTCCAGACAGCCACAAGCAGATGGCCAAGGTGGATGGTTGTTTTCTTGCTTTTAAGTAGCTTGTAYGGTGGAAAAACGGGGTTAAAAAAATGTCAGGAAGATCTCCTTCAAAGAAGAAGTATTTGTTAGAAGGGGATTTTTCTTGTGGGTCCTCCTCAGACTGACCYTTGGTGGGGGGCTACTAGACATGTMATTGTTTTCCATGGATCTATACCTGTCTTGTGCTTAACAAGTAAAACGTGTGTGCATACAAAATTCCTTTGCTAAGCCCGTGTTGGTTGCTTCCTRTTTTTCARGGGRCAACAGAAAAGAAACTATGAAACTRWATTCCCCCACYCTGGTGGATTCCTGGGCATTATTGCTAAATAACGGAGGGGGTGGAAGGGCTGGTTCCAGGTTAGAGCAGTCAAACTTCTGGGCCCTGCAAGCTGGGATTGCACCTGAGCCACCAAGGTGGGAGAAGAGCTGGTGCTTTGTTGTCAGATGCGAGGAAGCACATCGGTCCTGCTGCTTGGGTTCACTCCCGGTAGAATTTGGATGGTGACTGGGGCCAAGTCAGGCTGTGACACTGCTCAGCAGAGCCAGAAATTACACATAATAAACCCAAACCTCTTCTGCAGAGGGGCTCTGCAGTCTGCACTTACTTGGCTTACTGATCCAGCTGCAGCATCTAAACAGCTGGTTGAACAACAGCCTTTAGCTACTGAAAATGTCAGGTCTGCCTCCGCTGGTGTTCTGCAAGTGATAGAACGGACATGCTCAAATTAAAAAATAACTTAATAGTAAGTTACTAGTAACTTAATGACTTAATAGTAACTAGACTGTTTCAGGTGAGCGAGGGTGGTTATCTTTGCCTGGAGGGAAGTGTTGCTTCCTGCCTTCTAACCAGCATAGCTGTGGGTGCGACTTGACATGGCATGGGCGGAGAGCGCACAATACACTGCCAAAGCTGATCTCTAAAGTCAGCAGGAGAAGGTGATCTGAACGTGGTGGGTTTGGATGGAGGAAAAACCATCCTGCTTGGGGCTTGGATTCTGCTGTGAATCACGTTGTCCATCTTTCTGTCCTGTCTCTGGCAGGTCTATAACCTGACTCAGGAGTTCTTCCAACGAGGTAAACCAGTCAATGCTGAGAGCCAGAATAGTGTGGGCGTCTTTACACGGGACGTAGTGCGCAAACGTGTCAAGGCCGATCCGGATGACACAGAGGCCGTCAAGAGGCTGAAACTAGCCATGATCCAGCAGTACCTTAAGGTGTGTGTGCATGTCATTGTTTGTTTGTTTTMACTAAGGGGAGACGAATCTTGAACCTCAGAGACCTGGCTAAGCCTTGTCCATCGCTGGGGAATTGCTTTCTGTGGTTTCTTGCAGCTGGGGCAGTTTGTGTTCATATTGACAACTTCTCCTCGTGAGGCATATCTGAAGACAGTGGGCTGCAAGAAATAATGCCTTTACTATTTTTTATTTTTTTTTTTCTTACCTTAAACTTCCAGCTTTCTAATTAGAAGAGGATTTCCTAGGCCCTGTTAAATTTTCTGGTGTGATTTAACATTTTTTTGCCACCTTTAGCTGTTCTATTGTCAGCTTCTTTTAGTTATGTCTTGTCTTGTGCCTTACACTTGGGACCCCATGGTCCCACCTGAGTGGCTTTTACTTCCTTCTGCCTCTGTCCACATCTCRGAGACCAGAAGAAGTGTAGCTTTGATACTAGTAATTTGCTGAAGAAATCCCTGGAAAGCATTTTGAAGGTAAAGCAATAAAATCAGAGGTAGATTGTATAAACCCATGTCCTAATCATCTTTCCTCATGGATTCCCTAGTTCTTTTTATCTCCTTGATGCCTCGGCCTAAATGAGATCTCTGTGGGATGAGGACTTAATGCTGCATTAAGCACTCCACAAGTAAAGTGTAACAGTCGTTCCTATTTCAATTATAATGACTTAAAGGCTTATAAAATGAGGCAGGGGAGGCAAGCAGCACTCTGTGATGTGGATAAGTGTATGGTATTCACTGTTTAGAGGTGGGAAGCTGAAACAAAGAGAAATAAAGACCTAAAGAGTCTCACAGGAGATCTGTGATAAAACTGAGGTTTGAACCCAGGCATCCTGAGCGCTGTTCTGATATCTCACTGTCCTAACCCAAGAGCTTGTGTCACAGGGTGTCTCCACAGCTGCCACGTAGAGACAAGTTATTTATTGTGTTAACCGTCTAACATCACCCATGCAGACAACGTTAGTCATTTGATATAGCTCTGGTTTTCCTGGTGGTTACTKCTGTGGTTGCTACAGGTTGCCACAGCCAGAGACTTTTCTGCAAGTCTTGCAAATCCCTTCTCATGTGTAAATACCTGAGAACAACAAAGCTTCTGATACTTAAGACTATCAGATCACAGTGGTTGCTAAGAGTGGGGATTAACTGGTGTCTCAGCCAAAGTATAGTCTTGGTAGCTGTCTGTTTTTCTCCCTAGCATTTTTCCGTCATGGTTGAAAGAATCAAATAGCCATCRCTGTTTTTTATTTTCATAATGTGGRGTGTCTTGTTGGAGCATCCAGGCAGGATGAGYGRCCTGTTGCGTGACCCAGGGTGCAGGGTTTGTGYTGTGGGCCAGCAGAACYGACCCTGGGTGGGTGTTGGAGAGTGCTCGCTCCGGCATCAGATTGGGGTGGAACCACAGCAGACTCAGAGGATAGGTCTTCTTCAAGACCTAGCTGCTGGCGACCTGGCCCAGTCTTCACTGGAGTCAYTGGGCAATGCCCAGGAAGGGACAACCACCCATCTGTCAATACAGTCACAGGAGTAGCCTGTGAACTACTTAGTACAACTTTGACTTGTTTACGTGACACAGCACAGAGATTCCTGCCCTGCACCAGGATGCTCCACAGGGAGAGGGTCTGGGCTTGCCACGCTTCCACACGTAGTCATTAAAGTGTGGAAAGGCCTGGAAAATTGGCCAAAAGGTGAGGCATGGAATTGTAATGTTCCCTTTGCCTAAAAAGCTTAAAGAATCATTGTGCGAATCAGTGTGCGAATCATTGTGACTCCGGTGATTGGAAGATTTTGAGATCACTGTGTCCCATGCATCAGTATTATCATTAGAAACTTATCACAAGACAGGCCAAACATCCTGCCTTTGTTCCAGGGATTGTTGGAAGCTACAGCTATGCCTAATACTCCTGCAAACATTAACCAACAGGTCCCAAATCTGAAGCTTTGATAATCACATCAAGTGAATCAAATGCAAGTGTCTCATATCTTGGCATTTCCCTTTTCTGTCTCCTTCAGTTCCTTCTGTGTTGGGTCGTCTCACCTCCTGCAGATTGTTAGCTTGCTGATTGCTGACTGTTTGACAGCATGTTGAAAGCTGCAGGCAGCAGAAATAGCTGCCAAAAGTTTTTCATGGCTCCTCATGGGAGCATTTATTAACATTGGAAAGAGCATCCGATTAACATAGCTCCAACTTCTGTTGTAGGAGCACCAAGCAGCCAGTCCCTGGCCAGTGCAGTGGGTTTTAAATGATAGAAAACAGTCAGAACTGTAACCCAGAATCGTGCAGAAACAGAGACATCATCTCTGAACTCTGGCTGATGCGGTAGTGGCTGATGCAACCAAAGCTGATGCAGCTTGTAACCATGACCAAATAGTTTATCTGGTTGGAAGGAAGGCTAAGGACTGATTCTTAACTAGCAAAAATAATGTGGTTTAAGTGTGGGATTCAGGACTTCCAGCTTGCGCAGCTCCTCTGTGCCCTTGCAATGTGGTGCTGTGGCAAAATGAATTGCTTTGTGGCAATGTTGCTTTTGTGTTGCTTTTCCTTAGGTAGAGAGTTGTGAGAGCAGCTCCCACAGCATGGATGAAGTCTCGCTCAGTGAATTTGGGGAATGGACCGAAATCCCTGGGGCTCATCACATCATTCCTTGCGGTTTCATTAAAATCGTGGAGATTTTGGCCCGCTCCATTCCTGAGTCTGTCATTCAGCTCCGCAAGCCGGTCAAGTGCATCCACTGGAACCAGTCGGTCAGCAAGGAGATTGAGAGGGTGGCTGACCACAACAGTGACCTCCCCGAGGAGGACAAGGGCTCCGATGTCTTCGTAGAGTGCGAGGACTGTGAGTTCATCCCAGCTGACCATGTCATTGTGACTGTGTCCCTGGGAGTCTTGAAGAAACGCCACGAGAGCCTGTTTCATCCCCGCTTGCCCGAGGAGAAGGTGATGGCCATTGAGAAACTAGGGATCAATACAACTGACAAGATTTTCCTGGAGTTTGAAGAACCTTTCTGGAGCTCTGAATGCAACAGCATCCAATTTGTCTGGGAAGACGAGGCAGAGAGTGAGAGCTTGACTTATCCCGAGGAGCTGTGGTACAAGAAGATCTGCAGCTTTGACGTACTCTACCCACCRGAGAGGTACGGCCATGTCCTGAGTGGCTGGATCTGTGGAGAAGAGGCTTTGATTATGGAGAAGTGCGATGATGAAACTGTGGCAGAAACCTGCACCGAAATGCTACGTAAATTTACAGGTCAGCCATGCTCTGGTTCCTTTGGTGAGTGGAGAAGAGAGGGAGAGTGGGGCTGGGGTGTTGAATAATCACTAGGAAGGAAATGCACTAAAGTAATTTTTAGTTCTTTGGCATTTTACGTCCCTTTGAATGGGCTGCGTGTGGGYTTCCAGCGTACCTCCTGCTTGGGTGTGCCTGCAAGCTATTTATACAGAGGGGCTGATAACCAGCTCGGGAAGTGGTGGGTAGAAGTGCTTGAGGATTCCACATCCTCTACTTTATTTAATCACAAATAACTCTTTAGCAGCTGAAACTGTCAGACTCGGGGCTCCTGAGGACTGATCTCAGCTGTGGAAAGCAGCATAGCTCTTTTAGAGCTAGTGGAGTTGAACCTGTTCAGATCTGCTGAGATGTGGTGGTTGAATCACATCCCTGACTTCCATTCAACATGAGTCTATGTGGAAATCTCTTTGGCCTAAATTTCCAAGAATCCATTGGTGTTGAGAGTTTCCATTTCTGCGTGGTTCACCTAAACCTTCCTGGACTTCACAGGTTTCACGTGTACTGAGCACACATCWCATTGAAGGCAGCAGTTGGAGCAAGACAGATCTTATGTGTATTATGCTGAGAAAATCCAAGATGAAATCACTAAAAGTAGTAATATTTGAACAGGCTGGCCCTTAGTTTGTCTGCAGTCACTTCTCTAGAGCTTCCCAAGGAAAGGGCTTTTTGTGTCTATGGAGTTATTTGAGATCTTCTGATGGGAGGCACTGTGTAAGTTCAAGCGTAAGGTAGTAACACTGACAGAGATAGTGATTGACTTACTGGCAGTCTTGAAACAAGGATTTTGAATTTATACATAATTATAAGTGATTACAAGAGCAGTGTCCTCCAAGATTAGATGTATTTTATGCTATTCTAGAGATGGGTCCTGTGATTAAGCTATTTATATCTGCCTGCTAGCTCGTGTTAGCCAAATCTCAACACCCACTGGGTTTCCAGCCTTATCTCCTGTCTGTGGACCTCCAATTAACTGAAGAAATTTGCCTTAACAAGTGTAGCTTTCCCCTGTGCTTACAGACCATTTGCCTACCGACAACGCAGAGATCTAGAGAAAGGGTCCTGGGAGCTGAGGGCTGCCTGCATAACTGGCTACTGCAGAGAAGTGGGATGAATCAGTGAATGCTGAACTCTGGGCAGCTTCTGCCTCCTGAGCTGTTTGTTTTCAGTGGTGTTGGGTATCCCTACGTTATTTTGCAACGGCAGTACATAGCTGCCTTCTTTCCTTCTGACCTCAGCAGGCCAACTGCTGCCCTACGCAGGCGTAGCAGGAGGCTCTTCTCTTTAAGGCCAAGTTGTTCCAGTGCTGACATCTCCCAGAGCGTATAAACAACCTTGTGCTTAAGACCTCTTTTTTCTAAAACACCTCGATTCATCAGTGGGAATTTGGCTCTTCAGGTCTTTCTTAGTTTGGCAGATGGGAGTATACTCTCCCTCTTCCTTCCTGGGCACCTTCGCTGTTGTTATTGYTTGCATGTGTTGGATGTTCCTCTCTTCCTCCCGGGATGGAAATATGTTGGCACTGGGTCATCGGTATGTGCTGCCGTTGCTGTTCCAGCTGATACTGCACCTGGTCACTGTCCATCAGACTCTTCAGCAGTGTCAACTCTATCTCAGCCTTCTGCTAATCCTGGGTTATCTAACCCTGGAGAATTTCAGACTGAATTTACCGGGGCCTTGCCCTGCAATGAACATTTTGTGCATAAACTGAGAGGTCACCTCTCAGCTGCTCAAAACTGCGAGAAGAAAACCTGTCCTTGGAGTACCCATTACACAACAYGACCTCTTCCACTCTCTGCCCAAAAAACTCGTTAGTTTGTAGGAAACCTTTTCACAGATCTTCCAGGATGGCCTTGCTAAGGTAGCTGCGTTTATCCTGTTACCCTTGCTCCCATTTTCCCAAGCGGCTTCGCAGAAGMAGCACTATCTCAGGGCTGATCTGGACCAGGTGCCAGGCAGGCTGAAATAACAGAAGTGTGCACAGCTCTCTATGCCCTATCATGTTCTTCTCTAACCTGTTTCATCGGGAGTGTGAGAGTGGGTTAGACCAGCTAGGAGGTGGTTGCGGGGGTACAAAGCAACCTTCTGTCTGTGATCTAACTGTAGTCATTTCTGAAAATGACTGCTCTCCCCTTGTCCGATTAGCAGCACCAAACCCAGCTTTTAAAGCGTTTTCCACCACCCAGCTTCATGTAGTTGAGCTAACTGAGTTGGGAAACTAGTCTTCCTAGGATCCTAAGCTCCGTGGAAAGAAAGACTCTTCCGTAAGGCAGTTCAGATCTTCCACACCTCATTTGGTGCTTTGTGACATCTTCTGAAGAACCTTTTCTCTACTGAGTATAGGGAGAACCTTATATTCAGTAATGAAGGTGGGTAGTATGAGCCTTTTAATGTTCACTTTGCCTTTTGTAGCTTTCACGTTCTGGGTATAAAATCCCCCACGTTCTTATTTTGTATTCTTCTATTAAAGAATTAATGTATTAGCCGGGTGGGTTCCCACCTTCAGCTGTGTTTTCCCAGTCCATTGCTCATGGACGCCTTTGCTTTGGCTTCAGAGGGTGTTAGGCCAATCCTACGTTAAATCCGTTCTTTTAGACTTGGTGTTATTCCACACAGAATTTCTCTCCGAGAGGCGATGATCTGCCTCTGTGACCTTAAATTTCACATGCAGGTTAGTTTTGCGGATTATCTGGCTTTGCTGTGAAAAGCTCTGAGGATTGTTCTAACCTAAGAACCATTGACAATTACTGCTTTTCACAACTGGATGGCTGAAAAGCAGTGTCCTCTAAATCTGATTAAATGAGATGCCTTTGAACAATTAGAAGTCTTGCTCTGGTTTCTTTGTTGGCTAAGCTCCGAGTGGCAGGAGCCAGAAGGCAGTAATTGCAGGCCTGCTCCCTTCTGAAGGAGTCACTGGTTTGTCCAGCTGCGGCTGGAGATGCCCTGAGTTGTTCTCCCCGTCCTCCAGCTATTTCTCTAGAGGGGAATGGGTCTCTTTTAGGTTCTGCATCATATCTGCCAGCCCAGTGTGGGTGCCTGGGATACCCTAATGTCTCTTTGGTGGCTGTAGGCACTAGTGTGTGGGTAGTACCACAGRTCTCTGTTGGCCTTGATGGGATCTTAGATACCTTGCTCTCAGGTAGGCAACTCAATTTGGGTGTCTTAATTCAGATCTGTGGGTTGATTTTATGACAATCCTGTGTCTCATAATCAGCCCCATAACCAATAAATCTATGTAGCCACACCTCCCGGTAGCGGAACAAAGGTGGGATTGTTTGAGGCACATGGAGTTATCTTCCGTAGCTTCACAAGTGGGAATCTGGCATAAAGATATGTGCCTTCCTATTTTAGTGAACGCTAAAGTCCTTTTTTAACCATTTTATCTCTCTTTGGACTTAGAAGTTTCCRCATCTGTATTAATTGTTACTTTTATCTGTGGGGAAAGGCACATGTTTACCCATCTATTTAAGAGCAGATCGAGAAAGTCCAATTAAATATGTTCCTTGAAAGAGCGTGGCCCTGCAAGTCTTTGTAGTTTCTGTCTTGCGAACAACAGTTCAGAGCTTGTGTTACGTGTTCCTGTGTGACCTTCAACCAAGCTCCTCCTCTCTGTGTGCAGCAGAAATGAAGGTCTCCTGATTTTTCTCTTAGAAACAGCTCCTCACATTAAAAGGTGCATAAATGCAGAAGCTCAGGGGCACAGTCGTTGCATCACGCTCCTGCGGTCTGATGTGTTGAGGAACCTTAAAGGAGCTCGTGAGAGCTGGTACGTCTGCACCACACAGCATGGTGCCGGGAGGGAGACTGGCTTTGGTTCTGGGAGCTGTACAGCTGCGTTTTAACGTTTTAACCGAGGCTCCTTAGCCCTGCTTCACGCTGGCAGCTGGCTCAGGCATCTCTGCATGAAGCTCTGCCATCTGCCCAGTGCCACATGCTGCATGTTGCTGTGCTGCGGTTTCCCTTGGGATGAAGTTTCTACGTGAAGAATAATTCCCAAATAGGAAGGCTGCTGTTTACCTGCTTGTATACACAGTACAAGGTCACCTGTATGAAACGCTACAGAGAGACAAAGCTTTTACCAGTCTTAACGATTGCTCTATTAAATATTGCTGGATTTATACAATTGTTGATTGGGTTTATGACTCCACAAACCCTTTCGCTAACAAATTTCAGTCTTGTAGCAGATCTGTAGCCTTATCTGCAGGTTGACAAGCCCTCATCTCATTGCTTGTAACACCGTGTGTTCCTAAYGTTAATCATCTTTTTATCAACATCTTACTTGTTGACTCCTGTATTGAAAATCTTCTGGGTACCTCGACAGTAGAACATGAGAACATGCACCAGCTACAGAARAGGCACCACCAGCCCACTGCAGAGACTGCTTTCATTTGAAAATACATTATGTGATTGTTTTTGTGTAATGCAATGTGATGGATGACTCCTTTGGCCCTGTTTGGTGTTGTGTTGTCTAACAGCTTTTATGGTGTGTTCTCCTGGGCTTTCCCACAGCCCTTAAAAATAAAACGTGATAACTTACTTCCTCGACGCATCTGAGAGCTCCCTGTTCTCAGASTCCCTTGGGCTTTCACTTCCATCTCAGGCATTCCTGCTTTGAAGATTCTCGGAGGAGCATATTTTAGAGGCTTTGTTATGCTAAGTTGTTACTCCTGAAACAACATTCGGTTGTAGGATGTATTTTGTTTGTAGGGTATATTTATTCGCTAGTCTGTGCCATATTTTGATCTGGGGGTTAGCGGTTAGAAAGTGTTCACAGCGTACTCTGGCAAACCATCCAGGTGCCTTTGCTGTGTTTCAGCCCTGTATTTCATACTTCTGGGTGACAAGCGACACTCCTAGAAGTGGTAGCTGAACCAGGGAAGTAACCTGCTCCTGATTTTAGGGAATTGAAGGCACAACTAAATAATTGTTTAGTAGAACTATAATGTAGTGCCCAACTGGTCTTTGCAGTTGGATGTCTCCTTCTCTAAGCCCTGATGAAGAAAGTAGGGGAATTTGGATCGTCTTCATAGCAGGCTAAGCATGCTGAAATGTTACAGAGTCAGGGTCTGAAGCAGGCACAGGAACAAAACATGTCTCAATTACTCCTGCTTCTTGTGCTGACAGTCTCTTAGACTCAACCCAAGTAGCTGAACCTTGCCTGGATATGTGAGGTTGCCTCAAGAGTGGGTTTCAGCTCTCCTGCAGAGAGAATTTATCTTCATTGCAATTCTCCGTGTCCTGTCTCCCCATTCCTCTCCTGCCAAGCCAGATGCRATCATGGGACACCAAAATCTTGGTCAATGACACTGAGGTGTTCTCAAACCAGCCTAGCGAGAGGGTCTCCAAAGTATGACCCTCCCTGTTCCAGTTCTACCTGAGGCTCTTGTGCCACCAGCTGGTTGGCAGCCTTGGCTACACTCCTGGATCCCATGTGCTCCTGTCCTCTTTGGGATGGGGACAGTGGCTGATGATGGTCCTATCATTGGTGCACTGAAGTGCCCCTCACCTCTAGGTCCTACATCCTCTTAGCAGTGGAAATCTTACAGCAGCCTAGAAATCCTACTTCCAGCCTCCAAAGCCTTCTTTCCATGCCATGTGCATCCCACAAAATGGGTCTGTKGGATTTTAGGTTCATTTTGGGAGCGATTGGGTAGCAGTTGGAGTGAGTAATACACGTTTTGAGAACTTTGACGGGTTTTCCTATGCCGCCACATAATGAGGATTTGCCTTCTAACATCCTTATCCCCGTTCCTCTTTGGAGGCACGCCTCTCTCACAAGACTACTTAAACATCCAGTTTAGACTGGGCACCCAATTAAATATCTAAAATTAGGTGAGATCAGTCATATGCTTGATCACCACCAGGCTCCCCATGGCAAATGAGACCAGGAGATGCTCTGTATTTTCAACCAGACTGTGTCCAGGGTTCCCTGAAGCTCCCCAATCTTTTAGAAACATAAACATTTTAACAATCTTTCCCAAAATGGAAGACTGAGATTAGAAGGGATGCTATTTCTGTTATATAGATACTTACAACTCAGTAACAGAACGGAGATCTGTTTTAGGGCCTCTTTCCTGTAGCCTGCAGGCTCTGCTAGGAGGTGTTTTYGGTAAATCAGACCGAATACCTGCCACTCCACACCTTGCACAGGCATTGTCATGTTTTCTCTCAGACATGGTCTTACATTTTGTCTTCTCTTGCTTTCCACGCAGGGAATCCAAACATTCCTAAACCTCGCCGGATCCTGCGGTCCTCCTGGGGCAGCAATCCCAACTTCCGTGGATCCTACTCTTACACCCAAGTWGGGTCTAGTGGGGCTGATGTAGAGAAACTCGCTAAACCACTGCCTTATGCTGAAAGCTCCAAAACTGCTGTAAGTATGGCCCAGACTGGTCCTGTGGCAAGAAGACTAACATGATGCTGGGCAGCGGGTTTTCTGGGGGGTGGTTGAAAGAGACAGGTTGGGCYTCCAGTAGCGTGGTTTCCATTTTTTTTATATATACCCCTCTGGACAAATAATGTATGTAGGGTTTTGCCTCTGATGTTTGGAATCCCAACATCTGAGAGATTCCCACATCTCTCTCTGAAATTATCGAAAGCTCGCCATCTGTGTGGCTTTTGGAATTCTGATCTCTGCGTTTAAAGACCATTAGCCTTATTGGCCAGTTCAAAATTCCCTAGGAAAGCACGTTATTCTGTTTTAAAGCGTAGTCTGAATACGGAGCATTAAATGCACGACCCCTGCTAATGGCTAGGTCTGAAAGCGTCAGAGGTGCCTATTAGGAAATCTTTCTGTGTTGGCAGCGGAGGGGGAGGGAGGCCCAGTCCTTGGCTGGGGGACTCGTGCATTGACAGRGGACAATGAATTTGCTCCTCAGACACTGCCTTTGCTTTCTGAATATAGCTTGGAGAACAAGAGCACACATGGGGATAGTTACCACAGCTCAGCTGATGAGCAGTAACATACTAAACCAAACTCACCCTGTCATTCAGGGCTATGTGTCCAAATCCAAAGACAATGGTTGATGAATATGCAGCCTCCAAGCACCTGCCCTGTCCATCTCCTCCATCCAGAGCCTGACCCCATCATGTCATTTTGTTCAGCACAGAAATCTATTAAAAAACATAGCAAGGGTACTGGGTTGGTGGTTGGARCTTTAGGAATCTTTCTTTGTAGTTCCTGGGGAAGAGAGGTACCCGAAATTCCTGCCTCAGAACTGAGTTGGCAGCAATTTTAGCAAGCACCTAACTATTGATGTAAGAGATAARACACTGTGTCTCAGCCTGTGGGTTTCAAGACATGACTATTTTTCCTTCTGAAATTGCTGTCCAGAAAAAAACAATCCTTAGAATCATAGAATCATTAAGGTTGGAAAAGACCTTTAAGATAATCAAGTCCAACCATCAACCCAGCACCCATGCCCACTAAACCGTGTCCCAAAGCTCCACATCCACACGTTTTTTGAATGCCTCCAGTGATGGTGACTCCACCACTTCCCTGGGCAGCCTGTTCCAATGCTTGACTACCCTTAATGCCTAAAAGGCTAAAGTATAATTTAGGAGAGCAAAGGGAGGAGTTGGTAGAGAAGTAAGGTGCTCCACGACTCGTGAGGTTATTGGAGCTAGTATCTGGCTCTGATGGTGCCTCAGCCCTGCAAACGGCTCCGTGCAGGCGCGGCAACGAGGACCAGCTTGACGTTGGCAGACGTGCCGTGCCTGTCCCCGTGGTGCACCACACTGGGATTTCGAGAACCAGCACTCTGAAAACACTGGTGTCAGCTCGTGGGGATGTGGGAGGGCGCAGAAAGTTTTGTCTCCGTTTAGCCTCGCGTCTGCTTCCCAGTAAGCGCTGCTGAGCTTTTCCGCTTTTCTAATCCTCTCCAGCCGATGCAGGTGATGTTTTCAGGGGAGGCCACTCACAGGAAGTATTATTCCACTACCCACGGTGCTGTGCTTTCTGGGCAGAGAGAGGCCGCTCACCTCATTGAGATGTACCAGGACCTCCTGCAGTGCCGGAGCTGAAAGGCCCCATGTTTGTGAACACCACCAACTCCCAAATCCTTGTGCAGGTGTGTGGAGGGGTTCTTTTTTAATTTCACTTCACAGTAGAACAGCCTTTATCTTTTTCTGTTAAAAAAAAAAAAAAAGCCCTAACTGTTTAAAAAGTTAGCCACCAATAGCTTCATTTCCGTGTGCTGTATTGTTAACAGGGAAGGGTGCTCCTTTTGTCTGGTAAACTGTTTCTTTGTCATTTTAATTCTAACTTCACTTTTGGTGCCTATCATATTTTTTTTCTTTCTGTATTGTAAGTGCCTTCTATACTAAAATAAATGTTGTAATAAAAAAGACTGAGTGCTTTGATACTTCCTGGACGCTTAACTTAGTAACTTGCAACTCTTTTATTCAATGTTATAAAAATAGTGTTTTTCTCCCTTCCTGCAAAATTTGGAGTGGGAGGATCTTGAGATAGATCTGGATACTCAGTGTACCGGTTGATCTCACTGTTTGTTCAAAGAATTGCGCCTTAGAGACACAGTCATTGCCTGGTACAGRTTAGCACAGAAATCACTCTGTGTCGCTACATATTTAACTCCATGTGTCACCCGTCTATCAATTTGTGCGGGCCTTTGTGCTTCAGGAAACCTGCCTATAATTTCGTGGGGGAATTTGTCTTCCCTCGGGGTTCACTCAGCCAGTCTGTGGGAAGTTGACAAAGGAATTGCAGCGCTGCAAAGCAGAGAGACAAACAGCCTTGACGAAAGCAGCGTTGGAGACTCTGTCCGCATTTGGTCTGGAATAGTATCTTGGTTTTGAAGGGAGTGCCCCAGTCATTCCCACTTTTCAAAAACTGATTTGGTTCACAAAATGGTTTTGAGGTGTACAGGTTAGGCTTCTCTCTAAGGAAACTAAACCAGAAGCATTTCTCCAGGAACTCCCCAGGTATGGTGCAGCCTGTAAAGAGAACATCAAAGTAACCCATCACTTGTCCGTCAAAAATTCTTGAACCATGTTGTTCATACCTGTGCACCAGACTAAAGTGCAAAGTAAAACCCCCAAACTACCTTGGTAGTGCAGATGGAGCTGGAGTGTAGTCTGTGGCTGTAACTGGGGCAACTAATCCAAGTGGAAAGCATCATGCAAACTTATGTGGGAGTGTGGCCAAGAAGCAGAATGATGAGAAGCAGCATTCTTGAACTACCTCTGTGATGAAACTCCATCTTTTGTTGGACAGCAATACCCAAAACAGGTAAGGTTTTCACCCCCCACCCCCAGAAAAGAAGGTCCAAAAGTCTGAATGACAACATTGGTGGAGAGTTTTCTCGGGGAGGTCAAGGCCATTCCCACTGGTAAGGAATTTTGAAGGAATGTAAAAGCTTGGCTCGGTCATGTTACATCTGGATTAAAAATATATTTTCCATGGAGCCTATGTGTAGTAGCTGACATGGGCTTCAATTAAAACTTCTTAAATGCAATTATCCCAGATTTATGCTCAGTCCAAATACAAGCTGGGCAGCCCTGGGTTGTSTCTGAAGATTTGAGACCTTAAGATGCAGCTTGGAAAGCTTAATTTTCCCTGTGGTCCATCTCACACTAAAATGATTTTTACTTTGTCTGAGAGGATTTGGCACCCCAGAACCTCTGATACACAGTGAGTATCCCCACGTCCCTTCCTTTATGTTCAGGCTGGGCCCAGCTGTGTATAAATGTGCTCGGTTTATCACCAAGATTCATTTTTATGACAAACTATTTCGGTAATAAAGCAAAAGGCTGGGAGCCACTGTTTTAGGGGACAGCCAGGGTTTGAAGGCTGATTGAATAGATGTCCTTCCTTCCTTTGCTTGAGTGGAAGCAGTTTCTCCTCCGTGTTTTGGGCGGAGAGGCCAGTGCTGCTGAACCACAAGCAGACTAAACACCAGTGCCAAGGGTAAGGAATGCCTGGCAAGGTTTGTTCATGAGCCTGCCAGCTCCTCTTTGTGTGATCTGGAGAGCACATCTTCGTCTGAAGACCACCTCTGGCAGTGACACCTCTTGCAGTGATGGAGTAGAACTGCTTGAAAATTCATTCAAATGTGCTTGACAAAATGGCTACAAATAAAATTGATGAAAAAGGGGAATTTAACAAGAAAAAGCTTTGAAAATGAACTTGGGGTGAATGAATAAAGATAATGCAACAAGCCTGTCCTAAGGTGCACCACTTAAACCTTTGGGAAGGCATCCAAGATAAAACTTTCCTTCTGGGTGGAGAGACAAACTGGTTCTCAGTGGAGCCTTAAGGTAATCACCTATAGCTTAGTGGAAATAAACAATTCTGATTACACAGTGCCAGAAATATGTCACATAATTGGTACTTTGTATGGAAGGATCTCTCAGAACTGGGGTTTTCCTATTCCAGCGACGTAATCCGGACCAAAGAGGTCCGGTTAGTGCGAAGCTAACAGGCCTGTGGGAAGTGAGAAACCATTTGTGCGCTCCATTCAAGCTGCCCCTCGGTTTAGTGAGAGAATTCTCCATTGACCCAAATAGGCTTCCTGAAAAAAGCTTGTTTATTTTTAAAATGGGTTCTAGTTTTAGTCACTGAAGCATATGTGTGTGTGCTTGTGTGCATGGGTTGTTTCCCTCAAAAGCGTTCTCTGATTGTCTAGGCAAGTATTTGCTAGGACATACGTTTCTTTGATAAACCATGAGCCCAACGGCAGCCCCGCCAACTTCCAGCATGTCCCGAAGAGGAGTTGGGCGCAGAGTCAGGAAACGTGCAGGCTTCACAGATCATCGGGGTTCGGGATCCCCTGAACTGTGTGGGTTTAGAGAGAAGGCTTTGGATAACTCGTTCTGGCTTGGAGCCTTTACCCASTTTAGCAGTGCCCGGTGCCGCTGCAGCAAATGCAGAACGCGTATGTACGTCTGTCTTCTGCAGCGTCGGGCAGGGACGTCACGAGCCGTGGTGTGTCGGGGCCCACAGCTCGCTTCCGAGAGTGGCACTTCATGCTTTGGTGTCACCGGGGCTGGCACTTGAATCCTCAGAGGACGCTTTCTTGCTAGGAGGCTTTGCAGCGTGAGGGTTTGAAGCTCAGCTTTTTGCTGTTGGAGCCTACCTTCAGGCAAATGGCTGTCCTCCCTGCAGGGGCAGGCGCTTAACCCGAGTGACGTTTGGCTCTGCTCTTCCCCGGGGTTAACAGCTTCCACGAGGACTTGTATACAATGTGCCTCCTTGTTAATGAGTCCGTTTGTTGACTGACTTACGCTTTAACTGCGTGTCCTCTGGCTTAACAGGAGCACTCTCCCCCAATCTAAGCAGCCCCTGAACTGTGCGGATGTGTGTCAGTAGGCACAGATGTTAGTAACTGGCAAGGTTTTGTCTTGACCTTGTGAAAGGTGCCTTCTGGAACGAGAARAAACATTTTTCTCCTTAGAGATAAAAATCCTGTTCTTTTTTTAAAGTCAAATGAACAAAATGTAGACATCAGCATAGTTTTAAAATGTCTAAACAGTGTTTTTCCAAAAATAAAAAAGTTTTCAGGGTGAAGAAGACGCGTGTTTAGCTGTTGCCTTATCTCTCTGCATTTCCTTAATCCATCTGGCTGGCTGCTGGCCAAGGGCTCATGCAAGGAGTGAAGAATGTGTCTGGTTTGGCATCTGCTGTCCCACGTGAAGTGTGTGTACTCTCTTTGTGCTTTCCTACGAAGCATCTGGGGTGGGAGTCACGTTGCTTCACCGCAGCTATTTAGAAGTAGGWTGTCCAGTTGATAAATGAGTTACAGAGGTTCCTTCTAGAGATAACAAAGAGAGGGAAGRGGACAGAGAGAGGGGGGAAAAAACCTCTCCAGAGGGTGAGTCAGTGCATCCCARGATAGATGTCTGGAGAGGAGGCACCATCTTTGACTGACTCTCTCCAACCTCAGCTAAGTTGTGCTGATTCTCTGCTGTTGTGTGGAGGTGGGATGCCTTCCTGGCTGCTGGAAAGCTGGAAAGGGCTGCAGTACGTTGACTTTATGATGTTTTTCTCCCATTTTATCCCAGAAGCAAATCCCTTTTCAAGACGTTACTGAGTTGAGGGAGAGTTGTGCTGTGCGAAGAGTGTGCAACGCGCTTGAGTTGAAGAGAATAAAAGATAAAAAATCTGTCCAGCTTCAATCACTCAGCTTTTGCCAGAGCTTAACCTCAAGGAGCCGGCCTTGATTTCCCAGCAGCCAGATCTATTGCAGAGTGGAAGCAGAGGAGAAAACCAAATGCTTTGGGCGTATGAGGCTATGACCCAGGAAAAGCCAAAGGGTTGCTTTCTCCTGTGGCTTCTTTATCGTTGGATATCCAAGAAAAGCTGCTATGCTTTTCTTGGGTTTCAAAGCTCCTTTTTCTGCTTTGTGCAGACAATATGACGATGGTGTCTGGTTTTGCTAAGGAGGGATCTATGTCAGTTGATCATATTGATCAGTCGATAAGTGTCACGACACATTCAGAATTGAATGCCCCAGGACCCTGGCTTTTAATAAAGGGTCTTCTCCACAGCTTKTTTCTCTGTGTGCCATTCAGCCTTGGGCCCTGGTGTCCACCCCGCGAGCAAGGGGATGTTGTCCTGCTCTTATCACCCAGTTCCACGGACCTTCCTTTGCCTGGAGAGGTTGAGCATTTCTCAGCGAAACCCAAAGTGTTCCTCCTGCCAGCGCGACATGCTGTGGTGTTGCTATCCCTTGTGCAACCCAGCAGAACTTGCAGCGCCAGCAACTGCTGGGCACAAACAGCTGGACGTGCCAACAGACAGCTCCCGGTGAAGAGGAGTGTGCAGTGGTTTGGGAACCCTCAAAGGGGTAGGAGGCCTGGTCCTGCAGCAGGTCGGGGCACGATTCCCCACTKTGCTCTGCCTAAGAACTGGAAAGCTGTGCATGAGCAGGTCGGTGAAGGAGRAGATGTGAGGGGCAGCGCTGAAGGCTGGACTGAAGCTTCACGCCTCCTGGCCTGGTGGTGGTTTTCATGCTCCCTTCATATGGGGGCTTCAAATTAATGTCTCCCTTCCCCACCAGAAGAATCTTGCAGGGCAATCCCACTTCACCCCTTCACTCCTCCGCCTCCGTGATCAGCAATCCAGCTCGTGTTTCTCTCAGAGGCACTAAATTTAGCAATTGTTTACTAAGAGGTACTTAAAATTAGCAGCGAAGGCCACCGTGAGCATGTGACGAGGAGAGGTGGCATCACCGCGGGGCTTTGTGACCACTTGTGTGACCCCCCCCACCCTGGTCTCCCTTCTCCAAAACCTGCAGCATCCTCTCTCCAGCTGTGTCCACCAAGAACTCATCGGTAGGATGAAGGGTGGTAGAATGAAGGTTGGTAGAAAGCAGACATGGGCGCTGTGATGGTAAGAGGCACCTAATTACCCAGAAGTAATTAGACAGAGCTCCTCCTGGCCAGCTGGGTTGGGAAAGCGGTAGGTGGGAAAGGCAGGGTGCTGGCAGAGKTGAGTCTCCGAAGCCCCACTGGTGATGATGCCACGGGGGAATGTGCACGTCTGTCCCTGGCTGCCCGTTTCATGGCTGATCCTTGAACTCGGTAGCAAGAAATGCTTTAAAAAGGGGATTGTTTGAAAACTTGAAGTGAGTGCTCAAAGCTTATCTTGCACTAGGAGGGTGGTGGTATTACAGRCCAAGTCCTGGCTTTTGGCTTAACATCCTTCTTTGCACAAATCTTTACCAATCTGCGGTGAGCAGAGAACCCCTTTAGTGTCACCGTGTGCTTAAGCCTGAGTCAGTGGCACTAAGTGGACACCGTAGTTGTCCATGCTGCCACGCACAGAGGGGACTGTCTGGACTGCATCTGCACCAGCACGTTTAAGGCTCCCAGCACGATTTTCTGGCGCAGGGCTGTGGATGACAACCAGGGGATCAGGCCCAGCCAGCACGGGTTCATGAAAGGCAGGTCCTGCTTGACCAACCCGATCTCCTTCTATGACAAGGTGGATCATCCTGCTTAGTGGATGAGGGGAAGGCTGTGGATGTGGTCTGCCTGGACTTTAGGAAAGCCTTTGACACTGTCTCCCACAGCATTCTCCTGGAGAAGCTGGYGGCTCATGGCTTAGACGGGTGTGCTCTTCGCTGGGTAAAAAACTGGCTGGACGGCTGAGCCCAGAGAGTTGTGGTGAATGGAGTTAAATCCAGTTGGCGGCCGGTCACAAGCGGTGTTCCCCAGGGCTCCATACTGGGGCCAGTTCTGTTTAATATCTTTATCAATGATCTGGACAGGGAATCAAGTGCTCCCTCAGGTGCTTGAGGGTAGGAAGGCTCTGCAGAGGGATCTGGACAGGCTGGATCGATGGGCCGAGGCCAACTGCATGAGGTTCAACAAGGCCAAGTGCCGAGTCCCAAGTGCATTTGGGTCACAACAATCCCAGGCAACGCTCCAGGCTTGGGGAAGAGTGGCTGGAAAGCTGCCTGGCGGAAAAGGACCTGGGGGTGCTGGTCGACAGCCGGCTGAACATGAGCCGGCATGTGCCCAGGTGGCCAAGAAGGCCAACGGCATCCTGGCCTGTGTCAGGAATAGTGTGGCCAGCRGGAGCAGGGAGGTGATCGTGCCCCTGTACTSGGCACTGGTGAGGCCSCACCTCGAATCCTGTGTTCAGKTTTGGGCCCCTCACTACAAGAAGGACATTGAGGGGCTGGAGCGTGTCCAGAGAMGGGCGACGAGGCTGGTGAAGGGTCTGGAGCCCAGGTCTGATGAGGAGCGGCTGGGGGAGCTGGGGGTGTTTAGCCTGGAGAAGAGGAGGCTGAGGGGAGACCTTATCGCTCTCTACAACTACCTGAAAGGAGGCTGTAGAGAGGCGGGTGCTGGTCTCTTCTCCCAAGTAACAAGCSATAGGACAAGAGGAAATGGCCTCAAGTTGCACTAGGGTGGTTTTAGATTGGATATTACAAAAAAATTCTTCACCGAAAGGCTTGTCAAGCATTGGAACAGGCTGCCCAGGGAAGTGGTGGAGTCACCATCCCTGGAGGTATTTAAAAGACGTGTAGATGTGGTGCTTAGGGACATGGTTTAGTGGTGGACTTGGCAGTGCTCGGTTAACGGTTGGAGTCAATGATCTTAAAGGTCTTTTCCAACCTAAATGGTTCTATGATTCTATGGTTCTGTGTTTGCAGTATTTACCCCTTTCCCTCTCACCCTGTGGGAATGGTCCAGGACCCGTGCTGCTCTCCGAACTGTGCAAGTGGGCACAAGCCATGCTGTACCAGGGGATGCTAATTATACAATAGTGCAAACAATGGAGTTTGGTGCCCAGGAAATTTCCCTGGTCCTGATTTATTTGCACGGGCAAACACAGACCCAAAGCAGAAAAGGAGACTGTGACCCMCTGGGAGATACCGAGGACACGTAGCTGGAATTAGGGGAGGAGACGGGAAGGAAAGGTAGCAGCTGGGGGTGTAGGGGTACATGCACCTCTGTGTTTGACTGTGTCACTGCCTTAGCTTGTGCTTTTGCTGCTGCTCAGGGCTCGCTGCAGCCTTCATCTGCTCTTTCGCAGCCCCAACATCCCCTCTTCCAGAGGCTTTTTCCTGCGTGGAGATGCAAAGCTGGAAAAAAGAAGAAAAAAAAAAAAAAGAAAGGCAAGAGTTGCAGCTTTCTGCTGGGTGCCCTCAGGACTGATCCGCCCAAAGTTCAGCATATTAATGCCCATGGGCTTTGTTTGCCTCATCTGCAGTGACTAACACCCCTGAGCACATCAAACTAGCTTCTCCAGCACCTCAGTGCTGTGGGGTGAAGAAGAGAGGCTCTGGGTGTCCAAACTAGGCTTAGCTGTCACCTCCGAGTGGTTRCGTGAGTGCCTGAAAGATGGACAAACTCAGCAAAACAGAAGTGCTTGCAATGAGTGGATGCTGAAATTACTGATGGTTAAGTGATGAAAAAAGGGGGTCCTGGCTCTGCACTTGGTGGGGTTGGATATTTTCTCCTCCTGTGGCCATCCCTGGAGTGAGACCGCTGACTTCTCCATGGCACGGGGTCTGGGGGACCTTCTGCAAACTGAACACAAACCGGAGAAAGGTGATTTTATGCTGCCATCTTGTGGCATTAAAATATCGTCTAGAAATATTAAAAATTATATGCTGTAAGAAATATGTGTATACATGCACACATATATGGGAGGGAAGTGAAAGAGGTGGGAGCCCAGAGGGGTGAGCACGGTCCAGGGAGCGGGTCGTTTATCAGTGAGTTTTGTTTCCAGTCAATGGGGTTGAGGAGCTTAATAACCTGAGATGCYCTGGGGTGTCTGAGACATCCCCGGGGGGCTGGCAGGAGCTGTGGGAGGTAGATGGAAGAAGCTGGATGATCTCCCATCTATCAGAGCCCGTGTGTGGGCATATATGTGTGAGGTTTTGGTCATGCTGCAGGCTCCCTGGGAGACCTGGTGCCAATTACTTGCTGTCTCGGGCAATGGCAGTCCACTTGCTCCACATCTTCTTGGCCCGCACGAGCTTCAAGGTCAGCATCACTGCATGCCTGTAGCAGCTGGCATCTAGCTGGTTCATGAGCCTCCACCTCCCCAGGGGGTTTGGATCTTCCCAGATAGAAATAACAGTGATTTAATCAGGTCCTGCATGAGGGTCCAACAGTGATGTGCTGAATATGGAGGATTTCCACAAGTTGCAGGGACATGTGAGAGCTCAGCACCTTCCAGGATCTCCCCCTCTTCTCCCACCCTCTTCCCCTACTATCGTCCCTTGCTGGCCTACAAGGAAAGCTGGTCCCACGTGGTCATGGGCTGGCGACCATGTGGACTGGCCTCCCTTCTCACGGGCAGGTACCGGTGACATCTCATTAGAGGGACMAACCACAAGGGATGAGCAACTGGTGTGAAACTGGTCCAGGCAAAGGACTCTGATCCCAGCAACRCCAACTTTGTCCAATGCAAAAAAAATATCCTTTGTGAAGCACGGGGAGAGATTTCCTAACCCYGGTTAACCTGGCGGCTTCGCGGCAGGGTGGTTTTCTTCGGGTATCTGTAAGACAAGTGACGAGAGTGTGAGAGCAGCAATAAAACAAGCAATTATGTCCAGAGGAGAAGGAACAGCGTCGGTTTTCTCATGGGCGGCATGGCCCCAGCCAGGGTGGCTGCCAGAGGGCAATTTGTAAGGCATTTGGCAAATGAGCATTGCCTAATGGAAAGGCAACAGCACAGGCAGTGATTCAGGGGCTGGAGAAGTTGATTTATAAGGGGACAGATTAAAAAAAAAAATAAAAAATGAGCAGAGCTAAATATGTCGCGTCTGGCTGGGCAGCGGGCGAGGGCTGAGCTGGTGGGACGCCAGGAAGGCAGGGGGGGTTGGCGGATGCTCAAGGGAGGATTTGTGGCTGTCATGGGTGGCGTGGTTGGCTGCAGGAGATGACAGCTTAGCAAGGAGAGAAGGCACGCAACCATCCTGCCGATGGGAACGTGGATGTGCCAACGCCTGCAGTAGTGCTGTGCTAAGACTCACCAGCTGAGGGCCTTAAATCTCCAGGAAACTTTGGTACAGGGACATCAGTGCAAAACCTCTCCTTCCCTGCCCTGGCTCACTTCATTTAAAACAAAGCTGGAAACYCTAAATTTACCTGCTTACAGGTAAGCACACTTCAAAGTCCAAACTGGTGCTTTCTCCCTGACCTGGGGATGTTCGGACCATCTTGATAACACCTGGCCTTGCTTGTGCTCATAAATMTGCGCAGCAATCTTTGCTTATTCCCGGTCACGCTGCTGTCTCCCAGCTGAAYGGGTTGAATTTTTACCTGCTTTTGTGATGACAACCATTGTGCTCCTGCGTGGTGGGAAGAGAAGAGACCCGCACAAGCCAGGAGCTTGCTCCTATCCAGTCCTACACTGCCACCCTCTCTGATCTGCACCATACCTGCCGGCTCCTTGCTAACCTGAGCATATATGAACCTCCAGCAGTCACAGAGGGATGTCTGCTAGTTGAGTCAGTGACCTTGTGCTACCTTGCTCATGTTTCTGGACACTGCAGTGCTCATGGGGAAGACAGCGGTTGACCCTTACAGCTGTCATGTAGGATCCTACAAGGGGTATTTTGGCCTCTCTGCAGAGGTATGGCTGCACTGGATCTTGGTGCAATTTGCAGTCAGAAAAAGGACTTTGTGCAAGGACCTTGTTTTGAGGTGTCCTTCTTCTTTACCACCAGTTTGCACCCCTTTGTTGGGTGCCACCACTCACAGCTGAGCAGGAGAATTCATCTCACCATGGGATCTCTGCTCCTGGATCACTTTCTGCTCTCAGTGAAGTTTCTGCTGAAGGGCCATGGTCTGGGGGTGGTCCTTGGCTTGGCAGTGGATTTTTGTTGATGTACCCCTGAGATGGTCCATGGACCCTTGGATGTCTCTGCAAGCAGGCCCACAGTCTGAACTTGACCTGTTTGCGTAAGGATAGACCCAGGCCYGTGTTCTGAGGATGTCTATTTTGAGGTGGCCACCCCAGAGGCTGAATTTGGCCTGTCAGAGCAATTACCCAGTGCACACCTCATTCCCTGGCACTATCTCTCCTGAGGACCCTCCAGTGTACAGARGGAAGGGGTTGTAGCCTACATGAGTTGTACTCAGGTCCTGTCTTTTAGAAACGTCCCATCACCTGGCTGCACGTGACACGTGGCTGCCATTGTCACGTGCTGGGCATATGCTCATGCGTGTTGGCCYCTGTGCACGAGGCTGGTTGCACCCCATCCTGCTCTTCCACCACACATTGGGTCTCTGTTGGAGACCTTCCTTCCTTGCCCAGGCTTAGGGRCAACCTGCTGGAAAGGTTCAGCTCTCTTTTGTTTTGAAAAGAAACCTACCGCTGGGCCCCTTTTTGTCTCATTTCATCTGAAAACCTCAACAGCTCCTCTGCTGAGGGTGTGTTTGTCCATCATCTTCATTAAGGGAGGGCTCTGGGACTCATCYGTACACAAACAGGAACATTTGGTGCACCATCTCCCCCCTCCCAAGCAGAGCATCCCTTCTGGATCTTAAAAATGCTCCCCCCCAACAAACAAACTACRGTTTGATCCTCTAATTTCTGTTGCCCTTTCAATTAAAACACCAATTTCATTCCCACGAAGTAGCCTTCTGATGGGCCTGCTGGGAAGGCATAGGTGATTCTCCATGGCCATTTCATGATGCTGAGCCCAAGGAAACCATTCTGCTGTGACTTTTAAACAGCAAAAAACTTTCCCATCCCCAAAGAATAGGAATATCAAGCTGCCTGCTGACACAATCGGCTCTAAATGGGCCAGGCTTTCAGCACAATCAGGACRGAGGAATGACAGCTTTTTCCCGTAATACCTTTTCAGACAAGGATTAATTTTAGGCCGACCGTCTCTGCTGCCTGAATCACGTCTGGAGACGATGCAGTCGGTGTGTTGTGTGTGGCCCTCTTAGCAAGGGATGGCTCTTCTGGTAAAACCCACTTCTGTCCTGCATCTCACAGGACCACGTTTTCAGGTGGAAAAGCTGTATTTGAAATACTGCACAAAGCCCCACTTCATGAAAAGAAGTGCTAACTTTCAAATAACTTGTCCTCTGAGATAATCTGCACACAAATGAGAAGCAGCGGGGTAGGGAGAGAGCCGGAATAGATAACGACAGGTCACAGGTGGGTGGAAAGGGTGGATTTGGATAAAATGTTCCTTAAATTATCTGGACCTGCAGTTGTCACTGCAGCTGAGTCACAGTTTTATTAGCTTGAACTGAAAACTCTTGATAAATATATATATATATAYAAACCCCCATATATTCATATATATGTATTTATATATTTCTATATTTTGATATATATAAAATTGCAATGACCCTCACTCCCWGGGCTCTCCTAAGCTGAGACTGCCCATTCAGTGGACCTTGTAAAGTGGCTGCAAGACCTTGAACTCATCAGACTAGCTCCGAACTCATTTTCCAGCGGGATCGCTTCCCAAAGCYAGCTCTAGCCCTGCACTCTCCACCCTCCTTCCTACTCCCTTCACCCCGTGCACCGTGTAATGTCCTTGCTATGCGGTAGCGTCACTGCAGCCACGCCTATTGCTCCAGGACAAATACTTCCACTGGGAAATGCAAGAGTGGGAGAGAAGGGGCTTTGCTGAGCCAAGCGAGGCTCATCGCAGCTCATCCCTGCTCTGAGGACAGCTGAGACACATTCTTCTCGACCTAAAGTGACCCACCTCAATTCATCCTGGGTTGGGGTATGTTCCCTTTTGCTGGAGGATTTGGATCAGGGTGGATTCGGCCAATCCACTCACCAGTCCTGCCAGGGGACACGGAAAGGAGTTCTGTGGGTTAGGAGAAAGAGAGAGCAAATAACAAGATAGTGTAGAGAAAAAGGGGAAAGGATGTGATTTTGGAAGAGAGATCTCCAAGAGACATGTGCTCTGAAGACAGTCCCAAGCATGCTAGTTGCTGGATGTAAATGACACCAGAAAGAAATGCAATTATTCATCACCCTKAAAGTGTTTGCTATAAGGGCAGATGTTTTTGCAGTGCATTTCAGTGAGAAATTTTCAAMCTCTTCCTTTGACCCGAGGATAGGTGGCCATGTCTTCTGAAGATTTTTCTTTTGTAGCGTGTTCCTGACCCAGTGCTGGATGCACATTGGCCCTTTAGCTTAGGAAGATCAGCCCGTGGAGGCAGTTGTTTATCAAAAAAGTGGGATGGTGGGAGGTACCCAAAGCTGCCTTGTGATTTTGGTAAAAAAATACGTCTGCRTGTCCATCTTTGTCCTGCTGCTGCATCCCCATGTACCTTGCCAGGTACACGGCCTCCAGTCATCTGAAGGGGAACKGGACCAGGGAAATGCTATGGAGGGCTGCACACGGGGGGTRGGGCTGTGCGGGTGGGATGCCTTCRTCRCCTTCAGTCCCCTCTTCCCTTTCTATCAGRGTCCTGAGGGCAGAGCTGACCTGGGTATCAGGCAGGGGATGGCCTGGAGTTACTGTGAATGAATATCCATGTGGCTTTTGGGTCTTGGGCTGTGACTAAGGCAGAGCCCAACCGTACTCAAAATGCACAGGAATATTTATCACCTGAGCAGGAAAATATCAAGCCTACAAGTGTGGCAGTCACAAGGAAGAGAGAAACCCATTAGGGTTGCTAAATACATTGAAACAGTATCTGGATTCAGGGATTTTTCCTTTGGGATCAGGACCTTGTGGCACAGCAGGTAGCTGACCGGCACAGCAACAGGGCAGGAAAGATTGCTTTCCCTGCTGCCTTCTCCCCGCGTACCGCTGGGCTCTTGCCCCTCGGTTAGGTGTGGGTTGCTTTGGCCCATCTGGRGAGGGGAGAAACTCTGACCAGGGTGCAAGGGAAGACAAGAGAGAGTTGAGGGCAAGTGCCCAGCATTAGGTGGAAAACCACTCCAAGGAGATCTGCTGAAATTTATTTTTTTGGAGAGCGGGTGGGTTTTAGGAGGTTTCCAGCAGGTYCCTCCTCTGAAGGCTGCTCTCTGCCCAGTGCCGAGCTGCCCTGGTGTTGTGGACACGTTTATAGGGATGCTTTCAGTGACTCTCTAATGTAACCTGACTTTTTAGCAGGGCCTGTTGCGACAGGACAAGGAGTAACAGTTTTAAACTAAAAGAGGGTAGATTTAGACTATTTATAAGGAAGAAATATTTTACACTAAGGGTGGTGAAACACCGGCACAGGTTGCCCAGAGAGGTGGTAGATGCCCCATCCCTGGGAACATTCAAGGTCAGGTTGGACGGGGCTCTGAGCAACCTGATCTAGTTGAAGATGTCCCTGCTCAGGGCAGGGGGGTTGGGCTAGATGACCTTCAAAGGTCCCTTCCAACCCAAACTGTTYTATGATTCTATGTAACACAAAGTGGCTGACAATGGGTAAAGCACTCAGGTTTGATAGCTTTTAAAAAAAAAAAAAAAAAAGATAAGGAGGAAAAACTTGATATTTTATGCTGGGATTGTCACGGTTTAACTCCAGCCGTCAACTAAGCCCCACACAGCCGCTCGCTCACTCCCACCCGGTGGGATGGGGGAGAGAATCAGAAGAGTAAAAGTGAGAAAACTCGTGGGTTGAGATAAAGACAGTTTAATAGGGAAAGCAAAAGCCACGCACACAATCAAAGCAAAACAAGGAATTAATTCCCTACTTCCCATGGGCAGGCAGGTGTTCAGCCATCTCCAGGACAGCAGGGCTCCATCACGCGTAACGGTGACTTGGGAAGACAAACGCCATCACTCTGAACATTCTCCCTTCCTCCTTCTTCCCCCAGCTTTATATGCTGTGCATGACATCATATGGTATGGAATATCCCTTTGGTCAGTTGGGGTCAGCTGTCCCCGCTGTGTCCCCTCCCAACTCCTTGTGCACCCCCAGCCTGCTCGCTGGTGGGGTGGGGTGAGGAGCAGAAAAGGCCTTGGCTCTGTGTAAGCACTGCTCAGCAGTAACGAAAACATCCCTGTGTTGTATCAACACTGTTTCTAGCACAAATCCAAACCATAGCCCCACACTAGCTACTATGAAGAAAATTAATTCTATCCTAGCCAAAACCAGCACAGGGATGCAAGTGAAGAATCTGGGGCCTCATCCAAAGCCCATTAATGATAAGGGAAAGACTCAGGATGACTTCAGGATATTGGGGGTAGCTGGGTGCCAACGGCTCCACATCATATAGACACTTAGGAGCTAATCCAGTGATTATCTGCTTTCTGTAATATGGCACTATTCCCATCTCTGCCCAGCCAATTCTTATTTTCCTACATACTTCCCATACTTCCCTTATATTACATGTTCTTTCTGGTTTACCCAGGCCTTTGTATTTGCTGGGCAGAAACTCTATTGACCCAAAGATGTAGAACAGAAATTATTTATAGGAGTTTTTAAAGCCAAGCCCCAGGTACAGGAATTGGTTCATTACAGAAGCTCACAGTAAAGTGCCTGATCCTGTTTCCATATGGAAGGTGGAACACGTCATCTGTATATAAACCAAGAGGTTCCTCTGCTGCTGAGAGTCCCTCTGTGGAAACTGAGAAGAATAAATGGAGAACATGTATGTCTTAAATCCAAATAAATGTGTTAGTGGGGTGTGTACTGGAGGTGGAGGAGGTATAAAACTGTGACCCCTCTGACCCTTCTTGGGCTTCAATGTAAAGGGAGGAGGCTGAGGAGGAAGGCAATTCTTGCAGTCCCGTTTTGATCTCCCCCCTTGAGACATTATTAGCTGAAGCATCGCCCCATGCTAATATTTCAGTGTGGTTCCCAGACCCATGGCTCACGCTTGGGTCTCTCTGCTTGATAGACCTTGCAGTTTTAGTTTTGGGGTTAAATGTGGATGGAGTGGGCATGTCGGGTATCTGCCCTGTAGACCTGCCTGCAGACTGTCAGAGAAAAACCCAGCCATGAACTGCAAATGTCYGCAAACGTCTCAGGAGGCCTTTCCCAGGGGTCCGGATCATCTGGGCAGGCATTTTTAAGCAATTTAAGTAGGACTTGATTGACTTACTAAGGAAAAAAAGCAAGGACTGGGATATAGGGAACGTTTCATTTATATTCAAAAAACCTTAAGGTGAGATTGGGGGAATTATGAGTCATCTCTCCTTACATGTGTCCTGGGGAAATGAGTTTGAAATTATATTTAAAAGCTGGATAATGAAGTTTCAGGGAGATAGCTCACAACAGGAGAGCATGGACCCAGCAGCTTGCGGAGAAGAAAAGTCTCATGGAGGGATTGCGACGCAATGACCGTGTCAGGAAAATGGTGGATGAAGAAGACTTGGTAGACATGGTGCATTCGGATACTCAGAAGGTCTTTAACAAGGTCAGAATAAAGAGCCTCCTGAGGGAGCTAAGGGGTCACAGGATGAGTGGGAAACTATTGTCGTGACTCTACAGCTGTCCTAGGAGAAAACACAGAGAAGGATTAAACGGTCAATTATGGCAGAAGGTCACAGCTGAGTGCTTAGTCCCAGGCGTGCCATGCTGGTTAATGTGCTGATATATGGCTTGGAAATAGAGGCAGCCGAATCTGCTTGTGACACAGAACTAATTTAGGTAGTCAAAAGCAAGGAGGAACTTCAGAGACACCTAAACAAGCCAAGGGAATTAGCATCACCATAGCAGAGGAAATTAAGCACTGAAAAAATGCAAACTAACACAGAAGAGAGGAGAAATTAAGCAAATCCTGAGCTGGACAGGATTCTCAGATAACCTGTGCCTGGTTGAGAGTGACACTTCTGCATCAGGACAGACAGTTCAATACAAACCTCTTTTCACTCTATAATTGCAGTCAAGAAAGCAAACAAAACAGTATGTTTTATAAATACTGGGATGCTGACTAATACTGATAGCGCCTTCACATAAAAATCAATGTATAGTTCTCAAAAAAAATACTAGCAAAGTCACTCAGATGGTGGTAACTGGGATCCAGGACCTAGAGACAGCTGAGTTCACTGGGAGAGACTAAAAAACATTTGCMTTATTTACAACACCAATAAGGGGGGTATTTTGCAAAAGCATATGAAATAAGACGGACTGTTTGATGTCACAGGATGCAGAAGACTACAGGTGTGCTGGGTCTTGCTGTCCTGCAGGTTCAAAATGAAAACAACTCCTGGGATTAGGTCACCTGGCCAGCTCTCCTTCCAGAGGAGGCTAATGAGTGCGGAGGTGAGCCTGCCTTGCCTTCCTGCAGTACCATCAACATAGCATCTCAGTGGGCCATGGCATGGCAGGACCTGCTCCCGCTGTCAATGAGAGGTGTGATTTTTTTATCACAAATCCCTTACACTCAGTGCCTGTCATCTAAAAACGCCAGATGGACATTGACGGTGGCAAMCCCTCTGGAGCCCCGCGTCTCCCTGGTACAGGCTCTTTGCTTCTGAGAGATGCAAAGCCATAAAAGTGCTGCTGCTCTGACCAAATGCAATTTTTAGATGCTTGATCACAAACGCTGGCTGTTTTCCAGAAAGTCAAAACCTCTGGTAGCAACAGCCATATGAAAAATTTGACAGCGTCTCTGGGTATTTCGAATCATTCACAGAGGGACAAAGACACACTTTGCTGGCTCTTTCTTTTTCTGATGTGGGCACTTACTGGGGGATCTGCTCTCAATTTTGTCCCTTCATGTATGATTATTTAACTTTCTTCACTGATGAGTTTGGGCAGGGAGTTGGACTCGATGATCCTTATGGGTCCCTTCCAACTTGATATATTCTATGATTCTATGACTCTATGAAACYGGCAGCTCATGGCTTGGACGGGTGTACCCTTCGCTGGGTAAAAAACTGGCTGGACGGCCAGGTCCAAAGAGTTGTGGTGAATGGAGTCAAATCCAGTTGGCGGCCGGTCACGAGCAGTGTTCCCCAGGGCTCTGTACTGGGGCCCGTCTTGTTTAACATCTTTATCGATGATCTGGATAAGGGGATCAAGTGCTCCCTCAGTAAGTTTGCAGATGACACCAAGTTGGGCGGGAGTGTTGATCTGCCTGAGGGTAGGAAGGCTCTGCAGAGGRATCTGGACAGGCTGGATCGATGGGCCGAGGCCAATTGTATGAGGTTCAACAAGGCCAAGTGCCGGGTCCTGCACTTGGGTCACAACAACCCCAGGCAACGCTCCAGGCTTGGGGAAGAGTGGCTGGAAAGCTGCCCGKCGGAAAAGGACCTGGGGGTGCTGGTCGACGGCCGGCTGAACATGAGCCGGCATGTGCCCAGGTGGCCAAGAAGGCCAACGGCATCCTGGCCTGTGTCAGGAATAGTGTGGCCAGCAGGAGCAGGGAGGTGATCGTGCCCCTGTACTCGGCACTGGTGAGGCCCCACCTCGAATCCTGTGTTCAGTTTTGGGCCCCTCACTACAAGAAGGACATTGAGGGGCTGGAGCGTGTCCAGAGAAGGGCGACGAGGCTGGTGAAGGGTCTGGAGCACAGGTCTGATGAGGAGYGGCTGAGGGAGCTGGGGKTGTTTAGCCTGGAGAAGAGGAGGCTGAGGGGAGACCTTATCGCTCTCTACAACTACCTGAAAGGAGGCTGTAGAGAGACRGGTGCTGGTCTCTTCTCCCAAGTCACAAGCGACAGGACAAGAGGAAATGGCCTCAAGTTGCACTAMGGGAGGTTTAGATTGGATATTAGGAAAAATGTCTTTACTGAAAGTGTTGTCAAGCATTGGAACAGGCTGCCCAGGAAAGTGGTGGAGTCACCATCCCTGGAGGTATTTAAAAGACGTGTAGATGTGGTGCTTCGGGACATGGTTTAGTGGTGGACTTGGCAGTGTTAGGTTAACTGTTGAACTTGATGATCTTAAAGGTCTTTCCAACCTAAATGATTCTATGATTATATGATCCCATGGGGGTGCAATCAAAAAGTTGAAATCCTTCTCATGTACTGGGATGTCTCTGACTTAATCTGGTGGGATTTTGTGATGGCCATGTCCCCTTAGGTCTGCAGCAAGTCCTTGAGTGCCCTGTCTGTCCAGTAGAGAYACAAGACAGCTTTCCAGATCCTGGCACTGCTGTATCCTCTGGCCTCATCCCATCTCTGTGCCAGGGCAAGACCAGAGGCGCTCTGTCACCTTTGATCTTGAGCTGGAGAAATATGTAGCATGGGAGATGATGGGGAGCAAGGACTGGACAGTGCATCACCAAGGGCAGTGCCCATGTTAYGAAAGGCCATGATGAGACAGGAGGGCTCACTGGCCCCACTAGTCCTAGTGTGATCACCCCYATCAGGGGGTGACACATCCCTCCTGGGATTTGGTAGGGTGGTTCCCCATGCTTGCTCACCCTAGTTGCCCGTGGGTTGCCTGGTCTATGGTGCAAGGAGACTGTAAACCTTGCAAAGGTTAATGAATTCCAGGTCATTAGTGTGGGTGTGGTGGAGGGATGGTGGCCTGGAGCACRTGTCCTTTCTATGGTGGAGGTGAGGGTTAAATTGCATGCTGGGGAAGGGGGTTTGGGAGTGGGGAGGTTTTCCCAATCCTTGCATAAATGAAGGTATTCTGACCACRATCAAGATTTTTAAAGGGGTAGAGAGAGGAGGAGAGACGCTGATGTGGTTCATAACACTCCTGGYACTTCAGGACATGGTTTAGTGGGCATGGGTGCTGGGTTGACGGTTGGACTCTATGATCTTAAAGGTCTTTTCCAACCTTAATGATTCTATGATTCTATGATGGTTCTATGGTTAGAAAGAGATCTGAGCCAGACACAACTGAGAGAYGCAAAGCATTAGGAGAGATCAGCTGCAGAATCAGTGGACTTTAATATGGGAATGCTTACAGGCAACCCTCCCGGCAGATCAGAACAATTGTAAGATTTATATTTATTTCCTTTGGAGTTGATTTACCACCCTAGATCAGGGCACTTTGCAGTTAAGTGCTGCATTTTGGGCCTTTATTGAACTGCACCTATTTTAGATCAGAGCAACAGCCTTTCAGTAATTGCAACAATTTTCTTCTTAGCTCAGAGTCATTAAGGAGGAGGATAAAGASAAGGAGAAGGCCATGAGAAATGAAGCTGTGCACCTCAGCAGTGAGAGGCAATCAGTGTCACACCAGTCACAGGGACAAAGAAGATGGAGGTGCGGTACCCACGTGAGCCAACCTCTGCCTTTATACAGCTGAGCAGATATCTCTGCTTGCTTTGCTTGAAAGCAACACTTTCCAATGAGAAAAGAATGGGGAGAAGTTATGGAGAACAAAAAGGGAGAGAAAAATAAGTTTTTCTGAATAGCTGTGTACATACATAGAGAATATGAAAGCGCTTTTATCATAAACTTCAATTACAATAAATAAGACCATTTTACGTATTCACTGGGGAGGTCTGATGAAGATGTATTAGCATAAAAGTGACTCAGTCTCTCTATGTCTGGATTCTTCTGAGTACATCCCATTTATTTTCCACTTTTAATGACAAATTTCACTTTCAGTCATCAGTGATTTTTTTCTAGCTGATGATATTTACAYGCCTTTTGTTTTGGAGTGAGTTGAGAAAAATCCAAACGAGACTGGCATTTTTGATTAACTTTCTCCATTATCTGGATAAATGCTGTTTGTGCCCCCAAATGGCTCCCAGACCCGATCGAGCTCAGAAACACGAGCTCTGGGAGATGTTGGCTGTCACCCATGTGGGGTGAACTGGAGAAACGGGTGGCAGCCAGCTCCTGCTGTGCACCGCTGACTCCTCTCYTCTCTCCTGGTACCCGCCTTGATGAGACGCAGACAGTAAATATGGGGGTGTCAGGGTGGGAAGGTCTTTCCCTTGGAAGTACATCGCTTGACCTCAGTGCCCTTTTTGTCGCTGGCCCTTCTGATGACAGGACAGATGTAATGAAGAGCTATAACAAGTCAGAACAAAGTCAGGTGATGAAAACTTAGGTCATTAATGATTTATAAGCGACGTCGGGGTGCAGGGTGTGCCGACCTTAAGAGCACATCTGAAATGAAACAACAGGGACTGTGTTTTCCCCTTGATAGAAACAAATCAAAACCAGCAGGGAAGAAGAGCATTTTTACTTTTTTATTATGTTTTTAATATTCTGGACAACGGCCAATGTTTCTCAATGAAGTGCCTTTAAAAAATGTGCCCAGCCAACTCTGAGGCTGTTTGAGGGGTGTACGTATGGCTGCTCTGCAGCCTGATAAGAGCTGTTTCTTCTAAGGCYGTTCAGAGCCTCTAATCATGCCCTCCTGTTGCTTCTTTCCAGAACAAAACAACCACTGTRAAGTTCTGCGCTCTGCATGTCGTGGAGAAAAGGATGGCATTTCTCACTGGAGCCTCAGAGGAATTTAGCCCAGCACAAACGGTAGCCTACAAAAAAAGCACCTCCTAAAGGGGAGAGCTAGAAGCCTTACACATGTGATCTATATTCCACAGAATCACAGGCTTGAGGAATAAACAGGGTTGGAGGTCCTATTTCAGGCCCTTGCTCAACAATGGGCCAACCTCAAGGTTCTCAGGGTCTTGTTCAGTCTAGTTTCAAGTATCTCCAAGGATRGAGGCTGCACAGCCTTTCYGGAYCCCTGGTCCATGGCTGCWTTGTACTCAGAGGAAATATTTTTTTCTCTGTATCTAATGGGAATTTCCCGTGTTGAAAGTTGAGCCCATCACCTCCAAGGGGAGCCTGGCTCTGTCTTCTCTGCAACCCCATTAGAACAGTGCAACCAGATGCACACCTAAAACCCTCTTTTCTCTAGGCTGGATGAACCCAACTCCCCCAGCGTCTCCTTGTGTGCATGTTCCAAAGTCCTGACCRCTACCGTGGCCTCCTCTGGACTTGCTTATCCAGGTCCCTTTGCATGGCAGTCTGGCCTTCCAGCGAATCTACAACCCTCCCCAAACTGGTGGATCCCAGGCACATCTCCTAGAGATCTGCTGATGCATCAGGACCAATGTCCAGATGTCTCCCCTGGATGGGGAAGCAGAATACTTGTTTAATTTTTCTTTTCCTTGATTAATTATTTATGGCTTATGCAAATGTGAAGGTCAATTTTTTTTTTCTTTGTACTTGTTTTTCCTTTTCTTTCCAACTAGTGATGATATTCTGGCTGCTCTGTTTGATCTAAGATTCTCAAAGCAAGAGGTTCATCCAGCTCCTCTTTCAGCCTCTCTCACAGTGAGCTGCAGAGCAGGAAGCCTTTTTCTCCTTTGTTCTGCACTCAGCTGAGAGACTCCAATTTCATTTGAAGATATTTCCAAATCCTTTATCAGTTATTTTGGTATCTGATCCCTCTATTAGATATTACTTCTTGAATAGACCCAGGGGTTGGAATATTTTTAAGCTACATTAGGTATTTCTAACCTAGCGCAATTATGGATTTTATTTTTCCTATTTACCTGAATTACTAGTAGGAATAAGCTAATTAATGCAAAGCCTGAGTTGTATCTATTCACTGCCCATGACTTCTTTTTTCTATACTGCTAACAATATTTTTAGGAATACATTGGCACAAGCGCCATTTTCTTGTTTAAAATAAATACGCGACCCTTTTACTTTGCAGTTGCCTGTCACATTGACTTTTGCTATTAGGCTGTCCAATGCTCCCATGGAAAAAAGTATTTGATCTAGTGAAATTGGCACGTGACGTGTACTGTACACAGCACCCATACACTAATGGCCTTTGCAAATTCCTCTCCAGTGATGTCATCCATTACTCTTCCTCTTCTCTTTCCCATATAGGCAATATTGCCTTCTTTTATGAAGGTTTCGTAGTGTTTACAGTCTTGTGTCTAATATTCAGCAGTCTATCCTGAAAAACTTCCTATCATCTCTCTAAGCTGTCATGGGGTAAGGTAAAAGGTCTTCTGCTTTAATAACTGGTGGAAGAAACAGAGAAGCAGCAAAAAGAAGTATGATTAARCAGTCATTTCTCACAGTGGAGGAAGGCTATTAGAAATTTTCTTAAGGTAGTGCTGGGTCCCATAATAGTCATTGTATTCCAAAAAGATCTGGGAAGAGGTGTAAATAGCTTGGTGACAGTTTGCTGGCAATCCTTCATTATTCAGGGTAGTCAAAGCTAATGCTAAATGTGAATATTTGTGGAAGAGATGTCATGATACTGGATTAGCAGGTGGTGAATTTAATACTGATGAATGCAAAATAATGTAGATGAGGAAAAATCTATGCATGTCATGCACTCAAAAGTAGTCATTATCATTCAGTAAAGAGATGCTGAATCTTTGTGAATAGCTGAAATGGGAACCTCAGCTCTGTGTTCAGCGGTGGTCAAAAAGGCCAATGACATGTTAGGAATTATTAGGAAAAGAATTGAGAATAAAGAAAAATATAATTATGCCATGTGCATGATGATGTTATGAACTTAATGATACCCCTGGTGGAACTACAACAGAAATAGTCAGGTTAACTTTGGCCACACACTCTGAAAAAGGATATAATAGACCTAGAAAAGGTCAAGGGAAGCATTAAGAGGTCTGGAAAAACTTCATATTCAAATACATTAAATAGGATAAGGCTCCTTCATTGGAAAAGAGATGATGAGGATGGGCATGATGGTTTATAAACCATGAATTAATTACACCCAAATACAGACAGCAGATAGGAAACAGTTATTCATCTCATGTCAGAATTCAAAATGGAGAAGCACTGGGCAGCCCATCTACAATGGACAGAAGTTATTGCCACAGGGTAACTTGGACACTGAACGTAGAGCTGGGATAAAAAGGGGATTAGAAAAATTCACCGATCTGAGRCCCATTGGTGATCAGTTCTTTACAMGCCCTGAGTGTCAAAATCCAATTCCTTGGCTTAAAGAGAGGACAGATAGAGAGAGACCTCTCAGGCTGTCAGTCAGGTTCCTTTCTCTGCTAATAAATCCCTCCAAAATAAATACCTAAATGAAAAGAGTAAAAAAATAACTCGTCTGGCCAATTTCCACCAGCTAAAAATAGCTGCAGGGGCCCTTGATAGAAAAATGTAATGCAAAGAAAATGGATGCTAAAAATAAAGTAAGTAATAAACAAATCAGCCAGAAGAGAGGAGAAGAGGGAAGAGGAGAGGAGAGGAGAGGAGAGGAGAGGAGAGGAGAGGAGAGGAGAGGAGAGGAGAGGGGAGGGGAGGGGAGACCTTTCCATCCAGGTTCCTTTGGGTCAGCAGCAGATGCCTCAGCCCAGTGTGTTTTTTCCTTTTAGCAAAACAGGTGCAATCTTTGGGCAACATTTTAAGCTCAGCAGGACTTGCCAAGTCAGGCAGAAAAACATTTATTTTTAAGGCYAGACAGCATATTTTGATAATTTAACCTGACCTCCTGTATAAGCAGGGCAGGAGAGCAAATTTTTACATCAAGCCCATTACTTCTCCCTGAGCCAGAGCRTGCATTGTAAAATAATTCTCTCTTTTCTTCTCTCCTAAGTTTTGCATTTCAAGAACCTCTCACATTTTTGAGAAAATATGCTCCAGTTGTTAATTACTCCCTGTGATCACTYTGTTTTTAATTTTAATTTGCCTAACCTCAGCTGCCTGCCAGTGGATTTACTAGTCCTTTGCCTGATGAATGAAAGCGTCCTGCTTACCCAGATCCCACGAGGTCACTGCTGTAGATGTGGTCTGCAGAGAGAGGAGCTCGGTTGAAGCATGTATGACTCAGGAATAGCACTGTGCCGGAGGAAGGATGATCATTTAGAGGCTGATAGGAGAAAGTGGAGACTGGAAAGAAAAGCTAAACCATGTCTGCTAGTAAATTAATCAGTGGGGGAATGTTTATTCCTTTTTACAGGCAGTTTGCTAGCACAGTCGTTCATCCTTGCTCAGTTTTAAAAGCTGGAGGTGGGGGTAATACCCATAGTATTACAGTATAGAKTATGGAATGATATGGCTCATAGGAACCTCAGAAGGCTTAAATTACCCCACCACCTGCAGCAGGATCCGTCCTATCTAAAATGCTCCTTAAGACAAATATTTGCCTGAACTCCAGTGATGGAGAGTCCACATCCTTTCTGGGCAACTGATGTCAGTAATGGAACATTAGAAAACTCATTATTGATTTCTGCRTCACCCACATGGTGATTCAGCTGCTGCACTCAACATGCTGACTTTTGGGTAGTAGCTTCTGGCCCAGGAGGACACAGGGCACAGCCTGGCTGTGAAGTTAGCCACAGACAGAAGAGTGCTTTTGCCAAGAAAGCACAAAAAAATATTTGAAGGATAAAATCTATACATATTTATATATATATMTCTGTATATCTCTGTAGACATATCTATTTATAGACATATATGGACATATACCTATATAAAAACATATTTATACACTGTCAAAACCCCCACATCCTAAAGCTTTGAGAAGTAACATCTAAACTTGCAGGCCTAAAAGAGGTTAGAAATGAAAGCGCCACAGCAATCGAAGTTAAATTGCGTTTGTACTGTGAATCATCTGTTGAAGACTGTAGTAATAAACACGCATAAAACAATGGCAATTTACTCATAGATTAACATTAGTGCTGCCAAGGTAGCAAGACTTTTAAACCCATAAAACTACCTGTGTAAAAGCAGAGTTACCCAAGGGCATTCCTTTTTTCCAACAATTTTTTGAGAAATTCCAATCTGTGTCAAGGCAACTCGTAAATGACAAAAAGCTTTTGGGAGAACTCAATGTAAGTGTAGTTTTGTYTTGCATGTTCTAATGGGTGCAGGACAGGCTTTGGGCTTTTTGGGGTCTTTTCCTGTGTTCCTCTCAGGTTTCTGTATTTCAGACATTCTGTGAAACTCTGGGAATGGAAACTCTCCATTTCACAAGGAGAAAGGCTCTTGCAATGGTATTCCTCTTCTGACYGTGCCACCTGAAGCCTCTTGGCCATGGACAGGGCTAGGCTTTGGGACCTTCTCTTTCCAAAAACACGCTCCTGCCACAACAGAACTCAAATTTCTGATCCATGTGCTATTCTATCAGGCTTTACAGCAACCACAGATCTGCTAGGAGGCAGCAGTGGGGTTTGAACAGGCAATGCTGTGGCTCTGAGCAGTGATGCTGCTACTTAATTATGGTCAGATTTCAATGAGATTTCAGAATCAACTGTGGGATTTTTTTTTTTCCATGCAGAAGGTAGCAGCTGTGGAGGAAAGAATAGTACATATTCATCCCTGGAGCTGGATTGGGCCTTGATTTCTTTTTTTTTTAATACCCAAATGCTTTCTTTAAGGTCTTAGCGAGATTTTTTAACATTGATCAGCTGGACCTATCATGGGCAGAGTCCCTGCCTTGCTTCAGTCTTTTTGAAGGTAAAGGAAAGAAGTGCAGAATTTCCAAACTGTGTGAAATGTCCTGCTTGAGGCTGTGTTGTGAAAATGAAATTGGAGAGCTGGGCATAATAAATGTTTCCAGAAAATGCATAAAAATTATTTTTGATGTCTACACCCTACCCTGCAAACCCCAAGACATCTATTATCCACCAGCATTGCACACAGAAAATCTTTATAGTTAGATAAGTTTGGTTTATTGAACTGAACAGAACTGAACATTTTGCTCTAAACTCTTTTTTTCTGACCTCATGGGACTTCAAGATAGGTTACTATCTCTGACTTGTCCTTCCCACCCTCTTGGCAGGACTTTGTCTCCCAGGATGCCGCAGGGACCGGGTGGTGTGGTCCATCCTGCAAGTCAAGAGTTGAACTGACTTTTGATGATACGTTAAACCACAGTAAATAGTCTATTTCCCTGGGGAAAAAGCAGGGATCAGAACTYCAGTTTCTGCCTGTTCTTTGCCCAACATTTACTTCTTCTCCTAGCTTACAGATCAGGTTCTCTCATGTTCCTGAAYCAATTTTGCACAACAGGTTTATGTCCTGTTTCCTGCCCATGTACAGATGTCTTGGATAGCCTAGGATGGCTCAAATGGCATGAAACACCGATATTCAGGCAACATTTTTTTTGGCCTATATCTCCATAATGGTGTTTAAACATCTGGCTCATACATGGGCACTTTATTGGAGTGGAGATGTCTTAATCTGTCAGCTGAATCCCACTGAAGGCACCTAGAAAAAGCAAACCTACTTGTCAGTGGCCTTAATGTCACCATGCATGATCTGTGTCTCTTTGGAGGGATATTCAGAGGTCTGACTGTCAAAAAGAAATTGAAATCTTTGCACAAGATGGCTGAAGTTTCTTGGGAAATCTCTGGGCAACTCCCGGCCCCAGCTACAAGCCTCTCCTCTGTGGAAAGATTTTAAAAGTCAGTCTATTCAGGAGATGGTTTTCAATTTCTGAGTGGTGTTCAGTAGCAGAAATTTCCTGGTGGGAATTGGCACACAGTGATGGCAAAATGGTAYGACCTTGTTCATCTAATGTGCACTGGAGACTAACCTTGAGTTTTATATATATATWTTTTCTCATTTAAGCCTATGAGCAGAGGAATGAACGATGTAACTGTGGCACTGATGGGTTACCCAACATCCAGATGAAGGGGACACACAAATGGCTGTACCGGTTTGGAGCCTGGATCCTTCTGGCTGAGTCCCCGCTCTCTGACAATGGAAGCTTTGGGAGGGATAGAGGGAAAGAAAAAGCCTACAGTGAAATATCCCTTGAAATATTCTCCCAGCTGACAACAATCACTGCCTCAGGGACTTCTCAGCTCAGAGATTATATATATGTTTCCAACAGCCCTTGATGGACTTTTCTGTCATAAAGGCACCTAATTGCTGTTCTAAACCCTACAGACTTGGCAGATGCAATATCTCATGGTGATGAGTTCCACCATTTAAGTATGCACCATGTGAAGAATTATCTCGCTTTGTTCATTTTGATAATTGGGTTTGATGTCATTTAGTTCTTGTATTATGAGAAACAGTGAACAATCATCCACTATTTGTCTTCTCCCTGACACTCCTGATTTTATAGACCTCCATTGTGTTCCTTCTCAGTCATCTTTGTTTTCCAGGAAAGTGCCCTTTGATTTAATTGTTCTTTGGATGGAAACTATCCCATATCTTTGGTCATCTTTGTCAGCCTTTTCTGAACCCTTTCTAAGTCCATTCTATCCTTTTTGAGCTGGGCTAATCAGAAAAGCAAACAGTAGTCAAATTACAGGTACGTCATAGATTTATTCAGAGGTGCAAAGATACTCTCAAGGTTATTCTCCATCTCTTCCATTCTCCATCTCTTTCCCAAAATTGTCTAACATGCAGTTTTCTCCCATCACTGCTATCAAATATTGATCCAATGTTTTCATATTATATCCCCTTTTGATTTTCCCTTTTGCCCTTCCATTTCCTGTCTCAGATATACAACATACACATATATATATATATATTTATATTTATGTCTTATATATCTGAACAGGTGATCCTCCACAAAGCCTCGGCAGCATTTTTGGTAAGCTCTTGCAAGTGCTGTGCTGTCGCTGGCAGGTTTTCCTGGTGAGGTTCTCATCTTGTGATGTGCCAGGCTCAGGGTGTGCAGAAAACCCCATAGAAGGGTGTTGGGGCAGGACCACCTGGGTTTGACCAGCGGTGTGGCAACCCTRGGGTAAAAGCTTTCTAGATGGGGTCAGGGGAACAGACCTGTGGGACTTAAATAGGCAAAACAGCTGGGCAGGATAGAGGAAAGAAAGCACAGACTTTGTAGGGTGAGATGACATGTTGACTGTGAGGCTAGCCRGATGAGATGAGAAAGCAGAAGCTGCCTAGGGGTGTCCAGACATCCCCCAAAATGGGGAGGCAGAAACAGAATAGCCAAATACATCCAGGTACTACCAATGTCCTTTGCTTTCTAAAGGAGTGATTGGCTTTTTGCAGTGTCTCTGGGCTATCTTCTTTAGCTACCATGTGTCACTGGCAAGGCAATACCCAGGCTATTCGTTAGGCTGGAGTGGGATCTGGAAGAGAGTATACTTAACTTTTTGGGGAACCTGGGTGGTCAGGCACAGATCGCAGGGCCTAGTGTGCTCGAATGCCTTCTCTGGCCTCAAAAAGGGTGCTAAAGGAAGGAGCCATCCCCAAAAGTATGCTGGTGCTCCCACCTCTAAGGCAGCGTGCAGGCTCTGCCGAGGTTTAGCTCCATCGTGCTGGGACCCAAATACAGCAGCTCAGCGAATGCTGGGTCTCAGATGCTGACAAGTCCATCACGGAGCCAAGAGCAACTGAAATACCAAGTGGTGRCTTCCCTCAAACGTGAATAAAAATGAAAAAAAAGAAAATTAAAATAGTAATGARCTTAGACAGTTATCACCGGGCTTTTAGGGATGTAGCTTATCTCGCTGGCGATCAAAGAGCTCGTAACTGACTGCACTTTGGATCAYGGCCAGCAGTAGGAAGGTGCTTTGCAAATCACCACCCACTGGTCGCCCACCTCTTCTSCAGCTGGAGGTGGTCTATAAGGTCCGTGCTGTGGGGAAGGGACACCAAGGCCTCGGGTGAGACAAGGGAATCAAACTCCTCCCAGGATCAAGATGCCCCAGCACTCCTCCCCGTCCGAGTGGATCTGCTCCTCTGCCCAGGCAATGTCCAGCCAGCACATGGAGAGCATGAGGAGTCGTAGTGTGGATTTTGGTGGGCATGAGGAACAGATTTGGGGACGCATGGGGCAAGGAAGAGAAGGAGGCACTGGGAGTTGCACAGGTCACATATGATCCCTGCGAGGCTGCATTAATAGATGCACGGTCTTTTACGGGCTGCTGTGAAATGAGCCAGACAAGCACCAGCCCGGGCTCTGACAGACATCAGGACTGCGTWGTCCTGGCCCCTGACCCTGTCTGCGTAGCTCAGGACACACAATGTTCTCAATGGATTAAACTCGGGCGAGGAAGGATGCCAAAAGCAACATGCCCAGCCCAGCCTTGTTGCTCCGAAGGCTCATTCAGTCCTCATGGCCATGGCATGGGTCTTTCTTACCRTACCCTTGGAGAAGTCAACAACAAAGCACCTCATATTTTCTTCCAGCATCGGCCTGACTCAACCACACACGAGCTTTAGCAAAATGCACGGTGAAGTCATGACACACTTTCCCTGGAGCTGTTAAGTTGCATTTGGTGGCTGCTCGCTTTGCTTCTGCCTGGAGCCATCCCTGAAGGACCCAGCTTTGGGCCCTGTTTGATCATTTGTTTTGCAAAGAAAAATTTCCAGGATACCTGTTGTTGGATGTTTTCAGAGCTCTGTTTCTCCCCTCACTGCATTCCAGACTCTGCTATATGATACTGCTCTAGCGTCTTTAGAGGTGAGGCAGGTGTTTTGTCTTCTTTTGCTGTTCTCCCCTTTGGGCTTTCCAACTCAGAGTCCTTACCATGATACCCAGCCCTGAGACACCACTGCCCAGTATCTAGAGGTGCCATCAGGCAGCATTTTGTGAAATGGAGCACCTGGAGTGAGTCGGGAGCATAAGAAATGCTATTTTCATTTCACCACAGTTAGTGGTTTTGTAAGTGATGCTGAAATTTTAACTTTAGAAGAAAAAGGAAAATTTTCCAGAGAAATCTTCAATGAGCTAAAATTCCAATTGTCATTAAAAAACCCTACCCTGACGGAAATTCTTTCACAAGAGCTTGTTCCTGACCACCAACTACACAACCGCCTTCCCTCCTCCTGCCCTCCTCCACTCCCACGGGTCATGGCTGCATCCAGACTCCTTCTGCTGCAGGGAGCTTCTCAGAGAAGACATGGCTGGTGCGACCCCTTCATCCCTGCGTGGCACAAAGCCGAGAGACTCCTAAGTTTTTTCTTTCACAAATTCTTGCACGTGGGAGCAATTATCCTTGTGAAATTACAAAAAAGWCTTTGAGAAAAAAAACAATGGCGGATAATTTGCAGGTTTTTCTTCCTCCCTCCCTCATCCCCTACAGCCCCTGTTTTAAAAATCAGACACAACAACAATTCACAGCAATGTTTTAGACAGGTTTGTGCATGTATTTGGTACAAACAAACAAAAATATGTGCATTCTGTTTCATAGAGCTTACATCAATCTGACAGAACTTGGATCACAAAACAGAAATACTCTGGCTAATAAATACATCTGGGGATGAAAAATAAAAATCTATACATAAAAAATTCCAATGTCTGCTAAAGAAAATGTACACTTATATACACACTGTAAACAATAGTAATGCAACCCAACTGCAGTCCAGCTCAGGCTGACAGGGACCTTCCTTCCCCCTTAAATAGGACTCGTGAGAGTCTACTGACGTAAAAGCTGCTGTTCACCATCCTGCACGCTCGGTTTGTCGAAGCAGCAAGGTCTGACGATGAAATAGGGGCACGAAGCCAGCGCGATGAGGTGAGAGATGCTGGATAACCAAGGTACGGGTGCTTTGGGAAATGGCCTGCTTGGCAAATTTGGAGAAACGAGACCACATCCTCAGCTGGTCACACCTTTGTGGGTCCAGAGAAGTCAGAGGGATCAGACCAAATTTACCTCCTGAAGGTCTGAGCCCGTTTTTCCAAACTTGGGAGAGCTTGGAGATTAAGGGATTCAAAGAGAAATGCACAGTTTTAGACACTCAGGTCATATTTCCTACAACATTGTCCTTCCTCCCCTGCCAGCAAAAGCCCTGTCTACTCTAAATGAGGTTCTGCATGTAGAGCCTCAGAGTCCACTCCTGGCATCGCCTCTTCTGATGCAAGCTGCTAAATGAAAGGGRGGCCCTGGCTTAGGCAAGAAACAAGTATTTTGCCTGAATGCAGCACAGCAGAGCTCAAGACTTTCCTACAGCACCTTCTAGGGTATCTCTCAGGGCCTGATCAAACGCAGGCATAGCTGCAATGGAGGAAACTAAATGAGCCGGAGTTTGGTCATTTATGTGTGTGTATACATATATGTGCTTAAACGGACTTTATCCTTATTTTCTCCCTTGTAGGTCTGTAAAGAATTGGGATGAAGAGGCAGTAAACCCCCAGACTAATCTTTCTTTCCCTTCTGGATGCCTTCAAGGGGCTGGAGGCTGTAAATATAAATATTTCAAAATTGGAAAAAAAAATAAAGACGTATATTTAAAAGATCAGGGAGAAGTGTAAGCAATAATTTCAACTCATTCTTGGGAATGAACTGCTTGCCAGCAATTGCTAAAAGCCCCTGCAAAGTCTGCATTTATAGGAGAATGTCTGCCATTTTGGAGATGATATTTATATATATAAATGTAGTAAAGTGTGTATGTGTATCTGTATGATACAAGAGGAAATGTCCTCAAGTTGTGCCAGGGGTGGTTTAGATTAGATTGGATATTAGAAAAAATGCCTTCACCGAAGGTGTTGCCAAGCATTGGAACAGRCTGCCCAGGGAAGTGGTGRAGTCACCATCCCTGGAGATATTTAAAAGACATGTAGATGTGGCTTAGGGACATGGTTTAGCGGTGGACTTGGCAGTGCTAGGTTAATGGTTGGACTTGATGATCTTAAAGGTCTTTTCCAACCTAAATGATTCTATGACTCTATGATTCTATGGTCATGGATGCACGTTACCATGTGCTATGAGTGTCTGGCTTTGGAGAGACACCAGAAAAATCTGCTCCTGAKCATCAGAGAGCATTTAATGGCAAATGTCCATCTTCCCCCTTGACTAGACTTTCACTTCTGATGATATGTGTATCAGCTCGTCCTAAACTGTGCCCCCAAATTGCTTACGGTATGCACTTGCATGTGTTAGACCTGCAAAGCAGTGCCACCAGGGGCCAAAAATGCAGGTCTGGGTGCATCTGCTCCCTTCAACAGTGGCACGTGTGCATGTGCATCCCAAGAGGTGGGTGGAAGGTGGGAGGACTAATGCTTTCACATTGACCTTCCAGGCATCTTTGCTCTTCAGTGACTGCCCTCTCYCTGATGCCTTCTCTGCTACCTCCCCAGGGCCAGCACTGTGCTCTCCTATCAGGATCCCAAAAACACCCAGGAAACCAGTGGCAGCTGCAGTCCTTACACTGCAAAATGACTTTCTGTGTCACCCCATCATCACTGTAGGGTCTCACTTCCCTTGAAGGCCAAAGAAACCRGGAAAAAAAAGATGCATTTCCCCACAGATTCCCATGGGGTATTGGGCTTTTGCTTTGGTAGGGTTGAACCTCTCAAGCTGGCAACCTCTGGCTGATTTTGCAGACACTGGCAAACATGCAGGCAGTAATGAGTCTGGGTTCAGTGTAAGTGCAATGCTGCCCATGTGCCTTGGTGGGATTTGCTGCTGGGAGGAAAATATTTGGACAAAATCTGCAGGTCTTTGTGCAGTAATTTGTCCAGTTCGGAGTCTTGCATTGAGTAAAGAGCAGAAGGGTGTTAAGGGTGTTGAGACAGGGCTAACTCCACATATCATGTCTCAGTATGCCCTGTACAAAAAAGTAAAAAATAAAAGAGRCCCAACTTTTCCTCTGTTTTGATTTCCTTTAAAGCAAATGAACAGCAGAAAGAAAGGTGACATTCTCTTTGCTATGCCTCGGAGCCTTTCATGTCCTTTGATAGCCACCCTTAAGAGGATTAGCTAGATGTGCTGTAGGCACATTCATGAAAGACTCCTAATGGGTTTGGGAGACAGTGCTGATGTGGACGAGTTTCCATCCAGGACATGTTCAGTGTCTTGACTCCAYCCCTTGACTTCATGTTCCTGTTCTTTACTCACCTGGCTTGAGACACTGCACCTTAGATCCAGACTTTGCCTCCATCGCTTACGTGTCTCGTGCCTCTGCCCACAGCTTAATCTAATGATGTCTCTTTGTGGCTCATTGCCTGTCTGAAATTAGATAAAACCAGTGCCTGAAATACATGGCCAAGCAGAGTTTGGGCGACCATTTTTCTGAGTTGCAAGGAATGGGGTGTGTGAGCCTGGCTGAGGTGGGCCTGTCACGGCTCCAACCTCTCTGCGGTCCCCAGAGGAGGCCATGGTGCCCTCCTGARGGGAGCTCACGCTCAGGGGCTGTGAGAAGAGCAAAAAACCCCTTATCGACATTGCTTTAGCATGCTAGTGGACATAACCAAGGGCAATTGTTTATAGCCACCAAAGGCTTTGATGTATCATCAGGCATGTGGGAAGCCACTTGGGAGAAGATTCATGAGCGTGACCCTGACTGGGGAGAAGATGCATCTACACGAGGGATCTCCAACTGCATGTCAGCTCCGTTTTAGCTTTGACTCTATAGGTAGTAGACACGGGCCCCAAACTCAACCATCCCACCTTTCCTGAGCCACAGTGCAGGTTGAATATGGACCTGAGCGAAGCCCCTAGGATACATCTTTATTCCGTGGTGTTTGAGAGGGACAGCAAGTAAGAAAGAGCAAGAAGGGGAGGGAAAAAGGCCGGGGATGGCCAACACCAAAAGGAGTTGCTTTCTTTCTGTATCACAGAGGTATGCGCCCTAGAGCAAGGTGGGTTGAAAGTGTTTCACTGCAAAGTGAAATGAGAAATGCATCACAGGTTGGACTTCAAGAAGWGAGACCCGCACACCCGTTGGCATCAGCGTACACACCTGGACTGCTCCTCTGGCCTAAAACCAGGTTACGGGGAAGGGGCAAAGCTGTGGTGACTGCAGACATGATGGCTGAGAGCCACGATCCCCCCACCCTGCTTGGGAGTACCACAGTCTGCTCGCCCTCCAAAGCAAAGGCTTTGGCTGGAGGTCCTGCAGACCTACAAGCTCCCAACCCATTATCTAAAGGACCAGCTGCCAGCTACTGCTCGGCAGCGTCCTTTCTGGGTGCTGCCTCTGGATGGAAACATGACCACATGTACTAAGGCAGGGTTGGCATCTTCTGGGGTTTGATCTTTCCATTAGATTTTGTGGTGGTGTTTTTAAGGCAAAGGAGACATCCTGGTTTCCCTTAATTGCACAGCTTCTTCCAAAGTCAAAGAAAACCATCCAGTGGCAGAAACAGCTCTTGTCCTAAGGCCATATCCACCCCACCTCTTCCCCTCTTGCCGTGGCTCATTAAAATAGAATATGCCATTGTCTCTTATTTGAGGAACCCATAATCCCAGAGAAGGGGCTGACCTCCACGTGGGGGATGCTTGTGTAACCTTTGGGCAACTGCATTTTATACCTGATTTCTGCTTCCAGTCTGCCTGACAGACCCACAGATGGTATCCCTTCACATTTCTGCTAGATACCTCAAAAGAAACCATCAACAGCTGTCCCGGTGGCTTCAAATATCTGTTTCTCGCAGCCCGCAGCAGTCTGTTAAGTCATAGGTTTGATAATCGATGGTTTCCGCGAAGTCATGAGGGATCCCAATAGAGACAGACTCCACCTCTGTTTTGTACGTGGCTGTCACCCCGCCTTTGCTGGAGCCACCCCGGATTTTATTAGAAAGGGTGTTCATCTTCTCCTTCAGCTGGGTGGATGCTGGTTTCTGGAAAGGAGTGAGCATTTTCCAGCCCTTGAAGCTGAGTGTTCGCCTCTTACTGGCTCTCTCCCGCAAGGAGGTGTTAAATATGAATGAGCTGTTCAGGGTGTTAATCCTGGGCCTCAGGTCCGTCTCACAGTCTTGCACTGAGCTGTTCATGGAGGCCCCTCGCCAGTGGTGGTCGTAGACGCGCCAGATGGGCCGTCTTCTCCGGTGGCATTGGCACTTGAGCAGCCTGATGAAAGCTCGCTTGAACTCTTTGCTGGAGCATGGGTAGATGATGGGGTTCACGCAGCTGTTGAAGTATCCCAGCCAGAAGATGACCTTGAAGACCATTTCGGAGGGCTTCAGAGATGGGAAGAAAGAACCTTGGAAGAGATTAAAAAAAAAGTGGTTAGAGGAAGGGGAAGGGTATGGCAGCTCAGGGTAGCAAGGTTGGTGGTTAGCCCAGTCTGGAAGAGGCGAGACCTGCAGAAAAGACTGAAGGTGTGATTGCTGCTACTACTACTACTACTATTAGGTCCTTGGCTAGCAATGCTGTTGCTACCAGAGTGAAGATCTGGCCACTGCAGGACTGCAAGGCAACGACCCTAAAGTGATAATGATGGATAATACTATATCTTTGGCAGGAGCCTCCTAGCCCCCACTGCAAAAGAGCTCCTTTGCAATGGACCCAGCATCCTCAAATGCAGTTGTGAGCCATCATGGCAAGCTCATACAGCTTGGAGGGAGGCTGTTAATTGTTGCAGGAGCTACACAAGTATGAGGGGTGATGTGGATGGAGAATTTTTCTCACACCTCTCTCCAGATAACCATCCAGCTAACCCCCCCACCTCAAATCCAACATGCACAGTGTTTTGAAGGGGATCCACTCCAGAGGAGAAAGTCCTGGTGCAGGAATCCAACAGCCCTATGGCCAAACCTGTTTACCTCACTGTGGGTTCAGCCATCCTGCTCTGAACTGATGCAGGAGGCTTGCACCCATCTTCCATACCTGGGGGCTGGGTTGCTTTCTGAGACCCTATAGCAGGGGCTGAGGGCATCATTTGGGGGAGCAGCTTCAGTGGTCCCCATGCCTTCCTGGTTTATCAGCACAAGGCAGCCAGGCCCTGTCCCATTCCAGATCAGAGAGAGAAAATTGTTGCTCAGCTGGTTTGCATGGATTGGTTCTTGGTGCCTGCCTCTTCCTGCATGTTGCAGAGCACAGTTCACCACTGCATCGCAAAAGGATGGATACAGCCTTGTCACAACACCCCTTCTCCTCCGACACTCACGTGTTTTGGGTCATCAGTGTCACACACCCTCTGTTCAAATTCTGCAGTGATGCTAAGGTGGACACTTAAAGTGGGCTCAGATAATATCTACTACCCCAAGCTTGTACCTGCTACTTGAAAAAGCTCTTTTGTCCACCCCAACCCCTATTTACACCTTTGTGCTGGAAGTTCCCAGTGGTTTTCTTGGTGAAAAAGCTGGAGATTTTTTTTGCAGCCAGAAGATGTCAGTGTTGCTCCCACACGGCCCCATCACTTAGCATTCCCCACTCAGATCTGAAATAACTTTCTGACTCAGCCTTAATTTCTTTTAATTTTAGCTCTGGATGACAAATTGTGCCGCCATGTGACTGAACGTTAATTTGTATTTTAGTAAATAACATTAGCTCTGGATGTCATTATTATTTTCCCTATGCTCAAAAGTCTGGTGTCAAAACAGTAAAACAGGTGCCAGGAGCCAGAAATTCAGGCCTGACACTACACAAAAGCTCCCCAAGCTGTTTGCTGGAGAAAAAACATCATCCAGGAAACTCAGAGCACTGGTTCCAGCAAAGCTTTCTTACACCCATCCCTAAAAAATGCGGAAATTACAGCCAGACTCAGCATTAGCTACGTGGGCTACTCCACCACGGGGACGTGGGAGAAGAAAGACAGATCTCAGCATTTTCTGATGGTTAGGCAGGGAAAGCACAGACGCAGCCATGCAGCTTAAATATCTGCCGAAGGCCGACCCAAGTCGTAGGGCTGGAGTACACCCTGTTTGTCAGTATGTGCTGAAGGAGACATTGAATAAGGACGGTAAGCAGGACTGACATCTCTGTGCTGGAAAGACCTGGGGCCTTCATGGAAATGAATGGCATTTGCAGTTTAATGAGCAGCCGCTGGTGTTGTAGCCTGTGGTTTTGAACAGAGCAATAGCAGTGGGATTAGGGGTTTTCAGAGGCAGTGCCCCCACCTTGGTTGTTTTTGATTAAAGGGGTTTATTCCTTCTGGGACAGTGGTGAGCTTTATAGTTTGACACTAGGCTGCTTGAATCACCACATCCAACTCTAACCACAGCAGAAACACCAYCCCTGAGTGTTCAGCCAGGAGCTTTTAAACACCCCAGTGGTGCYGGAGATAATCCCCCTTTATATTCCATGTAGCAACTCCTCCGTTCTCCATCTGACCATGGCTTTGAGCCTTCCCCCTTTCTCGCWCTGTCCCCAACCCACCACCCTGGGCCTACAGGCACCATCCGATGCTTTGGGCAATGTGGACCAGCGGTGGGTTTCCAAGTCCRGTATCAATTCCTCTCCTCAATCTCAAGTCCTGACAACAGTGGATTGTCCAGGACAATAGTCTATTTTCCTGGCTGGAGTCACCCCCTCTCCACCCTGCCYGGGGATCAGCCTCCACCCAGAGCCCTGTTCTCTCTGCAAGGGGATCCCTGGCTCTCAGACCTAAGACATCATCGTGTTGTCCTAGCTTGACCCTGCCACCGCTCAGCGTGAACGTTTGGGGCCAAGACAGGTGAAGGACTTCAYTGAGCATGTAATCCTGCTCATACTCTTGGGGAGAGGTTCTGTGCCTCAGTTTCCTCGCTGCAGAATGGGGCTAATTACCACAATCTCTTTCACAGTGTTGTTGTGAACCCTGTTTGCAGTGTGCACTGGGTTCTCAGAGGAGCTGCAGCTTTATGTAGCATTTTTTAACTTTAAGAGGGAGGAAAAGAAAACAAAACACTATGGTAACAAAGCAAATAAAAGAAGGGTCTCTTTAGAAATGAGACTAGCAATTACTGCTTGAGCCAGGCGACTTAAGAGATTGGTGCTTGCTTAAACAGCCTGATGGCTGTTAAAATAATAACTTATATCTAGTGTTTAGTGGTTCATTGCACAATGCAGCTTCTGTACTATATGCTTTGTCTTTTGCATCCAGATAAAAAATGCAAATTGAAAAGAAAAAAAGCTATGAATTCCCTGAATTTCAACTTTGGCTGGTTTTCACCCACTAGAAGACAAGAGACTCATTACCATCCTCATTACCATGCAAATAAGCATGCCCCCTGGAAGAAACGTGTACTGAGTGCATCCRTAGTTGCCTCATTCGATCACACTGGGATGAACAGAACTAGGCAGGGAGTCCCCAGAACAGGTCCTTGGCTGGTAACTTTGTACATGCTGGAGCGCAGACTTTCTTGATAGGCACTGGGAGGCTGCACGTAAAGAAGAGTTGCAGGGTCTTATTTAAGGAATGAGTAAAGTATGGAAGAAATTAGCTCTTGCTTTCATGCACACAAATATGCAACAACATTTTGAGAGAGGGAGGGTTTTTGAACTGGGYTTTGTAGCGGTTACTATATAGAAGCGTGGATGTTAGGATACATGGAAGACAGTACAGAGTAATGGACACCTGAAGAGCTCAGGAAACACAGTCAGATGCTTCCAAGGTCCAGAAATAGAAAATGGGAGTAAAAGATCAGGTATAGCAACACAAAGTGCTGCACCAGCACTTTAGCCTGATSTGTCAGTGTAAGAGCACTTTTTGATGATCTGGCCCCAAAAGCATCAAAACCAGAACAAGGYAATATCAAAGAACAGGAAGCCCAAATATTGTAGGACCTGTGTCACAGTACAAGTTTGTGAAACCYGGTCTTTTTTCAAAGAGGAGCTCTTCCTACTCACTCAAAATCAGCCCTCTGGACACCTCTCTTGGGCATCCAGCTCAACAGTTCATGGCAAAGCTTGGTGTACTTTCCAAAGGAGGAGGTGCTGACACCCACCATGGGGACATCCACCCATGGGGTGGTCTTGGTGTGGTGAGCAGTGACACTGTGTGCAGTATGTGTGCTGGGATCCAGCAACCCCCTGTCATGCTGGAGCATCTGGGACCCCAGAGCCCTCACAGGGAGAGGACAACGGAGACTTGCCTTGCCCTTGCCTCCTTGGGGAGTAGGGACAGACCTCTGAGGTGCCCCTTCTCCACCTTGACTGCCTGCCCAGTGATGCTCGCTATCCTGGTGGATGGAGGATCCTGGTTGTATCGCAGTGTAGGATGTTCCAGGTAGGGTAGGATGCAGAGCCTCGTCCTTCATATTTCCCATTGCCTTGTTGAGAAGGCTCTGTGTTGGCTTATGGAGATCCTGCTGAGGACTTTGCCTTCTCTTAATAAGTAAAAAATCTATAATAATACTGCTGGGAGGCTTGAAAGTCCTTTTGGGGCTTTATTCCTTTCAGCATTTTATAAAAGGTCATTCCACATCTTGCAGAGTCTGAATACTAGTGATAGAGCTGGGTCTGAGCAAGGACTGCAGGTCCTGTTGTAACCCCAGATAATTATCTTTAGGATCATTAAGAAATTAAGAAAGCTGCAGGTGAGCTCAGGGAAAGCTGCCCACTGTGCAAAGTGACGGGATTCAGTCTAAACATGATCTGAAGATTGAATTTCTTTTTTTTTGGTGGTGCAAAAGTTAAGCCAATAAGGTATGTGGTCTGAAGWGAAAGCAAAAAAGTAATTTATTGGGTGTTCTTACAGTGTGTATGCAGGATGTGCATACGTGTTTGTATGCTGTGTGTGCTCCTACAGACTTTTTTTCCCCTAGGTAAAGTCACTCTGCTCATATCTGGAAAAAAAACCAGCCATCTGAAGCCATGGGCATGCTCCCCAACGCTGTGACACCCCGTGTTGGGTGGCTAGTGGATGCAATCTCCCCTCCACACATCCAAACACATATCCCGTTTTTTTAGGTTGTTTGAGCGAGCACAATCTCATGACCTTGTCTGCACTTCTCCACCCTGCCCTCCCCATGACTCACTCGAAGGTGATATCACTGGATTGTCTGGAGAGTTGCTGGTCCCAGTGTTCAGTGCTCAAAAAAATAAAGCAAAACAAGAAAATAGACAAATGCATAAATGAAAATGGAYCCAGTCCAATCTAAATTCTGGCCCCGGCTCCCAGTATGCAGCCAGAATCTGTGAGCAGGCTTGCTTTCTGCCGCAGTTGGCAGGGGCATCTTTGTTTTAAAAGGTCCCTGCTTTACAGCATRTCCTGAATAGTCCATGGCACAAAAATGCTGCAGTCGTGATAGTAGGTGGGAAAAACAAAGTGCCCAAGTCATCCCCCAGTGCCGTCCCACCGTGAATGGGAAATGCGAGGACCAGCAGGATTGTTCACGTTGACAAGGGGCCTCGCTGTTGCTTGGTGTGGGCTTTGTATGAGGAATGGCCCTGGATAAAAATAGCTTATGGAGAGTTGGACCTTGCAGGTGTTGATGGAATGCCATGGAGAAGCTAAATAGGGAGATATTATTCACTGCCTTTTCCACTACAAGAGGCATCATGGGAGATGGAGACTAGTGGGTGGTAGGTTAAAAGCAAAGAAGAGGAGATGGTTCATGTCGCTCAGCTGTGGATGTTGCTGCAGCAGGAGGCTGTGGATGCTAAAAAATGATTGGCCAAACTCACAGAAAAGAAAAAATCTACCAAGGTGCAAACGACTCTGTTCCTGAGTTACGAAGCTCCAGAAATCCATATATAGGATTAGGCCCATGGTGGGGACGTGCCCCATCACCTGAGCTTCTCCTGAATGTGGCCTCACAGGTCAGGAAGGGTCTGAGGACTCCCTCAGGATGTGTCAGAGCAGCAAGTCAAGAGAATTGCAGCTGGTGTAGGAAAAACACTGACATAGGAGGTACCGTAGCTGCCGAAGCTCACTGTGGGCTCTCCTGGCCAAAGAAACTGTCAGTCTCTTCCTTCTTTTTTCTATCTCTCACAAAGTAAATTAATTAAATCTGGTCCAAAGTAATAATGAGCTGCYACTTTCTGCTCATTACCCAGCTTGCATCCCTTTTTGCCAGCTCCTTCCCGGGCCTCCATGATGGACAATSTCCCTGATGTGGCTGTCAGGCTATGGGAGAACAGGCTGGATATCAGCAAGGATTTCTGCCTGTGTATGGGACCGGGAGTCTCAACTTCTGACCAGTCTTTCTCATCCTTCTCCTCCATCTGCTATTGACCACTTCCACTGGACATCTGTAGGTGTTGCAGGGTCCCTAGAGGGTTAACATCTCCTTGCAGCTGGTGGAGTGTCTTGGAGTGATGGGGGAGTTCACTGCCCTCCTAGGACGGATCCAAGAGCTGCTTGGCATAGGGAGGAGGACAGCATGTTCGCAGCGACTGCGGCGTTTTCCCTGGAGGACGATGGCGTTGGGATGTCAGTGGAATTCCTCAGGCCTGTGAGCCTTCCAGCTGACCCCATAAACAATGTCACAGATAAGTGACAGCTTCCGTCACCCCAGTGAAAGCCCCGACGAGCTGCCCGTGTGCCTCTCGGCGCGTAGGCATGACTGCTTGCTCCAACTTCTGCACTCTGATCCGACCGGGAAGAAGAGCAGGGAGAAGCTACCCCTTCCCTACCCACTGCTGACCTTCTCGGCAGTGTTGTGTTGCCCCAAGTTGATGGTTGGAGAGGCTCTCCTGGAGAGCTCCCGGCAATGCCAAAGCCCATGGAGGGGTGTGCATATCTGGCGTGCGGGGTCCCCATGGGGAGGGAGGGCAGCCTGTGGTGTGGTGGCCTCAGGGAAACATGGTTTAGGCTGGGGGTGGTGGGGAGGGTGTAAAGGCAGGAAAGGCCAGCATGGGGGGGGGTTGAGGGCTCTGGAAAACACCAACACTCTCAAGCAGGGTCTCAATTTTGAGGACTGAGTGCAGTTTGCCTGTCAGCAAGAGAAGGATAATGCAGCAGAGCCTTGTTCTGATAATTCACTGATCTGATTCACAGTGCCCAAACCTGTCCCCAAACCTCTAGGCAGTATGGTCCTAGTGATGTCTCCAAAGCTCTCCTCTAAGCTGCAGCACAGCAGTAGGACTTTCGCTGAAATTGCCCTTCATTCCCCTCAAAGCTCACGTTGGAGCTTTTCTCAAAGCAATCCCATCAATCTGGACGACTAATGGGAATCATTGCCATGAGGATGTTTCCGAGGCATCAAATTTCCTGAAAATTGTGGGTATCTTCTGTGAGTCACCTAACTGAATTTAGGTATCTGAGCAGGTCCCTGGGCTCCTCTTACAGTCAATGGTTTAGTCAGTAGGCTCTGTGGGTGGAGAGGAGGCAATGACACGTCTCATCCTAAAGCATGAGCCTGTACAGGACAGGTGGATCACACAAAGTCTCAGATATGGACCCAGACTCCTGGCTCATGGGCATCTACATCATGGGCAACCAAGGTTACTTCTGTTGGATTTCACCCTTAATGTCATTGGCATCTGGTGGTCTTCTCCTCTCTTAGGAGGAGTCTCCAAAGCCTTCCATGCATCAGTTTATTTCCTGTATAGGATAGGACTTTCGTCACTGGAAGAATTTCACCAGTGAGCATCCCATAGTGGTGAAGGGTGGCAAAGTGAAGAGCCACACAGGTATATCTACACGGTTACCTAACAGAAAGCTAATGAGTAATTTCAAATCTTGGACTGAGGATCTTAGGATGAGAGGAAATGGCCTCAAGTTGCTCCAGGGGCGGTTTAGATTGGATATTAGGAAAAATTTCTTCACCGAAAGGGTAGTCAGGCATTGGAACAGGCTGCCCAGGGAAGTGATGGAGTCACCATCACTGAAGGCGTTCAAAAAATGTGTGGATGTGGCGCTTCAGGACATGGTTTAGTGGGCATGGGTACTGGGTTGATGGTTGGACACGATGATCTTAGAGGTCTTTTCCAACCTTAATGATTCTATGGTTCTATGATTCTATGATTGTGCACGGTGCTAATTTGCTTAGCATGGTCCAGCTAGACCTCTCCAGATAAATTTGGTACAGGGAACAGTTCACTCCAGAGACGATTCCCAAAAGGCCATAAGGACTTGACTATGCAGTCCTCTAACATTGTCCCAGAGGGGCACCCTTCATTGCCCCCATATGCCCTCATATCACATCATAGAGCATGCAATGCAAAGCATCTGTTTCAGACTGAAGATCCGCTCTGGTGGGCTGCCACACAACACCACCTCCTCTTCCAGAGATTCACAACTCCCACAAGAGAGTAATTATGTCATAGGACCACTGGGGCACTCCACGGGGCCCAAGAGAGGCTTTGGGCCAGGTGCTATAAAGTAGTTAGTCTGCTCTACAGCCCCTGCTTCGGGGGCTTGTGACCATAATCCGTTTTTTTTTTTTTTTGCATTTTTCTTAAGCAGCATAAGATGACCCTTAGTAGTTGGCTTGGTTCCTGAGAAAGTTGTAGCTAAACTTGTCATTTGCTAGATACCATTGGGAATGTGCTTATGCGGTACTATAGACAGGTGAGGGGGCCCAAAGAAGGTTCAATATGCCAAGTTTCTTGGAATGGCACTGATCCTTCATCTGGGGACACACAACTGAAAGCAGCAGCAGCAAATCCCCAGAAAGTCATCACATTCATTGCGTTCTCCTTCCAGGGACCCAGATGTGTCATGCTAGCACCATGCACAGAGTTTCATTGCCCTGAACTGAATAGACTGCTTTCCATCTTTCATTAGGGATCTATACAGAAGAAAGTCACGCTCAAGATAATAAAGGAATAATTAAGATTGTGGTCTGCCACTGCACAGCGGTTGATGGATAGATATATAGAGCCCTGGGTCTGTAGAAGGGCCAGGAAAGGATTCCCTTGTTTTCCAACTCTCTAGCCCTGTGGCACGATGACAAAGCCATCCTTTTGAAGTATATATGTCAGCAGGATGAGGATTGAGAGTTTTTCTCTGCTTTCTATTTTTTAACAGGAGCTCTGTGGACCCTACTCAGGCATGACCAGGCAGAGGAAAGGGAGAGAGATTTTGAAACCACACCTGGGCTTGGATACTCCAGACCAAGCTCACTCTATAACAAAGCTTTTAAAATGGTTAAGGCAATGCTTTCCCGAGGGAATGAAGGACCAAATATCTCCTTTGCACGTTGTGGAAGGCAATGTTGGCCCATCAGCTTTCTCACACCTGTGATGATGCCAGGACTTGGCTCCAACTGAGGACTGCTGCTGACCATTAATCCTGGGCCACCTGATGAGCACATCATCATGAGTTCTTTGCTTGCTCTGTGGTGAAGAGCATGGCTGGTTCAGAGTTGAAAGGGGACTGTACGGAGGGCCTGGTAGCCCCAAGCTTGRTATTAAACACTGTCTTCTCCATGCCCTCAAACCAAGCTGTCCATCAACTTACCTCAACACTGCCCTGCCCAGGAGTAGCCTTTTTAGCTGCTTGGTTCATTCTCCAAGAAGAGGGGCTGGGCAGCAGATTCAGGGCCCCAGACAATGCTGAACACAGCAGGGTCAGTAGGAAGACGGGCTTTGAAAGTGAGTCACAAAATTGAAAAGAAGACAAAGATATAGGCTTTTTTCATCTGGCTTCTAGCACAGACTCCCTTAAAGGTAATATTTWTGCAGTTTCTTATGCTTGGGAAAGGTATATGTGTATCTAACTGCCTATTCCTTAACGATTCACAGATAAYAGCCTGACTCCAGCCCCAAAGGGGACTTTAAAACAAATCTTAAAATCATGAGACTCAGCAAAAGGACATAAATAAAATTAGGAAAAAAAAAATCTGGAAGATTGGCCAATCTGGCAAATCCAAAGGGAGATATCAGGAAGGTTCTTATTTGCCAGATGCAGATGAAGAAAAAAAAATAATATGTCTCCTGAGAGAACGAAAAAGTCAGGGTAACCGAGTTGCATGTCAAGAGCTCTCGTCTTGCTGTCYGAGAAGGAAGAAGACTGGAATCCGCATGCTGATGTTTGAGCACAGCAGAGGCCACAGTGAGATTCTTGCCTGGATGGTTAAACAGAGGAAACACGCTTGGGGTGGTCTTTGAAAAGAAAATTTCCATCTGGCTCAGGATCTGAATGAACACAATGGCCGTGCGGGGTTGCTAGGTTCCCTCCAGGGCAATGCAAAAATCAGCGCGTCATTCAAGAGAGGAGCACCCCCGTGGCTCTCCGTTAAGCAAACACGGGAGCGTCCTGAGCGTGAAGGTCTTGCTGCATCTGCACTTGGGAGTCTCTTGGCTKCACGATGGCATTTCGGGCACGCTTCTGGGTAACACAGCCAGTATGACCAGCCCTCGGGGAAGGGAAGCATTTATGGACAAGSTGACTGGCTGTCATCTGCAGCAGGAGTAAGCCATAGGTAGAATGTGTCATGGGCAAATATCCAACCATAGGCATAGGTTGCAAATAATAATAAGCAAAGATGCTGCTTATTCAAGCCCTGTGACTCAAACAGTATGATGGCAAACAGCGTTAAGTTCTCAGCCATGGATAACTTTGTCCTTAACTAATGGCTCGCATAATGCTTTCTTCTGGTGGATCGTAACTTCGCAGTAGGAGGCTATGTCCTTAGCTTCTGATGCTTGCGTTGCTGTCTCACTGGTGTGACTCAGTTCGCTAAACACAGGATGTTAGAGCCATTTTAGATACCCAATGTATCTTGGTCTACTGCTAATGTTTCAAAAGGGTGTGGGTCCTCTGTAAACTGTCTCATATCAGCCAGATCTGTGCAGGTGCCTCAGAGACCCCGGGGTGGTTCAGGTGGCACTAGAGACTGGTGTTTTGGCTACTGAATTGAGCCCTGGATGTCTGGCTTTTAATCTGGCACCAAATCCAGCTCAGCAAAATGAATCTCATACGACTGGTGACAAACTACCTTGGGTTTTGACCTATCCATCTCCCAAGCTAACCTGTGCTATGCCAAGTCAGTGTCGGGGCCACAAGGACCTTTAATCCGATGCTTTTATGCATGGAGAAGCAAGGGAGATTGGCTACCATTAAATCCTTGCTTTGGAGTCTTGTGGCAGGTGGTTTGGGAGTCACCCCTAACACAACCCAACAGTCCTCACTGTGACATGAAGAATTGCCTCAAGTGATCCTTTTTTAGGAGACACAAGCAGAAGTTACCCAGCAACACAGGAGATCCCTATCATCAGTGCCTGCTGCGGGTTTCTGTTCCCTTCATGATTGGGCTGCAGGATTAGTCAGGAATGTAAATTCTCACATGGGATTCCTCAGGCGTGGAGGCAAAGTTCAGCGTGGGGTTGGTTAGGAATGTAGCCTTCATATTCCTGTCTGTCCAAAGCCCCCTGTAAAAGGAGGTGTGTGGGTTATGGGGGAATTTCTACTTCTTTTGGGGTCCCAAATAGCTTCCTTTGGCAATCCAGTGAATCTGTTTTTCAGTCCTTTGCCCAGGCACCTCAATGGGTGACCAATCAGCTGAGGCACTATCCCGATACACCCTGAAACCATCTTACAGTGTTTAGCTTTCAAAGCCTGAGATAAACAGAGGGAAGAATTGATGCTCTYAGCTGGGTGGAGGTTGCAGACTCCACTGTGGAAGGGACAAGTGTTGGGAGAGGTTCCCAAGAGACATCCCACAAATGTACCATCTAATCAATATTAGGAAATATTGCATGACCTTCTTTGTTAAGACAATGATCCTTTCGCAGACTACTCTAAAAAAGCCAACAAGAATTTCATGATCATCAGCTTTGTTATTTAGAGAAATGAAAATATTGTATATAGAGAGCAGAGAACTTAATGAAACACACACTGAACTAAGAATAATCGCCAATAACCAAGGAAAAGAGGCACCAAAAAAGATTCTGGGGAGTCGGTTGAAGGTTCACCACAATAATCTACTTGASGAAAATCTAGGTATTTTGACAAGAGAAGCAATGACAAACTTCCAGCAAGATGGGCAAGTTAGTAGAGGCACTGCTGTGACTTAGCCCTGTGATAACTCCTTTGACTCATATTTCATGGAATGTCATCAAAACTTTTTTTGCAAGAAAATTGCAAAAATGTTTCTTCAGCCCTTGCCATAAAGAGCTTTCTGCTTCTATAACTATAAATAGTGAATGGACATAGTACAGGGTTTTTGACCAGTGGTTCTCCAACTTTTCTGAACCAAAACCTGTTAATCCTCGTCATTTTTTGCAGACTGGCTGGCTCCCTTATAAAATGGTTTCCCATTAACCATTTACCAAGCCTCCATGGACCATCAAGGTCTGGAGACCACGATTTGGGAACCATTGTTCTAGACTACCGGTTCTTGCATTTATTGGCAGACACGATGGCACTTTGTGCTGAGCACTCCAACTGTCTTCTTCTGTGCAACTCCTTTAAATGGCTTCCTGAAACTTCCCTTTGCAAGTAACGGCTGTTCCTCTGTGGCTACTGCAAACAGAAGCCTGGCTTCAACTCACCTCCAAGATAAAACATCCCTTTCTATCAAGCTGTCTCCTCCACTCTGGTCAGAAAGATTGAGAACGTGTATTTTTTCCAACTAAAGAGCAAGCTTGGGAAATCCTGTAGAAAAGGAGTGGAGGGGAATGATTCTCAAGCAAGTCATCCAAGACTTGGAAAAACCACTGTGTTTGCTGGGTCGGACCCAAGACTACTCTTTGTTTTTCCAACTCAGAAGTTCTTTTCTCTGCACTTGGTTTTCTAAGAATGTGAACTCACCCGCCCCGTCCTGTTTACAAGCTCGTAAATATGTAGATCAGATTTGGCTGCGGGGTAGGCCTTGGAAGGGCTGAATCCTGCTGGGAACACATGGCATTTTATGTACACCGAGGCCAGATCTGAGCTGCACAAAGGAAAAAGGCAATTTTTCACTGGGCCCAACCCAACCCAGGAAAAAATTCTCCCCCCAGAGCAAAATGCGTGAGCCCTGACTATAATTTACAGCGCGGGGTGAGCAGAACTCACCTTGGGTGGGTGAGCATCACCAGGACCCCAACAGAGATAAGACCATTGATCTAGAAGGATGCTACAGTGGAAGGTTTACTTAAGCYGATTGCTGGCAAAGCTGGTGGCCCCAAGTCTGGAGAACTTGCTGGTGGCGGGACGCCAGCATTTGGAAAACACGCTATCAAGGGAGGTGTGGGAGCTTCCTCAGCGTGTTTCCACCGTGCCGGTCCCAAGGACATTCTGTTTATACCAGAATTGGGCAGACAGCACGTCACCGGCCGCGGAGCCTGGCACCGCAGCGCTGGCAGCCYGTGCCCCCCTCCCGGTGTCACCGGCTGTGAAGGATGATGTACAGCATCCTCCAGAGAGCTGCACCGCCGGACCCGGGCACTGTGACGTTGCCGAGGAAAGGGTGGGGAAGAAAGGATGGGGGAGTTTGATATTTTCAGCTCTGATGAAAAATTGGGACCGGCTTTGCAGGCTCCGGAGGTTATTCAAGACCAGCCAGCCAACTTCTTGTTTCTTTTCAGGCTCGGAGGGGAAAATCCTCCAACGCCTGCCCTGTTTCCGCACCCAGCTCCAAGGCACAGCCCTTCTTGTGTTAGATTGCACGGAAAAATCTACAGCTTCTCATCGCTCGCCTTCTCTTTCTGTGTTTTGTTTTGTTTTTTTCCGACAAGAAGGGAAATTTAAAAAAAAAAAAAATTTCCTTCTTCTCCCCCAACCTGGAATTATTCAGGGGAGATAGGAAAGAGTTGCTCTGACTCTCCCCAGCCCTGAAAGCCAGCTTTCAGCTGATACCAAGCTCTAAAAATGTTGCACTTCAAAAAGAGACTTTTTCCCCCTCTCAGAAAACAATGGGTCAGTGTAACAGGGCTCCAAAAATATAACGGGAATGGTGAGATAACAACATCCTCATCACTCCCGACAGTTCCTGAAGCCCTTAACTCGAAGGGATAAAGCCTCCTGTTTAATGCTGCATCGGTTGCCTGCGAAGGATCCCTCTTACACTCGGTCCTTTCCCCTGTCTCCACGGGGAGGGTCACGTCACCCGTCTGATGTGACCGGCCGTACATCTCTTATCTGGTTATTCGGCAGTGATGCACTTAAGCCATATCTCTGCGGGTACAGCGAACAGGGACAGGATAAGGGATCAGACTTCGACCGAGGGSCACCCAGGCTGTTAGCATGGACCCTGGCATGACTTTGTCCTGGACATGATGCAGTGGGTAGCAGAGCCGAGGGATGTACCTGCATGCAGATCCCTGTTTGGGAGGGTTTAGCTGTGGCAATGCCAGGCAGAGGGCTAACAAATTGACCCTGACCCCTTTTATTTGCTAGCATTGATGTGATGGGGGGACCACACTTTGTGCTTGGTGCTGCACAAACAGAGAGTGGTGGGACAGCCAGTCCCCAAAGAGGGTGTTTGTTACCTAATGCTGAGCAGGGGCTTCCTGCACGCCCGCAGCACACACAAGGTTTGTACCCCAGGATTTGTGATCCACAGCAATATGCCCGGCAGCGTGGATGGGAGAGACTGCGTGGGTTGCACCATGTTAGGAGAGGAGAGAGCTTGCGATGCCCGGACTAAAGCAGTCTCCAGCACAGCCGGTGGCATGATATAACCACACACCATGGACCTGTCAGTGGGAAGGGATGACAAGCCCAGAAAACCCAGACTGTCGATATTTTTTTTGTAATCTGAGCAATCCACCTGGATGTCATGGCTGAATAGAAAGTAAAAAGACACAGGAGGCAAAAACTGGCTGCCTGGTTGTCTTAGCCTGGGACAAGCATGAAGGCAATGCTGGGAAGGACCAAAAAACATAGCAGCAGACCAACCATCATACCATGGTGGTTTTGTTTAAGCTTTACAGCCACATGGAGTTTTAAGGAGACATTTCAGGAGAGAGAATGCAAGAAACTTGCTGCATTGCCTGGTTTAAATGCCACCACAGGGCAATGGGATCTCTGCTGAGAAGAGATGAGTGTCTCAAAGTGCCTCATTATGGAAGCACTGACATGCTTCCTGCTCCATCTCTGCTCTATCTCTATTTCTTTKTTAATCTCTGATCCTGAAGGGAAAGAATGGAAATTTGCATTCAGTTTTCAYGGCAATTTGAGTACCCCCCATGAGATACCTGTCTGCCTCTCTCTCACCTTTTCGTTAGATAAACAAGMCTTTTTGCCTCCTGTGGTCTTCACTCACTGCTCAGAAGTAAWAGACATGGGATCTGGGGTGCATTCCCTGCCTTGATGTGGCCTTGACTCCTAATTAACTTTTGGATATGCTAATTTTGCATTTCACTTCTCATTCCAGGGAAGTRACCCTAAGTGGACTTTCCACCCCTCCTTAGGAAAGTGCTGCTTTTGTGGACAGCCCCTCTCAAGACAGGTATCATCCCAGGTAATTATTATCTCCTCTTCTTCCATCATCACCAACTAGTTTCTGACTTGCCACCTCYGTCTTAGGAGACTTTGATGGGTTCTTATGTCAATGGAACAAAAAAMCATGCCATATATAACTTGCTTTGCTTGTGCAAAGACAACACCAGCAGTGTTGTCTAAAGGCAGGGAGTCTGGGGGCCCAACGGGGGGCTCCCAGTGGGTCCCCAGGATGTCTCGGTGAGTAGGTCTTCAAGCAGAGGTGTTTGGTCTTGTCTTGTGCAATGAATCTATGGCTGGGTAAAGAGACTCTACATTTGCTGTAAGACAGAACCCAGCTTCTCTACAATGCAGATCCCCTACAAATTGCCTCCAGATATTCAAAATGCTGAAAAGAGCAATTTCCCTGGGAACTGAAACCATCTGTCTCAGACAACACCAATGACATGCTTCTTCAAGACTATCAACTTGCTTGTACCTAGAGACAAATATCTTGTAATACTGGGTGAAGCTAAGCCATCTGATGATMCCTAACATAAATGCCATGGCACAGATTTTAAAGGTAGTTACACACTGAACTCTCATTAAACTCATGGGCAATAAGCATGAAAATATCTTCTGAACATGAGGGTTCCCAATATCAATCCCAGTATTGCACACGTTAGCAATACTGTCAGTTCTGGATCAGTATTCATGCCCGTCCTGAATAGTAGCACATGGGAACATTTTGGCGAAATGGTTCGTCAGAGGAATATCTTTCCTTCCAGTAACAGTTGATGACTTGCTCTTACAGCTACCTCCTTCACAGAARGGCTGTCAAGGCTGTTGGCAAAAAGGCATGTGTGATCCACCTAGGAGTGGTGTTTCACAGAGCGTTAAAATAACAACACAAGCTGAGACCATAAAAAAGCCAAGAACAGGAACAGATGAATCAGACCAAGGAAGACTGAAAAATGGAGGTTGCTCGTATGGAAAATCATGTCCCATTTCGGTGCCCACAGTGCAGAAAAGAAGCCAAGGAGACAGAAAATGCTCTGAGGAGCTTTACGAGACAATGCAAAGGTCTGGAAAAMTTGACTTAAAGCATGAGATTAAAGGATCTTGATCTATTGGCATTATCCAGGAGAAATTGAAGCGACTTGCTCATGCATTGCAGTGAAATACAGCGGAAGCTGTTTCTGATAGCAAATGTATCTTTAATCTAGACAAGAATGGTAGAAAAATTTAATGACTTGAAGTTATAGCTAGATAAATTTACCCTGGCAAGAAAGCACTCATTTTTAATAGCAAGGATGTAAAGCAACAGGAAAAAGCAAAACTAGAGACACAGGTTCTCCATTATTTGCAGTCCTGAGTTAATGCTGAGTGCCTTTCTAAGGAGAAAACTGGTTTTGAGTAATGAGGGAGTTGAAGAAATTATTGAATGAGGTGCTCAGGGTTGCAGTCATCTGTAAATCACAGTAGATAGTCAGAGCAGTCCCTTCTAGCCTTGCAAACGACGACTGTGATTAGCAAACTCCACTCCAAAATGCAGTAGGTCTTGAATATAGAAGAGTTGTAAAAATCATCATGTCACAGAGGGTCYTCAGACTTGGTAAGTGCAAGAACTGTTTGGGAGACAGTTGGTCTGTTCCAGAAACTGCTTTAATGGGGAATAGCAGCAGACCTTTATTCCCTGCTACAAGATCTTTCCCCGGGTTTGACACCCATATGCTGTGATGTCTATATTTCTTTGCATTTGATCTTAATTAGAGGGACTGACAATGAGTCAAGCATCTGTGTCAAGGGGTTTAATAGAGTACGATGAAGGTTTTGCTTGTTGGGGATCATGTCAACATTTAATTAATTACAATGAGCTACAATGTTGGTATTTGAGACCTGTTAGTCTCTCTGCACTCTCACATCCAGAGCTAATATCCTTTGGTGTGCTAGTAATTACCCAGAGCAAACAAAGCTGGGAAGAAATAAGCACCGCTGAGCGCCTTCTGGGTCCTTCTTCTCAAAGCAAGCTGTGGATGCCATGAGCAGAGACCTGAGCCAGCTTTGAACAGTCGTTCAGGTCCCAGCAGCATTAAAGCTGCATTTTTTGTGCTGCTGAAGAAATCGATGCGTGACATGCTAATACTGCTTTGCAGCTCTGGGGACAGCTGGTGGGAGCAGCCTTGGGTGTTCCTGTGTTGTGCTGTTTGGTGCCTGCCTGCCCTGCCTTGTATTTGTGGGGCCCACAGCCCACCTGGGAGTGGTTCTAAGGACCCCCAAAGGAGCTGGAAGAGCAGATGTATTGATGTAAAACTCCATGAAAAAGAGGTTTTCCAATAACACCCCTTTCTCCTGACCTGTGAGCTTTCCYCTCTCAGTCCAGCAGAAAATGTATAACCAAGATCAAGACAACAGAAAACCCTCAAACAACCAAAATGGTTTATTAAAAAAAAAATCTCCCTTCTCCTTCCTACACCCACTGCTTTCTCTGTGGAGACCGTCCTAAGGCCCCCGTCGAAATASCCCCTGTTCCCTGTTGGGGCAAGCAAATGGCCTCTGCCAGTGACTCTCTCCTGTGCCGCCTTCTCTGCGGTTGCATCTCAATATTGTAGGGACAGGTGCCAAAGGACACACGCTCRTTCCTGGCCATGCCCAAATGAGGAAAATCAAACCCAGGGCAGCCCTGCCTGCAAGTACTTGACAAACTCTGCCGGTTGCTCAGTGGTGCTGGAGTCCTGCACAGCATCAGCACTAGGAGTTGGGAGGCTTCCCGGCGCTCCCATCACCCTGCATTGCTTCTCCTCTTGGTGGTGGGTAGGTGACTGCCRTGTTTCTCCATTCCCTCTACCTGATTCCTCTCCCTAGGTGTTTCCACCTTATTTCCTTGGCTTTTTGCTAAGGCTTCCACCTTATATCCTTGGCCATCCTGTTCACTGCCGGCTGCCTGTGGCTTTTTCCTTAGCCATGCCCCTGCCACCCATAAGGAGTGAGGTAGACGTCTGCTGAGAACCTCAGAAATGGAGTTACCCATGCCAGAAACTAACCTAAGTCTTCAAGGTAAGCCACAGGGACATAAGCAAGTGATGGGATGGCATCACAGCTGCTTTCATATTTTTCCAGGAATATRCTAGATTCCCTCAGTAAGCATGTCTCAGCCCCATGAAGGTAGGTCAGGGAGAAAGCAAGGAAACTGTCCTCAAATGTGTCTCAGGGTGAGTGCATCTGTCCCTTGCATGCCTGCCCATGTAGATCCATGCAAAAGGAGGTTATTACTGTGGCTTTTTTCACCTTAGCTGAGTCTTTTGACTCAGATACCTTGTAGGAGATAGGGGCTTTCCTGTAAAAAGATCTCAAACCCCATGACTGTAGCACAGAAGCATCTGGGATATTATTTTCTCCTCCCTGCAGGTGTGAGGTCTGACTCTTCAGTAATCACCACCTTGCTTCTGTTTTTGAGGGGTCCCTTTACCTCCTGCTGGCCCAGAGGGGATGGGGCTGCTCTCCTCAGTGACTCAGTTGGGGTGAACATCACCTGGACCTCTCGCTGCAAGATGCTGGAGGAAGTCCTTGGGAGACAGTATTTTCAAAACCTGWCTGCTCTTCTGGGACAGACTAGGCAGCTAGAGCTGGTCCACTYTGCAAAATGAAATGAATATTAGGGAAATAATAAAAAAAATAATATCTCTGATGAATTGACCAGGATGCTTTTTGGGGTATAGAAGAGACAGGCTGAAAGCCTGAATGCGAATGTGGAAATGCAGTGGCTGGGACCTGAGACTCTCATGTCCCCGGGAAGCATGTCAGCATAAGACTATGAGAGAAGGKGATGGCTCTTTTTCAGCGAACATCTTGAAAAGCACTGTAGGCCAACAAACACATTTTCCTCAGGGCTAGATCTCCAGCTGGAGCTGCAGTGCTGGACTTGTCCCGGATGGCTGGAGAGGGGGAGTGCATGAGGCTATGAAAAATCACACCTGTGTCTCAACACTCTTCCTTTCTAGGAGTCAGATCTGTAAGTCCACCCGGCMCTTCGGATCTCTCTCTCACCACCCTGCTCTTTTTTGGGGAGGAGCAGACTGTTGTGCTGAGGAACCAGCTGCGGCTCTAAGAGACTTTGCAGAGTTACGCCAGAGCCTGGCCTGGCCTTGTGTCTCTACTGCCTGCCAAGAAATCACTGCTGATGAGTGCCTTAATAAATATACTTTATTCCAAGCGTACCTTGGATGCTGAGCTCTCTGTTGGGCTAAGCCTGATGACACACAGAGTGACCTCCTGGCATTTGTCTCTAGAGGAAAGCAGATAAATTCCCTKATCCCAGCTCTTCCAACACTGTATATGCCGATGGATGATATCTCCCAATTATGCATCAGGCCACGTAGCATCATTCGGATACTCTGGTCTTTTCAGTATATGCATCCGACTTCCAGAGTGCATGACCCAAGATATCAGGGAACAGGGCAGTAATTACTGTTTGCAGCCAGACAACTCCTTTGCTGTTTAAAAAAAAATTGCTTTTCTAACTGAACCAAGCTCTTACTCAAAATCTCGATGTACGTGCGTGTGTGTGTGTTGGGGTGTGCCCATGAAGAAAAAGGTGTTTGAGCTGCTGTTCCTGTATATGGGACCCAAAACACAAAGTATATGAGGCTTGGCACTTCTGCCTTCAACCTTCGATATCTGGAGGTGAGGCCTTCCCTAGCACCCCTGAGCATTTTTGGATCCTCCCATTACACTGGGAAGGCCCAAATCACTCCGCTCCACAGGTGAATTTTCCATGAAAGTAGGGCTTATTTGGTTCCAAAACTGCACACAACCATGTGGCTGCCCAATGTCTAATTTCTAAGGTTGAATCTTTTCAGGTGCATTTTTTTTTTTCTACTCTCCTCCAAGCTTGAAAGCTCAGATTAGCTCAGCTGTGCTTGCCCTGGTCTGATAACCTATTTAATGCCTCTTAGAAGTAACTACAAAATATCAGTACACTGCCATTACTAATTCCGTTAAGTCCATGTCTAAGCAGAAAAGAAGGAGCTCCTTGCCAGGCATGGAGTTGAGCCTGGACTGATCCTCAATACAAGCAAACCCATTTCAGATTTGCTGACAAGTCTCTGCACACAACATCTCATGACAGATGCTACATCGATGCAGGAATAGACAACCAGGACTGGCCTGAGGTGCATCAGTAGCAGAAGAGACAATAGCAACAGCAAAGACAATTAGATTGCAGAAAGAGAGTTAGATTCTCCCATGTACCTCCATAACTCCCTTGAAGAGAAAAGGTCAGTTTTTAATAGACATTTCAAGCTGTTGTGTTGCTCAGGTTGTTTCTGAAAAATTACARTCCCCAAAACTTTGCTGTTTCTCCAAACTTCTTCTCCTATGAAGTTCATAGACCTGAGCGGCAGCTCAGAGCAACCACAAGTTTCATTGCAGGCTCACCAGGCAGTAGGAAGGTTGTCCCATTAGGGCAGTCAGGTCATTCCCCCAGCTGGTTGCTAAGGGGGAAGGAGACTGGRGTGGACTCCTCCTGAGTTCAGCTGGATTTCATCCCTTTTGTGCCAGCAAAGCAAACATGAAGGAGCCAAAGATCAGAATTTGCACTACTCCTCTGCAACCTACTTTTCACAGCCCCATGAAGTCTATGTAATTCCCCAGTTGGAAATGCATGGGGACGTGACATGTTCAACTCTCTTCTGGAAAGCAAAGCAGCAAGCTGTTCAGCAGACATGCCCTTACTCCATGTTTAGGGAAAAGCACGGACAAATGAAGAGACTGACATGTCTGAGTCCTGCTTCAGTAAAGAAATGGGAATGTCAGCTCAGAGTCCTTCCTGCTCCGTGGATCCCAGTTACCTCTGGAGGTGGTGGATCCTATAGCAAAGAGCAGGAGAAGCAAGAGACCTGCACAATGTTCACCTAGGTACCCACAGGAAGTCAAGGCTCACGCGAAGCTGGAGTTCTTGGAATAAATACAGGCAATGATATGGAGGGAGTGGACAAAGTATTAGCACAATACTAGACTTTGTTAATCTTCATGGTTGGACTGAAACAAACTGTTTMAAAAGGAGATCCACCAAATGACAGAGAGGAAACATAAAAGAGATTATTTCAATAAGCCAGAACAGCTGGGAYGCAGATTATCAGGGGTCTTCAAGGGTAGGATTCATCTCACAAATTGACACCTAAATTTAGTTATCTGCAYGTGAGTGAAAGGCTGAATTCCAATGCCCATGCAGAGGTGCCTTGTSCTGTTTGGCATGACACAGGACATCCAAAACTTTCACACAGGACTGGCAACTGTGACACAGGACCTACAGGAGATCTGCYGCTTTCTGGAGCAAAAATTGGAGGCTAG
>JASVER010000015.1:3049084-3074836 GCA_030449065.1 Oceanodroma leucorhoa
GATTTTATGATCTTTAATGGAAATAGCATGACGCCCCATACCACCCTGCATGGTAAGGATAGTTTAGGTATATACCATGTAAATGCCTGGACGTGTGCACCTATCTTCTGGAGCATTGCTATGCCAGCCAGTTTGCCCCAGTTACATATTCACTGTCARTTTGAAGCTTGCCTATTAACATCCCCACCACTGGAACAGACACTTCCATGAAAGGAAAAAGGAATGACTTTGACCCGTGCAACCAGCACAAGGCATGGTGTGGGAGAGGAATCTCCCAAGGTCCATTCCCAACAGGCGGCTTGCACACAGCCACCCTGTTTTGAACTAAGAGAGTTCACTAGCCGAGATAAAGGCTGTCATCTGTTGGCTGGCTTCAGGGTCTGGGAACTTCCCAGGCATTTAGTTTACTGGTACAGACGCAGCTTACTTTCTCAAATTTTGAGACATAGGTAGGCATCAACTATCTAATGATATGGACCTAACATACTGGAACCAAAGGGCTGAGAGTGGACTAATTGAAGTATAACAAACTAGGTCATTTATAACTTTACTGACTTATATGGCTCTCCAGTTGGATCTGATTTTAGAGACACAGAATAGGTGAGTTTGGGAGGGATCTCTGGAGGCTTCTGGTCCAACTACTACTAAAAACATTGCCAACCAGGTTTTCTGTGCAAACAGCAAAGAGAACGGCATTGGTGCCCATCTCTCCCATTGGGTTCCAAGTGTCTGGTCAGAAATTTGGAGATTTTTCTAAGTCACTAAATCAAGCAAGACACAGCAAAGCATGACATGGTTGAGGGTGGCAAAATTCCAGCATTACGTGAATGACGCTATATTTTTAACAAGTGACAATATTCACCAGCTGTACGAAAAAATATAGAATCAAATCAGGCTTTGTATTTAATCTATTTTAGAGATAAATAATTACTTCTGAATAACAGATATCATGGTTTCATGCATTTAACCTACAGATAAGATAATCTGTACTCCTTTGAAAGTTATGGTGCTTCGAAACATCTTCTGGTAAACCATGCTCTCAGCCAACTCACACSCTACGACAATCAGCTCAACTTCAGGGAAAGGGTCCCGATGTGCATGTTGTGTGTAGGGGAGTCCTAGGATAAAGAAAGCCAGTTACAAGACTGGGGAAATGGAGCTGTTGGGAAAGAGGAGGCAAGCTTTGCAAAGGCTGAAGCTATTATTCAGGAGTTGGATTTAGGGTCAATTTATGTYACACAGTTTATACTTGCACCACTGTTGGATGGTAGAGCTTTTTCCTCGATGATAACCCATACAGAACAGACTTGTAGTGATGCAGATACTGCCTGAATTACACGAAGCAGCAAAAGCAGACTTGCACACTGGAACCAGTTTCATAGCATCAAGGCAACCAGAAATTCCCATGTAATGCAAATACTCTACTACATACTCATTATATAGGCCAGATCCAYTTTCTCTGACCTGAGGTCAAGGGAGGGACTAGATCATCTCTTAAGACAATTTCCATCCCCAATATCTGTATTTCTAGAAAGCCAGTGGCACAAATCCCCTTGATTTTAATGTGACAAGATGGAATTGTTAAGACTCAGTTTTTGCAGAGTGTGTCAATCCAAGCTTGGGAACAGAGCTATCTRTAAATCCAGATGCCTGGTTTGTGGGAAATTTCAGTGTTCGATACTTGTTTTCTTTCAAAAACCAGAATGCAATAAAAAAATTAATGAAAATTTCCGAGGAACTATAAATTTAAAAAAATGAATTCTAAGAACCTCCAGTGCACACTGTTGTCTAAAAGGGATGTATCCCTGGGAACCTGACAACTACCATCTGACGTGGAAAAACTTGTTAATCCATGGAGACAACCATGCCAACAGTAAACCACCACTAGATGGATCTGCACTGTGGGGCAGTCTCCCCCTCTCCCCCTTCTCAACCCTCCCCAGCCACAGGGTACAGAAGATGCAAAGTCCTTGGCCAGCTACGTTTCCAGGGCTTTTGCTGGACTGAGTAACACAAGAGAACAGGCAATGGAAGTCCTGCGGTCCTTCGAATTTATGAATCTTGGAATCTGGAGTGTCTTAAAGTCCCCCAAATTAACATACTTCTAGTGGGGAGCCTTGAAGCATGAGAAAACCCCTTCAGGAGCCAGAGTGCTCAGGGCTTCCAGGTTACTTGTGTTGAATCCAGGAGTCAACCCTGGKTTAGTGCAGAGCTGCCAAGGTTTTCACTCTGCTGGTTGCATGGTAAGAAAGCCATGGAAACTTGGCATGAATGGGCTGTCCTGGAGCTATCAGTAGTGATTGAAGTAGAGGTTGTTAAACCTGGAACATTTCCGCTTGGTTTTCCAACTGGTATTTTCCAATGAAATCCTCCTTTCCTGGCCAGCATCCAGACCCACTACTTGGGAATCTCATGAGTTCAGCGTCTGCTTAAATGCTTCACTTACTTTGGGCCACTGCACCCAGGAGAATGGCAAGTGCTTTGCAGATGTGCAGGAGGCTGAATCCATGCCCCAAATATTACAACAAGAAGGTCAAACGTGACTGATTTGCATTTGCTGCTGACTCTGGATTGACATTGGAGAGTACAGGGCCTTCTGGTATGACTGCATAAATGAAGGAGAAAGGGAGAGGTTGCACGGATGGATCTTTTCTCCATCCCAATTTTGACTTCTGCCTAACGGTTTTCTTTTCTTGTTTCTCACTCCTCCTTCTTCACTTATGTAACACACCATTTACCAGCCATTTAAGGCAAAAGATGCCAATAAATCACCTGCAGGTAATAAAACTGCCAGTATTGTATCTGGAATAGCCATTTTCAAGTTTGCAAATGCAAATACATATAGGGCTGCACGACAATGCTTGTGCTTTGGACATTTCAGCCCTGCACCCCTGACTGCTGTAAAACCCAACACTTCCATCCCCAGCCGTGCTGGATTGGGCACAAAGTTAAGCTGCTGATTTGGAAGTACAGAAGCGGTGCAAGCAATGGGAAACAGAGGTCTCTTATTCTTTTGATTGCTGATGAGAAGGGAGGACAAAATGCTTCTGCTCAGACAATTTCACTTTCTGTTTGAAGAAAGTCCTTCCAGTTACTGGAGAAGATCAAAACATGCCCTGACAAATGGATGCTGACTTTCAGATTGTCCTAGGGGAGATTTCCCATCTGAGCTCTCTAAAAAGGTAACTTTTGCTTCTCTGCAAAAATCAAAGCACAGAGACATTCTGCTGAGTTGCAGAATATCCTACACTGACGCTATGGAGGAGACAGGGAAGGGAGCATGGGTGCCCCTCTAAGCCACAGTTTCCAGATGACTCCCAGTCATGGGGGTGACATAGCACATCTTTCACTAGATCAGGTTGCTCGAAGCCCCGTCCAGCCTGACCTTGAACACTTCCAGGGATGGGGCATCCACAACTTCTCTGGGCAACCTGGTCCAGTGTCTCACCATCCTCATCTTAAAAAACTTTATCCTTATGTCCAATCTCAACCTACCCTCTTTTAGTTTAAAACCATCGCCCTTTGTCCTATCACTACAGGCCCTGGTAAAAAGTCTCTCTCCATCTTTCTTAAAAGCCCCCTTTATATATTGAAAGGCTGCAATAAGGTCTCCTGGAGCCTTCTCTTCTCCAGGCTGAACAACCCCAACTCTCTCAGCCTTTCCTCACAGCAGAGGTGTTCCATCCCCCTGATCATTTTTGTGGCCCTCCTCTGGACCCGCTCCAACAGGTCCATGTCTTTCTTGTCCTGAGGGTCCCCAGAGTTGGATGCAGTACCACAGGGGGGGTCTCTGCAGAGCAGAGGGGCAGAATCCCCTCCCTCGACCTGCTGCCCACGCTGCTGGGGATGCAGCCCAGGGTACGGTTGGCCTTCTGGGCTGTGAGCGCACATTGTCAGCTCATGTCCAATTTTTCATCCACCAGTACCCCCAAGTCCTTCTCGGCAGGGCTTCTCTCAATCCCTTCATCCCCCAGTCTGTACTGACATCCTCTCCTGCCCTTGCACTAGGCTATTTAAACAAGAAGAGGAAGAAGTTAGGTGACATGAGATATTCCCCTGGATGCCGGGTGACAAATCAGTCCAGATTCCACTGATGGACTCTGTCTTTGGGGAACTGTGAGAGGCGTTGGACCAGTGGGAGATTGCTCCCCCAAAGAGACCCCGGGGTGAAGGTGGTCTCTGCCCTCCTCACACTGGGACATCTGTGCTCCTTTGTTCATTCCTTTTGACCTCCCTTGGCTTGGTTCCCTCAGAGACCTCCCTGGGGAATAAAGAGGCCTGTTATGAATTAGCAGCATGAGACAGCTCGTTATAATCTCCTCTTTGATGTCCTGGCATGGAGAAATCCCTGGATGCTCCCTTTGAGAGAGAGCAAATGGTCCAATTTATGGGCTGGCTCTGCAGACTGTCAGGGCTCCCTTGGTACTTAGCCTGGGAACCTCCATAGTCACGAATCTGCCCTTGTTCCTCATCTCCTGTGGCACAGGTGTCCCAGCTGTGGCCAATATGAGGAGGTGTGGGCAATACCATCTATGCCCAGAGCCCCAAAGAGGGATTTTGAGGTAACACTGGGAAGAATTTGGCTCCATGGCTGAGTGCCTAGCCCTCGGTGCTGCTCCCACGGCCAAGTGCACTGACAATTTGCAGGCGAAGAATGTCAAATTAACCCCTTCTGCCTGGACTTCGGGATAGCTCAAGGGTAATTATTTTTTTAAGGGTGGGGTGACATCCTTTCTCACTCTCTGCCACTACTCACCATCCGTGACTCTCCTTTGAAAGAGGCCACTTGGTCCCCTAAAATGGCTTTTGGGATATACAGAGCAACAAACATGCATTTCAGTCTGGGACTTGTTCTGTAAAGGGAAACCAAAAAATGGGTACAACCAAGAAATGTCATGGTTGTTCATAGCAATAAGATGTCTGCTTTATTATCCAACCTTCTTAATCATTTTATACACAGGGATTCCCGAGTAATTCTCCCAAGTAACAAGCGATAGGACAAGAAGAAATGGCTTCAAGTTGCGCCAGGGGACGTTTAGATTGGACATTAGGAAAAATTTCTTCAATTCAGGATTGTCAAGCACTGGAATAGGCTCCCCAGGGAAGTGGTGGAGTCACCATCCCTGGGGCGTTCAAAAAACCTGTAGATGTGGCACCTAGGGACACGGTTTAGTGGGCATGGTGGTGTTGGGTTAACGGTTGGACTTGATGATCTTAGAGGTCTTTTCCAACCTTAATGATTCTATGATTCTATGATTCCCAAGAGCTTTCCAGGCTGTACCAGGATATCTCTCCTGACACCACTCTCATGCAGCCTGCCAGAAAAAAAGACATCTGATGATATTAGGTCAAAAATATATTGGATGGCTATTTCATTCACTGCAAAGCATGCAGATTGGAGGAGACAAACACAAATTTTCATGTAGGGCAAACTCGCCAAATTGTTTTGGCCAAATCAGATGAGAGAGAAAGAGAGTATTTGAAAAACAAATGCAAAGTTTCAATCTTGAAACTTTTCTAAACAAAACTTTTCTGTTGCGGTAGGGAGGAACAGGCATGCCAAAGTACTCTGTATTGAAATTTGCTTACATTTAAGTTTACAAACCAAACCCAATCAAAGCACACAGGGAAATAGGACATCATGGGACAATTTGAAAAACAGAGTTTAATTTTCTTTTGTTGACCCAACAATTCTCTCTCTTCCTTCACTAGATCCTAAGCCTGCTGATAAAAGACCGGATCTGGATCTCCTTTGAGTGATTCAACAACCTCATTATTCAACTTTTCCCTGAAAACATACACATTTTATTGCTTGATATTCTGTGCATCTGCTGTGGACCACTTGTGATAGTCCCACAACCTAATGGTGGCCAGAGGTCAACAATTTGCACAGTTCAGCTCACAAAACCAAGGCAATAAAGTCTTTAGAGTGAGGAATTACCATTTTGCTATGGGACTTCCAGCTCCTACACGCATGCTGCTGGATGTAACCTTAGTACAAATAGATTTTATTAGTAGGAATAACAAATAATGAATTGTTCCCAAATGACAACATTCTTGCATCTCCTGTTGTTTTGTTGTGTTTTTTTGTGTGGGGGTTTTTTTTTTGTTTGTTTTTGGTTTTTTTTCTCTTTGCTAATGGCAATAAACAGCTCAGTTTGCTTTTCATTTGTAGGTCTTTTCTGCGTGGCTTTAGCAGGCATTCCCAAATTTAATAGAAACATCTGTCTACTGCGATGCTTTTTGCTCCCTACCAGTATCAGGGGTAATAGAGGCACAGTTACTGCTTAGGACTGATGTCAGCCTTAGTGGTTTCTGCCAAAATCTGCAGGAACCAAACTCCAGTTTACCTGTCAAAACCTGCCATAGTGTTTCTGGTTTGTGTAGGGAATGAAACAAAGCAACATGCAATAATGATAACCTAGGAGAGGAGGAAATCAAGGGAAAACTTACTAGTGTTGAAACTTTTCTGAGTGACCAGCCTAGCACCAGCAGAGTCAGTTGAAAGAGGCATTCAGAGTGGGATGGAGACCAACAGCCACTAAATGAGGAAGGTTTCAACCTTGCGAAGGAAGGAAACAAGCTCTGGGTACAAGCATCTGTGCAGGTATCAGGGTGACAGCAGTGGTGAATCCGGTGGTGACCCCAAGGCAGACACCCAAATTCAGTGTCTTACTTTGCAGGGCCATTAAAAATGCCCACACCGTTGCCTGGGTGCCTGCCAAACCCCTGAACACCAAGAGGCAGAGGTGTCCATCGCTACAATGAGGGGAGGAGGAAGAAAAGCAAAGCTCCCTGCCCGAGGGGCTGGGAGGTGCTTGCAGAGAGGTGGGTCCCAGGGGACATTTTGAGCATCATAGATGGGAGAGGATGGGTCAGCATGGCTAAGCATAAACAAAGGGCTAGCTAAGGAAAGAGGTTCCTAAATTTTTCATCCAAAGGGGGCCTCTAACCTTGAGATCCTTTCCTCCTGTGACTGCTGCAAAGGTGTTTCCTTTTGCTTGGGTGCTGGGTACTGAGCTCTGGTGGAGGTAGGATGCATGATCACCTGTACTTAAGAGAGCCTGTTTTATTGCAGCCCAGGCTAACTTCCAATGCCTGTCCACCTGAGAACCTTACTGATGGAGTATTTGATGGGAAAAGTGTGGGGAAACCAGGTCCTGATATCACTTATGGCTGGTCCAGTCTCTCTTCACAAGCAAAGTGATTTCTCATGGATTGTGATACCTTTTTCCAATGCGTGTGGTGGAATTGCCTCCTTGATGATTGCAGTTTGGAATAAAATAAACACTCCTTGGTCCCCTGCAAACTGCTTTATCCTCGAAATGCAGGTCAGTCCTGGGCTAGAGAAGGAGAAGGGCGAGAGGGAGGCATTTGGAAGAGACAAGAAATAAATAGGGAGAAAGAAAAATGGACTTTCCCAGATCATTTTTCTGAGGTGCTTGACCCAGTCACCATGGTGACCATAAGCGAGTGTTCCAGAGGCAGGATGACTCATATCTGGCAGTGGAGCAGCATTTCTTAATCCACATTTCAGCAGTGGCTGATGGGGACCTCGCGGCTTCGAGGTGTGCCCCCTCCAGTGACCTGGGGAGCTGTTTCCAGCTAAGTTTGGAAGGAGGGTCCTTTGCAGAGTCCCTTATGGAGCGAAATGGCAGCAGACAAGACCGGCTCATGAAATAAACCCTCTGGTGCAATCCTGAGCACACATTTGGACATGGCAGGTGACATCCATTTATGTTTTTAGACACTCTTCCTTGGAGATCTCTATGGCATGACTCAGAAGAGTCCAAACCCAGTGATGACTTAACAGCCAGAGCATCAAGCTGCATAGGTTGCATGGTGGCAATCACAGGGGACTTCCACAAACACAGTGCAGGTGGTTGCATTCTCTGTCTCTTCTCTAGGCGGGAGGTGTTATCTGCCACTACTGTGCTAACAGGGACATCAGGATTGCCATGAAGGACTGCTTGCCCAGACAACCATTTGTTTGGTGCACCTTCAAGAGTTTGAGTGGAAAGCACAAGATTGGTYTCCCAAAGCATCCAAACCATCAGTCATCTTCTCCTGAAGGGGAGTAAATCCAGATGGACCAGCGGAGGAATATGGATGATAAAGGCAAAAGGGAATTCATTAGGTGGGATGAATTTTCGCTTGTTCAATGCAGCAAAAACAGGCTACAGGGGAAGAAGACATCTGACCATCTGTCTCCCAGAAGGGTCAAAGCCAAAGAGAGACTATAACTACTTAGGGAAGAAGATGATATGGATACAAAACTAAATGATTGCAAATGAGGCACGGGTATGTTCCCACTGCAAGCAAAGTTTCTAAGAGTTGGATGCAATAAGATCCAGAATGGCCTCCCCAAAGGCACAGGCAGCAGAGGGTCAGAGGCTGGGACACATGTCGGAGGGTCAGGGACTGGGACACACATGAAGCTCAAGTGATTTTGAATGGGATCATGCAACATGGTGATCTGCAGKGGCAGTCACTCCTTTCTCAAAATGGTGACAGCTGCCTGTGGGACTTGCACACCAAAGCCACAGAGGGGTACACATAGGAGAAGAAATAGGAAGAGCAAGAAGGAGATGAAGAGCTGTGAAAGAAGAAGGCATCTGAGGGATTGCCAATGCACTTGGTGGAATGGCAGACGTGACCACATTTCTGGCTATGTTGCTCTCCAATGGCTTGTCTGAATTCTGCTGTGAGTCACCCAGTTCCACTCTGAGCGGTAAATGCCTGTTTTTGGAGCAAATTATTTTTGTTCCATACATTAGGCTGCTAATTTTATCACCTGCAGTTTCTCTAAGTGCATGCTAATAGGTGTGTAGTGAGAGTACACAGAGAGAAGAAACAGACCTTTTCCAGTTGAATGTGTGGAATAAACCCTGACAGCCTGACAGCTACATTCAATGTAAACAATCTCCACTCAGTCCCCTACCCTCGCTGCCTTTGACTCAAACAGCCCCAGACACTCGGGAAGTTCTGTTTCGAATGCAAATACTTTCCCTTGCCMTTGCATTGCAGCAGGAAAACGAAACCACCCTCATCCTGATTCCCCTGACCTTTGGGGGAAGTTCATGGATCCATCCTGTAGGACAGCAGTAACCGTGCTGCCTGCTGGGGTTATCAAGGGAAGCTAACGAAGCCCGGGAAGAGCCTGTGCATCACATGTGTCCTGCTGTGTGTTTCTGAGCTGGTTCTCACATCTCAGCATTAGCAGATGGGCAAARACCTAAAGCTGTGATGGGACAAGCTTCACGCACACCACCGCCCTATCCAACAGCCTTACTATCAATACATGTCCTAAATGGAGAGGCCAAACCTACCATTGGCAGGTAACTCCATATTTTCCGTCTATTTGGCCAGCTGGGTCCTACCTGCCTGGATAAACACGCCAAGTGATGGAGCCTACAGGAGAAACAGACAGGTCAGACCAGTAAAGTCACTTAGATGGCTTTTCTTCTCTCTCTCTGCCAGTCAGCAAAGACTAAGCCCTTCCTTCAAAGAGTTTTCTCTATATTTCCTACTATTCCTGCACTGAAGCATTAGGTGTGGTTTTTAATGCTTGACAGCGATGTAAAGAAAGCCACATTGACTCCTTCCTCATAGGCCATCTGAGAAAGCAGCAGTGAGCCCTTTATTTTCATTTTCAGGACACAGCTTCAGAATTAGCCTCTGGAAGGGTGCATCTGAGGGGAAGGTATCGACACACCAAGATACCAAGCTTCAGGGCACAACCTACACCCCRGTTTATGGGAAAGAGAAAGAAATGTTTGTGTGGGCAGGCTACCAGAAGTATTTTCCATGAGGGTGTCTGGTTTTCTTTTCTTTTCAATTTCTTGGGAAAGTAATCCAGGGTGCAATCCAGGTCATCCTAAAGTAGACACAGAGGTCCCCTACGTGTCTTGTACCCCTGGAGATGAATTCCCTGGGATGTCCCTCCTGGTCTCTGGATGTCCCTCTAGAAGAGTGCAGGGCTTCTCTAGGTCCTGTCGTGCAACCAAAAGCCCCACATGATTGCCTCATCTACCTTAGGCGATCTTGGACAGYGCTGGGAATCTCTTAGGGAAGTAAATTGCACTCCAAATCTGGTTAGCAATCTAGCTCTCTAAACATGGACAATAATGGGAGCTGAGACATCCAGCTCACATGCAGACACCTACCCATAGACAACTATAGGTAGAAGTTTTCACCTGTTTGTCCCGTCCTACYCCTAACCTCTTTGCCTACCTGCAGACCAGAAATAATGACACGCCTCGTTTATCAGAGAGGCATGGATGAGAAGGGAAGCACTGGTAAGGAGGTGTTCAGGGAAGGGGACTCAGGGAGGGAGGGCATTGGCCACAGAGGTGATCAGATGCAATGGGAATGGGGCGCTTCTCCTTGGTTGCTTTCCTAGGCTAGCAGAAGCTACCTGCCAGTACTTAGACCACTATTTCCTACTCCTTTGCCTGGATGCCAGGAAAACTGCACGCAGATACCACTGGGTGCTCTCCTGCCTCCCACATCCATCTGGATCCACTACTTTGAGTTCCTCTGGGCTAGAAATAGCATTACTCTTTGTACAGCACCTGACACAAGAGGGGCTGAAGCCTATGACTAATGGGCCTGTGCATCGTTAAGGATCTCAGATCGACCAGCCTGCAGAGAGCCCTGAAGTGCTATAAACACGTGGTGTCACTGGAAGTGAAGCACCACATGATTAATCCCAAATAACTCCGCTYTTGCAAGGCGGAAGAAAGGGAGAGATGCAATATTTGGAAAACTGCGCTTTGCTCCTTCTTCCTCTGCCTCTGCATGCTCGTCTTTGAGTGAGGAATACACAGAAAGAAAACCCCGTGACGGGAAGTCGTTCTGTTTTGTTTCCCCAAATCCCCAGCCTGAGTGCAATATTGAGGGAGGCAGACAAGCGCGTGGCTGGCCGCCAGCTTGACTTCACAACGCATCCTCGCAGCTTTCCAGATAATTCCTATGGAAGGGATCCTGGGAACAGAAATAGCCCATGGCTAAAAAAACTTTCCTGGTGCAGTTTGACATGTGTCTCCTAAAGAACTTGGCTTTAAAGGCAGAGGTTCAAGAGCTGGCAGCTKCTCTGAACCCAAGACCTCTGCTGTCTGTGCTCAGACTAGGTCGGTGAACAGCTGATGGTGTCTTCACTGTTGTGCTGTGCATGCATGTGTGCCCCATGCCCTTCCAAATTGCATTTCTGAAATCACTTGTGGGGTGGAAATACAYGTCAGGTCCCCCGTCTGGGACACAGGTGAGAGGGCTTTTACCCAGGGCAAGAAATAGCACCACTGCCAGCTTCACCTGGTGACCTGGGGGCTTGAAAGCAGCTCTGAGTCCCTGGATCTTGGGGCTAGTGCCCTCCACCATCCCTATCGTGACCCCTGGGCTGTTTCTCAGCGATCTGTGAGGCTGGTCCGAGGAAATCTGCAGCTGGAAAACAGTCAGGGATGAGATGTGGCATGAGCCCGCTGTGCTGGTTACCTCCCCCCCTCAGCCTGTCCTGGGGTGGCAATGCCTGGCTCTGGACCATCCTCCTGCTGCGGAGAGGGTTCCCATCCCTTTCCTGGCCATGTTGCCCTGACCCACTCTTGGCTCATTGCCTCAAAAGAGCACCATGCCGTGAAGGTATCCCCACTGTCTCTATACTAGAAATCATCTGGTTTACGTTAGGATATGAATTTCCCTCTAACATTTCTTTCTTTGTTAGCTTTCCCCCATCTAAATCACAAAGGTCTTGTCCATGGCAGAAGACCTAGACCCAGCTCCAGTGTAGCCCCTCCAACAAAGGCTGGAGCAGCCTTTTTTCATAGCGGGGCCTGTCCCCTGCTCAGCGTTTGCATAATTGATCCTTGCATGGAAGATCTCTTGCAGGGCTTCCATACGTATTTTTTTAATCCGCCATGGACATCTTCTGGAGCATTTGCAGCCTGCCTCTTGTCTTGTGCTTTCTCAGCACTTGCAAMCTTGCATTGCAATAGTCTTGCAAAGGGGAATGCAACCAGAAGTTCTTTAATTCAGGAGACCAGGTGAGATAAGCCCTGTGATTCGCTCTAGCCTTTATCTCACTGGGGGAAATGCAGATCCCATTAACTGTGATAAATAAGCAAAATGYTGAACAGAAGAGGGGCAGGTCTGATTCTAGGTCCTGAACACAAGTGGCACCAACCACCTCATGTTCATACTGCTCCAGGCATGCTTCTTGGGCAGATTTGTGTTGGAGAGAGCTGGCTGGGACCAGTCCGGTACTTGCTATCTCCTGCCGGTCTTTCTTTACTGAGTGCCATCAATGCACCCACTGTGAGCAATGGGAAACGYAGCTTGGATTTGTCTGGAGCAGGGATTTCTCCCAGCAGAAATCCCTTGCAATTGTTTGGGGTTTTCTTCCAGCTACTGGAAGGGGCAAAAATAAAAGTTGCATTTCAGGGGCCYTAATGACTGAGTTGTGAATTGCCTCGGGTTGGAAACTTCCCGGGAGGAGGAAATGCCCTCTCTTCAGCGAGCTGGCGGTTGGTTTTCTGCCACCAGACCTGGTGGTTCTCTGGCTCGGCTCCAAATGCATTATCTAAGGAGCCCTCTTAGAGAAAGGCTATTCATTAAGAGTAGCTAAAAAGCCATACCCTGTTCCAGCCRCTCCAGTAAATCCATCCTTGGGCTAATCGCACCCGTAAATTATGGTGCAGGGAGAAATACAGTYTTCTGTTTCCATGTGACAGTTTTATACAGCACCGAAACAGAGAAAGCAGGGCAGGCAGAAGTAGCTGGTGTGTTAGCAATACTGGAGAGCTACCAAGTAACTACAGGTATGTAAGYGGTTCCTCAGTTTCCCTAGCCAAAAATTATGATGAACAGTGTTGAAACAGATGGGTTGTCTCCCTCCCTGATGACATTTGTGTGTGTTCCCCTTCTTCCTATTTAGTCCTTTGAACTATGGAGTTGGCATCACTGGGATAAGGTTGTCCCCGGCACACGTTGCGTGGGAAGATGTGAATGCTACCTCTGCCTCTCAGGCAGGTTTCCTCACCATCCTGGACAGCAGATAGTCAATGCARCAAATCAATACCCACCAGAGACTTCATTTTTGCATTGCAGTGGCTGGTATTTGCTTTGGAGGAAGGAGGAGGATGAGAATATCTGGGGATGTGTGTTCAGGTACAGGTGCAAAGGGCTGAGAGATCTCTGGATGGGAAGTGCTTGTAAAGGCAGAGCCTTCAGAAGGAAGAGYTCATCACTCAGTCTTCCTAATGGCATTTTAAAGGAAATATTTACAGCAAATAAGGGTGGCAATTAACTGTCAATTCAGAAAGCAGCTCTCCTGTGAAAGCAGCCAGCTGCTGAACTTCAATACTGAAGCTATTCCTCATGAACCACCCTCACTCCCAAATCCCCAAACCCTTTCAGCCACAACCACATTAAGAGCAGGTAAGTAAACAAAAACAAGACCATAAAACACATTTGGCCCTTGGAAACACTCCTGTGAGTTTGAGCATTAGGAGAGAGAGGGGAGGGTTCTGTTTTGRGGCTCAGCAAACCCTCTGTTGTGGGGTCACCTCAGGGAACCTYGAAGCCCTGCCACCTCAGGGCTGCTGGAGACAAGAAGGGCTCCCAGTCCAACCTTCCTGGCACCTCTCTAGCCTCACCGCACCCCAAGCCTCCTGCTCTTCCTCCTCATCTCCTACTGTGCCTTCCACATCTCCAACTCCTTTCCTTGCTCCCCATCACAAATCTTGCATAGAAACAAGCTACARTGAACGAGGGGCTCCACTGTAGGGTTGGCTGTCTCCAACCCCATGGCCACATTCAAGAGGTCCCTTGTGAGATGAGTGCTCTCACATACTCCACAGAGAAGACCTTGCCCACAGGGAATTACCACCCACTGGTGCTACACGGTAACCTGGTGGGACAGAGGGTTGGATGGGCCCCATATGCAGGGTCCTCCTGAAACACAGGGCACTTGGATTACCTAAATCCTTCTTTGACAGGTTGCCAACAACTGGTATGTTATTGTAGACCCTTTTACATTAAAAATGGCTCAAAATAGTAATTAAGTCTTAAAGCCACTRGGACACCTGGTGATGTCTGGAGAAGACCCTGTGTCAATGTGGAAATGCGAGTCTCCTCCAGAGAGGACTAGCCCTGAGTTATGTGGATGTGAGTCGCTCTGCACTGCTTTGCTGGAGAAAGTGCAGGGTTTGCTTCCTGGGATGGGTGCACTTATCTAGTGGATATAGCCATAGTGATAACCCCGATGCCACACCTGCTGTGAAGAAAGAAAAACCAACACCCTAAACTTTACAGCAGCCATCCTCCTCTAGAGCCTGGCCATTCAGCAAAAGTCACCGATGCCTGCACCACCATTTAACAGCCAACGCACAGGAGAATAAAATGCTGGCTATCCTCAGAAGAGCTCTTTTGGGTTGATGCATGCAACTGATCTGCCTTGATGACAACCCAAGAGAAAGCAAATGACAATCTCCGGGTTATGAGACCACACTTAGCCTTGCCTCATTATCACATGACAAGGAAAGGAGGTAATTAGTTCRCGACGTAGAGCAGAAAACCACATTTACAAAGTGTAGTTAGTACCAGGCTTTCCTGGGAAAAGRTCTGCTCAGAGAACAAAGCTGATTCACAACCTCCAGTGAATCCACTCAACGCAAGAAGGGTCAAGTTACCCTGTAAAGACTGATGGAAGAAAAAACCCTGTTTGTACCCTCAAAACTAGACACCTTAGGAGGACTTCGAAATTTTGTGTGTAAAAAGAATAAGGAGATGGAACAACTTGGGTTGGTCAAAAAAGTCTAAACATCTATTAATTGGAAAACWGGATTTTTCACTAAGTACATTTCATACCAGAAGCTCTTTACAGCCTTGTTTTGCCCAAACACCAAGCAAACAAACCCTGAAATATTTTCTGTTGTCAATGACAATGTCTTTCTTCTGAGAGYTGCAGTTCAGTTGCTTTCCTATTACTACTTGTCTGGAGGATGGTATAACCTGTGATGCAACCTAGGCTAGCACTTGTATCTTGGCTAAATGGGAGACAGTGGGGTACACCAGGGAAACGTAACGGGCGATAAGGGTAAGAGACGTACAAAATACGTACCCAATGATGCCATGCACCATATAGAGATATCCAGGGGTAGAAATGTATTTTCCTGAATTTAATTTATGTGGAAAGAAAAATTTCAAAGAAAACCCCTGTTTTCTCATGCAGCTCCTGTCCTCATCAGACACTCGAATTTGGGAGTTTATATAAAAAGGTAGAAGTTGCTGCAGGCACCACTCAAAATCCCACCAGTGTCCACGGAAAGATAATTGCCAAAAATGGGGTGCATAAACCACAGCCTTTGCAACAACTGATTCTGGGCTTCAGATGTTGTAAAGATGTATTTTCTCATAAGAGAATAAATATTTTAATGGATTTTCACATTCTTTGCTTTGTAATTAGGTTATGTGTTAAAAATTGTCTTGTTTAACCCTACCACTATGGTGAACACTGGTTTCTACTGAACACACAAAACAATAGCTCCCAGACAAGTTATACTGTATCCTATATAATAAAATTCCTAAATGAACACTAAGGAAATTGCAAAGTTAGGGACCCAAAAGATTGACAAGGTCAAAGTGAAAATCACATCTGCAAAACTTTGGTTTCTTACATTTAAGGAGTTCAATTTCAGGATCATGCTCTATTGCCTCTGCAGTGTCCCTGCCACACCAGTTGCAAGGAAAGGTGGGTGCTCAATTAAGTAATAGCTCGATTGAGCTATTCAGTATCTCCTCACTCGTCAGTATGTGGCTCCACGCTTTACAAACTGACCCTGCTCAGCTCCGCTCTGATGACAGAACTATTTGTATCTGAAGGTACTTAKCTCAGTTATGGCCAAATATTTTGCAAACATTTGTATTTTCCTTTTCACAGCTCTCCAAGGAGAAAAAGGTGCTTTAGAGCCATTTWACCATCCCACCTACAAAGCAATGCCAAAATATGTCTATATTTGGAGTGTGGATTCCTGAGCCCTTGGTGTTATGGAGCACTTCACATCCTTAAAGCGTAAGTCCTATCAGCTGCAGCTCCTGCTGAAAGCGTGTCAGACTGTGGCAAAACTGGTCGCACATTTGGCTTCACAGTGAGATTCATCTCAGCTAGTTTAGATGTGCACTGTGCACCGTGGAGCTAGGGATCTTTGGCCCTCCTCAGAGGCACTGAGGAGACACYGGTGCTTTTGGGGGGTGACTTATCTGACCGGTTTGGATAGCAATATTAAGATGAGATGAACTGCAGCCTCAAAATACCTATTTTTCATTGTTGGTTATGTAGAAAGCTGAAAAGCAATTAGCTGAAGACTCCATACTGTTGGCATCCAATGCCAGGGACTTGTCTTGACATTGGAGAAGATGGGAACAGTGGAAATGAGCAGTACAGGGGACTGCAGAGGAGCAGAAATGCCCGTCRGACACCATCAGGGCACTGCTCTTAAAAGCCCTTCCTCAGCAAGCTCCAACTTGCCAAACTGCCCATCCTTGCCAACACCTCAGAAACATGCTTTCTTCACAGAAGTTGGCCATATTGGGCCAGTTTTGTCTAATTCCTGTCCTGTCCTGACATAAAGCACCCCCTCAACCCCGATGGAGTAAAATGTCCGGTTTCTGCTCTGACATATGGTACTGCCAGAGCTTTTTAAACKCAAGGCTGTCCCCATAACACTTGTTATAGGAACTGAACGCTGTGTTTTTTCCTGTCATCTTTCTCAGATATGGCTATCTCAATTTGTCTCACATTTGGCAGAACAAATTCAGCCTGTTACAAAGACATGGAATGGAAAACTTTACCTAATAGATAATGTTTGGCACCAGAAACTGGGACTTTATTCCAGGAGGGTCCCGTAATGTTTATAGGTACTATCAGCCCTACCTAGAATACAGCACAGTTATCATATCAAGTAAAAATCCTGATTGATCGATCAGAAGATAATTCAGATTGCTTTCCCAAGGAAATATACTTGTTTTCTGAAGAGCTTTGAGCAAAAGTGCTGTATATACTGACTAAAGTGAGCACACTTCTAATTAAAACCCTACAGGTAGCATGAAGCTTTTACACTGCTACTTGCTAACATGACGCAGTCGCTAGTACCTAGTGCATGCTGTTTGTTGTGGCAAAACCAATTAAAAACAAGCTGGTAGCAAGRGATTAAACAACCACCTTGCATGATCGTACCAAAGAGCATCCCTACCCTTCTGCTCAATCTTTGTTACATCTCATTAACCAGATTATCAGAATTAATAGGCAAATATTTATCYGCATATGAATTAATGAAGATCGATCAGGCTAATTAAAAGCTCCTTCCCAGAATATCCAGGACAAAGTTTTGTTTGTGCAAATATAACAAAACCATCAAAYCCAGCTTAATATAGATGCATTTAATGTTATAGGTGTATTTTGGTATTGGTTCCAAAACTCCTGTTGAGAGATTTTATAACATTTTGCCCAGTGAATCACAGTAGCTTTATCTTTTTCAAGATCTATTTTTTTCTTGTTTATTGTACATCCATTATAGCAACTGCCTCCAGATGCGTCAAGACACTGCGACATAAAAACAGACATTTGGCTTTAAATAGTTTTATTTGGTGGTGCGGTGGGTGGACTGGAAGTGGAGTAATCCCGTACGTAGGTCATGGGAGATCTGGATCCTATTCCCAGTCACCTCAATGAATCACTGCATTACTTTGGCCAGGCAGAGGCAAAGCATATGGTCAAACTTGAGTGCCCAAATCATTATTTGAGGTCCAGAATGCTGCAYCTCTTGTAATAGCAAAAACTGTACTAAACCCCTCCATCTGTCTCGGGCCTTCAACACAGGGTACTGGGTAGGAAGAGAACCACACRCACTCATTTGGGCTCCAAATAATCATTTTTTGCTGGCTATTTCCAAACACATGTAGACTGTTTCCCTGTTGTTCTGCACGCTGGTGGCTTCTGCACCAGGGCACAAGGAGTGAATCAACACCGTCAAATGCTTTAGCTACACAATTTACTCATAGGCTCCTTATCCATGTACCTACTTGTAATTCTCTCCTGTGCCCTTCTGCAGTATGTCAGCTTGTTCTCCCTGGAAAGAAACCCAGCTCACAGGTTGGTTTYCCACAGTATTATCTCTAGACAGACACAATCAATGCAGATGACTCCCAGGCAGGTCCCCTGTGCCTGGACTATTCCTCCAGCGCTATCCCAGCGGGCTGTACACCCCCGTGTGTCCCTGTGCCATGCCCACCACATGCGTCCCTGCTATCATGCCCTAGGAATGACATTCTGGCAGGCTGCAACACAGCCCTTCAGACACTCTGAACTGGAAAAAGAGAAGCAGAACTTACATTTGAGGGCTGCTTAAGCAACAGTATAATTTGCCTGGGAAACCAATGCAATGCTTTAAGAATAGTCTTGAAAAACAGTTCAGGAATGGTTTGGGGCCAAGTGATCTTTCCCTGAGAAAGGGAGATGGGCTGGAAGACCCATCCACCCCCTATGATTTAATGAATTTATGCTAATTTGGCATGAGCTCATTTGATGGAAACATCCTGCGGTACAAAGCAGACGAGAAGAACCTTGCCTCTTGCCTGGACGATGTCCAATAAATCAAACTGGAGCCTGGTACCTAGCAGCTTTTGAGACTCTGCGTCTGTGTCTTTGCTGGCATTTTTAATGAATGTATGGTTCCTGTGGACCAGGATCAATGGGGGACATGTGGCAGATGGAATAGTTCATTGCAATTGTTCTTGTTCCAGTTTGATTTGATGCTCTGGGCCATAGCTAATTATTCCAAAGCAGTTGCCCATTCCTTTTTCCATGCCAATTCTGCCACTTCCACCACAACTCAGAAAATTTCAGGAGATACAAGAGACTGCCCTGACAATCAAAGYAATTGAATGGTCTATCTTTCATCCTCCTCGTTTCAAATCACCTTTTTGATCAGGTCCTCCTGTGCACAACAAAACTGAAGAGGTTTGGTCCTCTCTGGAATTGTGTCTTGTGGTGGATTTTTAGTGAGTATTTTCTGATGTTTAACCAGGGGTTGAGCTCACTCTGCAACCTTCCTTCTGTGAGGGAGAGTATAAAAGTTCCCATTCCTTTACCCATCTGCCCATTTTTATAGGAACTTGGTATATTGAGGACTTTCAGCACTTTCTCAAATGTGATTGAGATTGATGAAAGAGTTCATCAGGTGCTGGGGAAAGGCTTACATGCACACAGGCACAGAGCGATGACATAAGCCCTTTTTTTCTTAGGAAACCATGCTAGATGCTCTTCTACCAGAATAAAATTAGATTCTCCACTTCTACCAGAACAGACCTGGTCTCATCTGAAACGTGCTTCTACCTACGTTGTCTTCCCCAGCATTTATTTTACAAGTGACAGTTACCAAAGCTTAAGCACTGCTATGACTCTTTCCTTCAGGATGCAGGTAAAAAAGCCAGTACACTGTTTTTCTGAATCATAGCTGGAAATGAGTACCACCTTCCACTGCAAACACGGGCAAGTCACCACCCCAAGGCAAACATAAGACCGTGAATATAGAGGATTTTGCTCATATTGAGGGATCTCTTGAGACATTCCTTGTCTGGGTAACCTGCTGCTTGTGGAGGGACAGAGTGAAGGGAGCCTTGGGTTGTGGGCTTCACCCTTGTGTGGCACTAGCTATGGGTGCTGCTGTGCCCTTCTCACACCGGTCTTGATTTCTAACCAAATCCAAAGAATAACAAACATGGGAGCCCACCACTCAGACTAGACTATGCTTCTTAAAATAAAAGGGCCACTGAGGTGTGTAAATCACCATCCTGGGTACTGGCTAGTGCATTCTTGACCCCAGGGAATGGTTGTTTCTTCTCAGATGCTTCAGGGGTGGTGATGGAGAAGGTCTTTGCCTCCACTCCTGAGATGGTCCCATCTGGGGTCCCACATTGTCTTGCATGCTCCCCAGCCATTGAAGAGTGGATGGGGAGCAGGGCTCCATCCCTCCTCCTATTCTTACTTCCTTCCTTCTGGATCAGGTTTGAGAACGCAGGTGACTATTTATAGGTGTTGCATAGGGGATTCTGGTTCCTTGACCCATTGCATAGATGCCCTACTGCAAGGACAAATCCAGCACCTAACTTTGAGCAGGGTTTTCTATTAGCAGAAGAGCCAGTGAAGCCTCTATGGTTGTGTGACTTAAGAGAGAGTTTCACTGTCTACTCTCTCTCTCTAATAAAGACTTGAACTGACACAGGATTGAGCTTTCTCTCACCTGGGCATCTTGMTTTCATTAGACTTAAAAAATTCCAGACTAGGATACATCCTACCTCTCTGCAAATACCTGCAGTGCTGACGCCATCAGCTGGTTAGTTGCCCCTGGCTGCTTTTCTGGTCAAGGGAGAGGAAGAGGCAGATTGACACCACAATTCATCTCATCCTAAGGAGGATGTCCAAAATAGGTCAAGTGAGTCATACCTTCAGGCATTCCCCTCGGAGAGATAAAGGTAGTTTTGGGTGAATATGACTGATTGATCTGCTATTGGTGTTGCTCAGAGAGGGACTTGGACCTTCAGAGGTCCCTTCCAACTAGCTTCTCTATGATGCTATGACTAGCTGAGTTGAAGGCACAGATGTCTGAGACAACCAAGGGCAGATGAATCCTATTGTACAAAACACCCTTAAACTCCTGGCCCACATCTCTGAGAAGCCTCGAGTTATGTTCCCTTGACAGGTCATTGCTAAGGGAAGAGGCACCATGGCATAAACCATACAACCACCACCCAGGATCCCCAGACAAAACAGCTTGGTAGAGCTCTACTGCACACCCGTAGATACAACCCACACAAGCGTTATGCGAGTAATTAGGATTTCATCTCTTGTTGAACAACCAGCTGCTTAAAGAGTCTCATTAGCCACAGAAACTGCTAATTGTGTTAAAACTCCCAGTGATGGCATCCTGTGCTTGGGGACATGTATCACAAACCCAAGAGTGAGCTAAATTACTCAGCTGATAAATAGACTGTAGAGGTATTGGGGAGTTTGAGTTGATTTAAAGAAGAATCTTTGTAGATTATTCAAGCACGGAGAAATGGCTGCCAACATTTGGCACATACATAGGTCCTGTTATTTAAAATTATCGGTTATTTCAGCTTCTCAACACTGATGTGATAAATATTACTCCTGTGTAACTAATGTGGAAACTGTTCTGCAGAGAGTTGCAAAGATCTGTGCAGACTCACACAGACACTGGTGACAGAGCCAGTACAGAAGTTTCTGATCGTTAAGTCAATGCTAAGCAGAGCTGGGAGTCTTTTTTTCATTTGACAAATTTACTTATCCCTAAGTAAAAGGATAATCAGACAACAGTCAGTCAACAGTGTAAGTCCMTGACAACTTCATACAAATTCACGTCAAATAGAAAAAAAAAGTCAAAACATTTTGATATTTTCAGAAGAAAATAGATCACTTATTCATTTCATTGTAATGTGACAGTCATTTCGAAATGTATGAGTATTCATTTTTAATAAACTTCCATTCACTTTTTTCTTAAATTGAAACAATACGTTTCACTTCAATTGAAAGTGATTTTTGTTGCTCGCCAGTGTTTAATTTTCATTTAAAATGTGTATCAAGATAATTTCCTGTTGGCCTCAAATTATTTCATGTGAGTTTGTCTAACAAGCAAATAAAAAAGCCATTCTACTTAACCATTTACAATCTTCTTTTCAAGGAGAATTGACCCCAGCATGTTTCAGTTTGTGGATGTACAGTGAACTTTTTGCTGATTCCTCTGCATTTCAGACCTGTCTCCTGAGCTGTAAAATCAGAGATTAGACCTTGCAGAAGTTTGTGTTCTCCTTCTAGACAGCACTGAATGATTCTCARATTTGAATAGGAAATTGCAATTAATAAAAGGGGGGTGAAATCAAAGGCAGCATATTTTGTAGTCATAAAATAAATGAACTTTTGCTGTGTTTATATTATACGTATAATACAGCAGGAAGTGAAGATCAAAGCCATGTTTATAAAGAACTTGGCAAGTTGTGTGCTTGGAGGAAGCAAATGGGTTCACGGGAGGTACTGAAAGAATAAAGTTTGGATTTTTAGCTTGTGTAAGGGTAGTGATTTACATCAGCGGAGAAGCTGGTTTAAGGGTTTTAARGGACAACAGGTATGGTAAAACAAAATAAAATATTTTTTTCTACTGAAAAGTATTTGCCTGATGTTTGTTCTCTATTTCCAAGTACTGGGAATATCTCAGAGGAACAGGATCCCGATTCCCAGCTTCATTAGCTGTAAGGTGTAAAGGTGTGAATGAGGCTTGGAGCTGGTTCCTGCCCTGCTGATTGGCCAAGGAGGCAAGTATCAGWCTGGGGCTGCCCAGAGAGCTCAGTCTTTGGGTACTGGCATCTCCCTGAGCCCCACATTTCCCAAACTATTTATTTGCAGGCTACAAAARTCCCCCAATGCACCTGATCAATGAAAGGGAAACTGAGGCACAGTCAGACGGGATAATTCATCTCGGGTCTTGTAGTGAGAGAAGTTCACTGCAGCCTTACTGCTTCCTGCCTGAGTTATACCAYGAACTCCCATGCTCACATAGCGTGAAAAGTCTTCACAGCAGCAATTTCACCCCTAAACTCACTAAATACCACCCTCACCCAGAGAGAGAAACTGAAGCAAAGAGGTACCAGACAGCAGCATGATGAGACCAGACACCCACAACCCTGATCCACCACCCTAGGGACACCTCAGCTCCCAAGGCACCATTGGTCCTGGTGAATTATCCCACTGGAGGGCAGGTGGGGATTGGGTGGCCTCAATTAKGTGTCTAACAGCCTTGGGCTCCAGATGTCCCCAGGGGGACAGCCGCAATGCTGGAGGGAGATCAAGACCTCAGCAGGTCARAATGAGTCCTGTGGTCACCATGCTCTGTTTCCATTGACTTGAGAGGCAGCCTCGAGCAAAAGGATTTGAAAAATCCTGAGAAAAAGTGCAGAACTAGCTATAATATTTCCCTGGCTGCAGGGTTACTTGGACACAAGTCCCCGGTGGGCTGCGGGACACATGGGTCCCACCCCGCAGATGGAGTGACAGACCCCTCTGCTTTGCTGAGCTCTGTGCAAAGGCCATCGTCAATATTCAGAAGTTATTTTAATCTCCCCCCCCCCCCCGGGTTTAGCTACACCACTCCAGAGGGTTAATCCGGTCCCCTGAAATAGGTGCSTGTTGCTAGATGAGGTGGAGATGAAGACCTCTTTATGGCCCACGGGTAGAACTGGTGCTGGAGGGGGAYGTTGCCTTGGACATCACACGGCCCCTGCCCCGTGGGCTCTGTGCCCACCCAGCCTCCTCTGCACACAGGGGGCTGCAACCTTCTCACCCGGGCAAACAACTTGCCAAAACTTTAGAGCCACAACCCATCAGACAACCCCAACTGAGCACCCAGTGACATGGGCACCATGGCAGGGCCAGGAGCTGAGGACACGACTCCTGCGGGAGGTGGATCAGTCCTGGGAAATCACCCAGGACCATCACCCTTGTAGGTAAGACCCGGTCCTGCTCCAGGTCCCTGCACAATATTGGAATCCCAGGAAGTTGGTGGGACTTATGTTTCACACTCTGACATGCTCCTTGGAGGGATCAAACCTCACTCATCTCCAGCATCACGCCCGGTTCACAGCAGGGGTGGGAGCCCCGAGCACAYAGCGGCAGAACCAGGTGCCCTCCCCCTAACTGGGAGGAAGGGAGGGTGGGGGCAGGGACGGCAAAGCTGTTTGGAGACCACTGTGCCATAATTACAGCCTGTTTGAAACAGAGCTGCTTCCTCCTCAGCCTGAACTTCATTAATTAAAGTGCTGAATGCAGAATGAATTAATTAAACCAATTATTATGCTGCTATTTTATTCATTTGTTATTTACTTTGATTGATTATATGACTCTGATTAATAAATATTGAATAAGTGTTAATTAAGTGAATTAATTCATTGCTGGTTTATTCACCTATCAGTTACCTATCGCTCACTTCCATGCATRAGTTGTGTCCTGAAAGTTTGTCCCACAGATCAGGTCCCCAGGGGTTCAGCCACGGGCAGCGGGGCTGGGATGGGGGATGGGGTCACTTACCAAAAGGCAGGACGAAGAAGAAGGGGAACCAGCAGAGGATGAAAACACCCACGACGATGGCGAGAGTCTTGGCTGCTTTTTTCTCACGGGAGAACTTGAGGAGCCGCACGGAGAGGGAGCTCCTGAAGTTGTGCCCCTTGCTCCGGGTGCTGGAGAGAGGCTCTTCCAGCACGCTGCGGCAGTGGATGCGCAGTACCACTTCCATGGATTTATTCCTCTCCTTCTTGACCCCTGCCTCCAAGCTCCGGGTGGTCCGCCTGGCCACCACATAGATCCTGAAGTACATCACCAGGATGACCATGAGGGGCAGGTAGAAGGAGAAGAGGGAGGAGAACAGGGCATAGCCCGGCTCCTCTGTGATGCTACAGATGCTCTCATCCGGCGGCGGCGGCTCCTTCCATCCCAGCAGTGGCCCGATAGAGATGACCATGGACGAGAGCCAGACCACCACGAGGATGACCCCCGCCTTCCTCTCAGTCATGATTGTGGGGTACTTGAGGGAGTACTTGACGCCTATGTACCTGTCCACGGAGATGATACACAGGCTCATGATGGAGGCGGAGCAGCACAGCACGTCCACTGCTGCCCAGATGTTGCAGAAGATGCGCCCAAACACCCAGAAGCCCAGCACCTCCAAGGTGGCCGAGAAGGGCAGCACAGTGGTGCTGAGCAGCAGGTCGGCGATGGCCAGGTTGACGATGAAGTAGTTGGTGACTGTCTGCAGGTGCCGGTTGCAAGCCACCGAAAGGATGACGAGGATGTTCCCCACGATGGCTGAGAGGATGAAGACGGCCAGGAAGACCCCGACGCCCACCGCCTGCACGTCCAAGGCGAAAGTCAGCGTGGTGCCGTTGCCCTCGGGGGTCTCCTCACCTTGCAGCCCCCAGGACCGGTTGGCACCGCTCTGGCTGCCCTGTCCCGTCCGGTTCCCACTCAAACTGCCATTGCTCAGCTCAGGGAAAGTCATTGTAGAAAAGGTCCGGGCTCCATGGAGAGCGAGGAGAAAGCGATGCCGAGGCGCAGCCCCCCCGGCATGATCCCCGTAACCCCCTCCAAAACTCGCTCAGCACCTCGCTCCCCCCTCCCCGGGGCAAGGCTCGGTCCCCCCAGCCGGGATGGAGGGATGGAGGGCAGGCAGGATGAGCTGCTCCTCTTCCCCGTCCCCCCCCTGCCCGACCCCAGCCCTCTTCACGCCGGCCGGCCGCGCTGCCCCCCTCCCCGCCACSGGCTCTCGCCCTCGCTCAGCCCCGCCGCCGGCCCGCCCGGGGGGGCAGCGAGGTCGGTGCCCCCTCGCTGCCCTCGCATGCTCCGGGGGGGGCTGCGCTGGGCAGCGGCCGGCAGCGCTCGGCGGCTCCGCTCGCCTTCCCGCTCGCCCGGGAGAGCTCCGGGAGGGGCGAGGGGAGGGAGGGCGGGGTGGGCCGGGCCGGGCCGGGGACGGAGGGGGGTCGGGAGCCCCGCGCGTCAGGTGCCGCCGGAGGAGGAGGAAGAAGAGGAGGAGGGTGAGGAGGGGGAGGAGGAGGAGGAGGAGGAGGCGGCAGCAGCGCTGCTTTGCGGGACGAGGCGAGGCTGGGGCAGGGTGAAGCCGGCAGCAGCGTCGGGCGCTT